>JAOANR010000280.1:0-249926 GCA_030278955.1 Hygrophila difformis
AGCATAATGTGACTTTTCCTTGCTTCCATAGGTAGTATTTATTGCAATTTTAGAGTAATCTTTACTCGCTTTCTAGAATAAACTTATATGCTTTGTAGAATAAATTTAAACGCTTTCATAATTTAGTTTAAATTCATGTCAGTAGTTGTTAGTCATTTTTCAAACCCATTGGAGCAATATGAATGGAAAATCTAGTAAAACGACGTGGGCCCTGCTTCTATTGCACATCCTCCAGTGAACGATCCGGTCTTACTATAAATTACTGCAATTTTTGACACCGTGCGCTTTCGGGCCACAGTTTCTTAACACGAGTAATAAAAACGTGACAACCTTTAAATATATCCCTAATCCCAACTCCGCAATCATAAAATGATTTTCATTAAATAAAATCAAGACCGGGGTTTTATTATTTCAAAAAATACTCGTGTGGGAAATTGTCAAAAGTTTCACTCCACCGAGGTGTTCTCTGGTCTTGATTGCCTGCTGGACGACGTTAGCGCAGTTTCCGCCTTTACCGAGGATGCTGACTTTCTTAGCTTTTCAGAGCGTATTGCTGATTTAGCTATTTTTTATCCCGCTTTTAGTAGCTCTGCGGATCAGTCTGCTCATGATCTGACGCTGCTTGATGACCTCGAGGCACGATACCGTGAGGTTTGCTTTCAGATAGAGGCTATCCACCCTCAGCGCGAGCAGTTGTCTACTGATCGCGGAGTTAGAGAGAGTCGCAGATCGCATCTTAGGGACGTTGTTACGCAAGCAGACCGTGATATTGAGGAGGCAGAGCGTTTCATTCTGGAGAGGAGGCGCACCATTCAGGAGGCTAATGAGGAGCTTGCTACCTTAGAGCCTGTCTTGGCTGATATTTCTTCCCGAGCTGCTGAGTTAGAGACTTCCTATGGTCGTTTAGCCGCAGATGAGCGTGATTTATCGGCTGAGTTATCGGGAGTTCGGACTCGTCGGCTTCGGTTGTCGGTTCGCGCTCGTGCTTCGGCGGCCGCACTTCTCCGTCTGACGGACATGTTCGAGCGCACTCGTGATCAGTGGGCCCTCATGCGTCGGCGTATACTGGGTGATGTTAGGCAGCCTCCTCCTTAGTTTTTTGCACTGTTTTGTTTTCAGTACACTTTTGGGTCAGCCCATCGGCCTTGTGGTGGGCAACTCTTGCCTTTACTTTGGGATATTACTGTTACTTTTTTGGCCGAGCTTATGACTTGGCCACTTTTGATGCACTTTGCATTTCTTATTCAGATTCCCACACTGATGGATAAAACACTTTGAGGTATTTTGCATTTATACTCTGTTTGTGTTCTTGGCCATCGATGTCCATCAGTTTGTATGCACCATTAAGTAGTCTTTGCGTAACAATGAATGGTCCTTCCCAATTTGGAGACCACTTGCCTGTTTCATTGTCACGCACCCCCGAGGGTAGAATCACTTTCCATACTAGGTCTCCCTCGTTAAAAGTTTTGCCTCGAACCCTCTTGTCATAATGTCTCGCCATTCTCATCTTATGGCGACGGATATTTTCCAGAGCGGTCAGCTTGTCGCCGTCTGTTGTCTCCAATTCTTACAACATGGCCTCTTCATACTTAGTTAAGTCTAACTGATGCTGCTGGGCCACTCTGAGAGAGGGGATTGTGATTTCCAAAGGTAGGACGGCGTCATGACCATACGTCAGATAGTATGGTGTGAAGCCGGTGGCTGTAGACTTAGAGTTTCTGTAAGCCCATAGGACTTCTGTAAGAGCCTCATGCCACTTCCTTGGCTTATCCCCTACTGCCTTCTTGATCATACTTATCAAGATTTTATTGGTGGCCTCAACTTGACCGTTTGCTTGGGGGTAGTATGGAGTGGAGTGATATATGCGAATTCCGAATTGTTTAGCGAAAGCTAAGAGCCTCTCGCCAGTGAACACGGTCCCTTGATCCGCAGTGATTGTTTGGGGAATCCCAAATCGATGCATGAGCTCAGTCATGAACCTAATTACATCGCTTTGATCGATCTTCCTCATTAGCCATGCTTCTACCCATTTGGTGAAGTAGTCAGTGGCCACTAGTATGAATGCATGGGTTTTGGATGACGGTGGATGAATTTTTCCAATGATGTCCATCCCCCAGCCACGGAATGGCCAAGGATTGATGACTGTGTGTAATTCTTCCGCCGGTACTCTTTGAATCGGCCCATGTTTTTGGCAAGCCTCGCACCCTCGAGCGTAGATGATGCAGTCCTCCATGATAGTCGGCCAAAAATATCCATGGCGGTGGATGGTCCATCTCATGCTAGGCCCTGCCCGATGAGAGCCGCAAATTCCCTCATGGACTTCTCCCATCACCAATTTTGCGTCTTCGATTCCTATGCATTTGAGTAGTAATCCATCGACCGCTCTTCGGAATAATTCGCCATCAATTAGTGTGTACCGTAAAGCTTTAACCTTTAGAGAACTATCTCCTCCAGATGATGGGTTTTCAAGATATCGTTTGATTTCGGTCCTCCAATCATCATTCGAACTTTGAAGTGGGATTTCTTGTTGGTCCTCAGGCTCGCTTGTGATGGTGGCAATGCGTGGTGCCCCCCTAGGACGACCAGTCTTCCAGCCCGAAGCAAGTTGAGCGACCTCGTTAGCCTCTTGATTTTGACTCCTAGGCACATGTGTGATGGTGGCGTCTGAAAACTTGCCTAGTAGCTCTAGTGCTACCTCATAACACTTAATCAATCTAGGACTCTTGCATTCGTATTCTCCTGTTAACTGTTTCAGGATGACTTGGGAATCTCCAAAGATTGTAATGGATTTCGCACCCTTCAGCAATGTTGTCTCGAGGCCAAATATTAGAGCTTCGTATTCCGCCTGATTGTTGGTGGTGCCAGATTCTAACTCTCTAGCAAGCTTCCAATGATCTCCACAAGGACTAGTAATCGTAATACCGGCTCCTGAACCGCTGCTTGCACAAGATCCATCAAAAGTTAGTTCCCACAGTTCGAACCCTATAAAGGACTCTTCTTTGGGATCCTCTAGCAATATCAACGAAGGATGTTGAGCTAAAAAATCAGCCAAGGCTTGTCCCTTGACTGCCTTTTGAAGAATATGTACCAGGGTAAAGGGACTAATCTTCATAGCCCATTTAGCTTGTCGGCCCTTCAATGCCGGCTTGTGCAAGAGTGTCCTTACCAGGTCAAAGGGAGCTACTACATGAATTGTTCTTGGCAGCATGTAGTGTTCCAACTTGTTGCAGGAGTATACTAGGGCGTAGCATAATTTTTCTGATGCGGTATATCTCACTTCTGGCTCTTGCAGAGTCTTGCTAAGGTAATAGATAGCCCTCTCCTTGTCGTCTTCATCATCTTGTGCAAGTAGGCAACCGATAGATTCTTCGGCGGCGGATACGTATAGTTTCAAAGGTACTCCAAGCCTTGGCGGTACTAATACTGGAGGGTTGGCCAACGCTCTTTTTATTTCTTCAAAGGCTGCCTGATGCTCCGACGTCCACATGAATTTCTCGTTCTTTCTTCCTTTAAGTAAGGTAGTGAACGCTTTCATCTTTCCTGCTGCATTGGCAATGAACCTCCTTAAGAAATTGATTTTACCAATTAGTGATTGCAGCTCTTTGAGATTGGATGGTGCACGGGCTTCTAATATGGCCTTAGCTTTATTTTGGTCCACCTCAATGCCCCTCTCATGCACCAGAAACCCTAAGAAGTTCCCTGCCGCCACTCCGAAGGCACACTTAGCTGGATTAATTTTCAACCCATGTTGCCTCATTCGGATGAAGGCACCTTCAAGGCGATCCAAGTGTTGATCAAATACGCATGATTTCACAACTATGTCATCGATGTAAACTTCAAGTGTATGGCCAATTAAATCATGAAAAATCATATTCATGGCCCTTTGGTATGTTGCCCCAGCATTTTTCAATCCGAAAGGCATGACTACCCATTCAAAGATGCCGACTGGCCCTGGGCAACGAAAGGCTGTTTTATGTACATCATTTTCAGAAATGAAGATTTGATTGTATCCAGAATAACCATCCATTAGAGATAAAAACTTGTGGCCGGCGGCCGCATCAACGAGCATATCGGCCATAGGCATCACATATTCATCCTTGGGTGTTGCCAAGTTTAAATTTCTAAAGTCTATACAGACTCTTAATTGACCGTTCTTTTTTATAACAGGTACAATATTTGCAAGCCATTCCACATAACGACAAGTTCTAATGTAACCTGCTCTAAGAAGTTTCTCGATTTCGGCCTTTATTTTTGGGATGGTGTCTGGGTCGAACCGTCTTGGCGGCTGCTTATGAGGTCTGAATTCTGGGTGAGTTGGCAACTTATGTTCCACCAGATCTCTTGATAGTCCTGGCATGTCTGTGTACTGCCATGCAAAGCAATCCTTATATTTATGAATCAGCTCCACCAGTTGGTGCCGCTTTTCATCCGATAATGACGCACTGATCTTGGTCAACTTTGGCTCTGCCTCTGTCCCGAGGTTGATGTTTACAAGTGGTTCATTGGATTCCGGACTAGGCAACGTCCGCTTTATAGGAGATGGCCATTCAGCTGGCCGAATGTCAGTTGGGTTTTTGGACTTGATTTCGGCACCCATCATTATTCCGCTGCAACAAGTCTTTATAAATGTCATAGCTGCTCGTCATGCAGAGCATGATGCTTCACGGTTATCTGCAGAACGTAACTTGAAGCCGCTTGTTGTGAAGTCAATGGATTCCAGATCCATGTTCATACCAATTAAAGCTGATGCAGGTTGGATGTCTTCTAAGTAGAAGATCGCCTCATGGCGTCCGGTCCTGCAAAGGGTTGAGGATCTGCCTCCACCAATTCTATCTGGTCACCATCCCAAATTAACAACTGTTGGTGGAGGGTGGATGGCACACACTGCGCCATGTGAATCCAGTCGCGCCCAAGCAATGCTGAGTAACACGTCTTAGATTTCACCACAAAGAAGGCCACCTTGATGGTCTTGGATCCAATAGTGATGTCCGCCGTTATGAATCCGGCAGGTTGTGTTGCTTCTCCTACAAAACTGCACATTCAGACCGTGGTAGGGATCAGATCCTTTTCACTCTTTCCTATCTTCCTCAAAGTTCACATCGGCATCACATTGGCTGCCGCTCCATTATCAACAAATACCCTGCTCACAGGACGCCCATCAATGTGAGCCTTAACATACAAGGGCTTCAGTTGCCTTGTCTGGGCAACCTCGAGTTTGGCAAACTGTGCCACAGCCAACTTTGAAGCATCATGTCGGCCGCCAAGTTCTTGCGTGGGAGGTGCATCCCTGGTTGGATGGGACAATTCGGCTATCATTTCATCCATTCTTTCAATAAGCCTCGCGAACGATGGCTCTTCCTCATCCCATATCTCGGATTTGGCATCGCTTATCTCTTCATCAGCCGCCAATCCAAAGACCAGTATAGGCATGGAGGGATCATTCGGCCCTTCTTTCCTATCGTCTGCTTCTTTAAGTTCTTTGTCCAAATTTTTCCAAAAACCTCATCTTCAAGATCCATGCCGTCTAATTCATCATGAGACTCCTCATCAATATTGAGGTTCACATTACCCCACACATCATCTTCATACCCTTCGTCAATATTCATATCATCCATCGTGCCACATTCATCAGTCATGATGCCTAGGGCGCTAATCCCAACTTTAGGTTTATCGAGATTGGCCTCCACAGCGGCCTCCACCTCTGTAGGTGTAATAGCACCAAAATTATATCTGTGACTTCGCTTGAAGTGCTTCACTAGTTGATTTCGTTTCAACTTGTATCTGTGACTTCTTCTGGGTTTCTACAGTCTTGCAGTAAGCCGTGAATCCTTCAAAACTATGTGGTTTACTTCCAAATTCACCGGCTTCATGGGCCGCCAAATATGCCATGTATTTCATTAGCACACTAGCCATAGCCATGTTTGAAGGAGTCATGTCCATTTTGTCCAGCTTCTCAATGAACCTCTGTCCCCCAGTCTTGACCTTGCTTCCTTCTTCATCAGATTCAGTTGTGGCGACCGCTTTTCCTTTGTCATTAGAAACTGATGATGAAATGTTAGTCTAAGGAAGTCTAGCTTTGGTTACTTTAGGCCTTGGTGATGGCGGCTGAGGCTTTCGTTCTGCCCACTGCAGCCTTTCTCGTACTGGTCTCCTGGTAGTAAAAGGTGATGGTGGTTGTAACCTTTCCCCCACTGGCCTCCTGGTGGAGGAAAACGGCGGCTGCAGCCTTTCCCCTATTGGTTTCCTAGCGGAAGGTAATGGCGGCTGAGGTGGTCTTCTTGAGGCCTCATAAAACCTTTGAGGTGGTATGGGTGAGTCAGGTTCCCTTGCCACCGACCTCGTCCTCGTACTGTGTGCCTTCTCGTGAAGGGGTCTCCGCTGCTGGGATGTCTCTTCTTTGAAATAAGTTGGTTGTACTGGCTTCCGAGGCCTGGAAGATTCCAACTTATGGATTTGTGCCTCCCACTGCCGCATTTCCTCGGCATATCGTCTTTGAGCCCGCCTAAACTGACTCCTAGTCATGAGTGGCGGCTCCTTTTGAGCGGCTTTGTTCTGAGCCCTATTCTTCATCCACCTTTCAGTCTCAACTGGATGTTCTGGACGCCTCATCAAGGTTGGAACCACCTGTACACCATGCTTATAATCACGAGTAATAGGTTGGTGTTTCTGCTTCTTGTGGTGCTCTCTTTTTTCGGCCTCCAAGACCTTCTTGAAGTCCTTTTTCAACATGTTCTTAAATCTTGGTTGTTTACTGCACAACTCTTTTCTTTCATGATCGGACTCATCAGATAACAAGTCCACATCTTCTTCATCGATTTCAATGTGTTCCTTTCCTTTATCATTCCTGCTACTGGAGCCACCATCTTCTGGATTTGGGATGAGTCCAGAAACACCAATTGGCAGCTGAGGGAATGGATCTAAATCCACCTTCATACCTGCAATTTTCAAACGACCCTCTTTTATTTTGTTCTGTATGGCCGTTCTAAAACTCCTGCATTTTGTAATGCTATGAGTATACGAATTATGCCACTTACAAAATGCTCGGCCTCGAATTTCCTCGGCCGCTGGTAATTTTTGCCCTTCAGGCAATTTGATCACACCGTCTTTGAGTAGGGCATCGAACACTTGGTCCGCTTTGCCCATGTCAAAAAGGTCTTCTTCAGGCTTATACTTAGCCTCTCTTTGTTTTGGCGGCTTGAGAGCCGCACATGTATGTGGTTTGGCTGTCTGAACTAGCTCAGCAACAGCCACCTCTACAGGTTCGTTCTCATCATCACTGACTTTCATTTCTTCGAAATGGACTCGACGCATAGGATGTCTCTCTTCCTGCTCCCTCAGGAATTTTTCCACGCGGGCCGCTCTCTTGGCCAGCTGGGCAAGGTCAGTTGCATCCTGCACAATTAAATGTTCTTTTAATTTTGGTAACATGTTAGCCACTGCTATATTGGCTATTTCTTTATCCGGAATTGCCATAGTACATCGGCCTTTAAGGCGTTGCAATCTGTTAATAAAAGCACTTGCCGTTTCATCGGCAAATTGCTTAGCGTTAGTGAGATCTGCAAGACTAGCCTGTGACAGGGGAGTGTAAAATCTGTCATGGAATGCCCGCTTGAGATCAGCCCAATTCTGAATTGAATTAGGCCGCAAGGAAGCAAACCAAGCAAATGCGGGTCCAGTCAAAGATGAGCTGAACAGTCTTAGCTTCAGCCAATCGTTGGCCGCTGCTTCGCCACATTGAGCAGTGAACCTGCCCACATGTTCTACTGTAGACTTGCCATCGTCTCCCGAAAATGTGGTGAACTCGGGCATTTTGAAGCCTCTAGGATAAGGTTGCATACTGTCTACCCATTCTGGGTATGGTTTCCTGTATGTGGGCCGTTCCATCGGCCTTAATTGAATCCCGAAGTGCTGTTGCATCATATCTGCCAACAACTCGGGTGACACCACGGGCATCTGTATAGGAGGCATGACGGCCGGGAAATGGTTGGTGGCATGATGCTGCATGGCGGCCGGGTATGGACTAGCGGTGTGATGCTGCATGGCGGCCGGATGTGAACTGGCGGCCTGATGCGGCACGGCGGCCAGGTGTGGACTCGAAGCCTGATGCTGCATGGCGGCTTGGTATGGATTGGAGGCCTGATGCTGCGCGGCGGCCAGGTGTGGGTTGGAGGCCTGATGCTGCATGGCGGCCTGGTGTGGACTGGAGGCCTGATGCTGGGCGGCCAGGTGTGGGCTGGAGGCCTGCTGCATGGCGGCCTGAGGCATGTTGGCAACCAAAGGTATGTTGGTGACTTGAGGTTGCATGTGTCCTCCTCCAGCACCTAGATTATGTATGGCGGCCGGTGGGATGGGAGCCGCCACTCCAAATGGCTGTATCGGAACAGCGCTAGATGCCATCAAGTATCCTGATGGAGCATACATCATGGGAGGTGGTGCTCCAAACTTAGAGAGTGATGGCTGGCCAAAAGTTGTCCCCCAAATCTTTTGTAGACCGCCATACGGTCCTGTAACGCTTGGTGACATATTCATGCCATTTGCAGGGATATATCCCTCCTGTGGAGTACGCATGGATCCACATATCCTGTCAGTTTGATCGGCCATGGCAGGCCGCAATACATCCATAAGGTGCCTCGTAAGTAAAGGCATGAATTCAGCCATTGATTCATTCATCGATAGCCGTATTTGTTCCGAAAAGGTTGGGACTTGCATTATCCCCTGCGGTGGTTGGGAGGTACTCGCCGTATTATCGACGTTCTCAGACGGTGTTCTTGCTGGAGTTTCTTCATGTAGCGACATTTCTCCAAATCTTTGTGTTAAGTCCCTTACTACTCGTCCAGATCTAAGTTGCATACACTTCCAAGCGGATATGGTTTCCACTTCGGGTCCCACTGGGCGTGCCAATTTGTTAACCAAGAAATTTTGATTGGATATGGTGAAGATGATTACAAGGATTTTTGAAGGAAATACACCAAACTTAATAAAACTGTAAAAGAAATAAAAATTTGCAGAATTGAAGAACTGTAAAGAAATTATGCAGAAAGGAAAATTAAAAGTAAAGCGATTCCTCTGGGGAGTATTTGTTGATGCCCCTCTTCTAAACCTCCTCATCTCCTTATATAGAGTGAGAGCCTCCCATGGTTTTCTCCTTGAATTCTGCTGACGCCGCCCTATATTAATGAGACGTGATGCCGCCGCCCTGCAAAGACGCGATCTTCCTTGACTTGGTGATACCATAGGCGCCTAGGGTGTGGTGGCTAGGCGGCGTGGTGGCTTGGGTCACTTCCTGTCGCCCTGGTGTTGGTTTTCTTACTGGATCATTATCCGGATAAATCTTGAATTGGACCGAGCCAAGGAAAATAGATTGGGCCTTTTGACAGTGCGTTCTCTTTTCCGGATATATTTTCACGGACTGGGCCAGGTAAACTTGGATGGGCTATAATATATATTTTGTTGGGTTAACAAGTCCCTACTTCTAACTTTTAGGTTGAAGGTTCGATTCTCCATTCCGCCTCTATCCCTTCCTTTTGTCGTTCTCTAATTTGTGTAACATGGATTCCCACCACCCTTTCCTAGCTTGCATAGATTGCTCAACAAATCCTGCAATCATTAAATTACATTATCTTGTATACATGTTATCATCTAATTAAAAGCTTTTAACAGTATCCATCCTTCCGTTTTTCTTACCTAATAGACACACGGACACTATTATCTAGTGACATGTATGTTAAAAAACATTATCTAAATTATACACTTGTAAAACACACACAAAAATATATATATTACCCTTTTAATTCATTCTTATTTGCTATCGAAAGGAGATAAGTAGGACACATCACCAATATTATATTGTCATGCATGACGTAAAAAAAAAAAAAAAAAGAATTAAGTGTATTTAAATATTTCTAGGAATGAAAAGAAATAGAATGTGTGGGAAAAGAACAAAATAATTTGTATTTCTTTTTGCTTAATTAATAGAAGCCTTATAAGCTTTTTTAGACTTTACATGCATGCTTAGTTAGGACACATCTTGTATATATAGTTTCAAAGAAAAATGTAGTAATGGAACCAGGGGCAGATCTATCCCTAGGCTAGGTGGGGCCTCGGCCCCACCTCAAATTAAAAAAAAAAAAATCTATTACTTTTTTTTATCAATTTTTTTTCATATATATATTTCTTTTGCCCCTGTCTTTCGCACCTGATTAAATGGAGCATCATTGGCTTGCCCTCAATTTCTTTTTCTTTATATTTGTTCACTATTACTTGTACACCCAGGTTTGATTAAGAAGGCTTTAAGTCATGATGCTCACATTGTTATTTATGAATAGCCTATAACTAGGACAGCCAAATCTTCGTTGCCCTTCAATTGAATGCATGAGGCCAACTGTCATTGTCAGTCCGGATATAATAGTACAATGTTATAGTACTATATCCCAATGTTACACACAACTACTTCACAATTGGGTGCAGCTTTTGAATAGTACAAGATATAATATACTAATGTAAAGAGTCCTTTCTTCATCCCCAAAAAAACTAGGATACAGTCTATATTTCAAGCCCTTCTTACAATATTATATTGTTACACAGCTTAAGAATATACACAATACTAATATACAAATAACTAGGATACACTATATTATATGTCTACATTTCACACAACACAGTCCTTTTTTAAACACTTATAGTCCATGACCTCATATCACTGCCCTCAAATTAACAACTACTCATTGAGCCCATACCACCAACTACAGCAGGCAGCAGATTTCATGCATTCTTACAAGCAATCCATCATGATTACATCTACTACCTAAACATAAAAAAACCACTCGAAAATTGTTTTTCATCTCTTTCATCTCCAACACCTTTAAGTCTTTCGTCCCAAAAACACTCTCATCTATTTCATCTTCATCTATTTCCCTCGCAGACAGTGCTACCTACACCCACTTCACAATTCCCTGCTCGGAACAAGACTTATACGCTGGTCATGGACATCCAGCCCTACCCACCACCCGGAGGCGGCAGCCTCACTCTAAACACCCTCACACCAACAATGAAGCAGTGGATGATCAAGCTAATGCTCATCCAAACGACGTCTGTAAGAACCTCAAAATCAGGCAACCGCAAATACAAGCGGTACATCTTCGTCGATGCAGAGGTAGCTATTCTGTCTAATTTCTTTTAGCTCCCTGCTTACGAATCTAGCCCCCACATTCTGCTAACATGGATATCTGCTCCTTTGCTCTTGTATACATGAATAACTACTCATGTTATTTTCACTTTTATACATACCTGAAGCCCCTTGCATTCGGTGGAAGAAGGAATACTTTTGAGTTAGATGCATGTAAGTAAATAAAGAGCTCAGCCGAGACCATGTTAGGATGATGCTTTCATATTGCTTTGCTTGAACAATAACCAACTTAGTAATCGAAAATTAAATATTTGTAGCGCACCTGCAAAAAACCAGCAACAGCCAACTTTGGGTGTTCAATTAGCCTGAGTATCTGTCAAAACAATGACTTTCACAATCTGCATATAGTTCTTCATTAGTAGCAGGATACTTTAAGGGCCCTTAACTCACCACTCCCATGGCAAAACTTAAACTTCTTTCAATCAATTATATCCACATAATAACTTTGATTAAAGTTGAATTTTGAATGAAGAAATTAGGTCACTATTCATCTATGTTGTACACTGATTTCCTTGAAGAAATTAGGTCACTATTTATCTTTGTTCTACACTGATTTCCTTTTCACACTCTGTTAAGGAATCACAACCTTTTTTTCTTAAAACTAGGGAACAAAAATACGAGGCTGTGCATTCGACAGGGATATCCCCCTCATGGACAACTGTTTGAAACTCTACACCACCTACGAAATATCTGCCCTCACAAGTGAATCTCAAATGAATGACCTGCCAAATTTCCACCCAAACCTTGAGCTCAAGTTGAACCAAAAAACAGTAATTGCTCCTGTTACAGAGGGTAGGCTGGATGTCACCATCGGTAAACCAGACTTTGCTATGCTCTCAAACCTCCAGCCTTTCTTACAGACGCAGGATTATATAGGTACATAACTTCTTATTGCTTAACTGTTCGTATTCTGCCCACCAAACAACTCTTATATCCTCCATTACAATTCTTATCCATTGCTTTTAAGATGTCATTGGACTTGTCATTGATTGTGCACAACCAAAGGCCCGTGTTGGTGGTGGCAGCCTACAGGAAGTCATTCTCATAGCTGACGAGTGAGCACATCTCCATCTATCGATCTATTAATTACCTCAATTGTAGCGCATTGAATACCTTTACTTCACCCATCCACAGCCTGATGCCAGTTACACTAACTTTTTGGAATGAACTGGTCAATGCCGAGGCACAAAGCTTAATCCCAAAGATACCTAAGCGACCAATTGTGGCAGTATTCAACCTCAAGGCATCAGCATTTAATGGTACATAAAAAATATCCTATAAGCCATGAATGTTTCTCTTTCAAATGCCGAATCCTCACACTTACTAACACAACTCACTATGTATTCCACAATGAACATCAGGGATATCCTTGTCCACAACAACACAAACAATGATTGTTTATGATCCACCTTTCCCAGAAGTCACATACCTACACCAATGGTACGTACATAGATCATTACTAAATATTTGTATCACCAAATTTAACCAATTACTTTTTCTTCAGGAAGCTACAGAACAAGAAGGTATTGGACAAAGTTGTCCGTGAAAAGAATTACCAGAATGCAGCAGGCGCAGCTCTTGGAGCAAACGCCCCACCTACCACCATTGCAACTCTTCTCCAATCTCCCCCGGTGCTCACATATTCTTCCTTCAGGCCTCATTCCCTTCACCTGAAAAATCTTGCTAAATTTTACTGTGCTCCAAACTCCCACCAGTGCTCAAATATTATTGGAATATGTTGCTAAATTAATTGCATTTCATTGCTGAAGCAGGGTCAATATCAATGCATTGTTAATTTCCAGATCCCAGAGGACGAGGTTGCTAATGTCACATACACAGGTTGTAAAGTTTGCACAAGAGCACTCCTTGCACCACCAAACAAAGTATACTGGTGCCACAAATGTCAGGATTATCTAGAGTTTGAGCAAAGGTTTGTTTCCCTCTTCCTAACCTTTTCTTATGTTGGCCAATGCATCACACTCCCAATTAACTGAACAACGCCATTACACATATTCTCTACAGAATCAAGATTACTCTTGAGCTTCAAGACGAAACAAATTCTGTACGATGTGTCTCCTTCGAAGAAAATGCAGAATCGTTGTTGGGAATTCCACCTACTGAAATCTTGCAGATGACCCCCACTGTAATCCATTTTCCTTCAGTCATTTTCTCATTATGCACAATCACCACAACAACCCCATCCCCCTTCTTCTCTTAAATTAATGCTATCTACCCTCACTCATTCAATAACAATTTTTGATATATATAGTTTGCCGCAACTAATACAGGAAAAAGAGGACCTTTGTACATTCCGTAATGATGAGATCTCCCAACAAATGTTCTTGGTAACTGTTAAGAAAAGGTTACCCACCTCTACAACTTACAAGCAAGATAACTACATTCTGGCAGGCCTTGAAGAATACCCCCCCAACGAAGGTCCTTCCCATTTTTTACTTAAGATTAAAAAAAATAGACTCCAGCCCTACCTCTCGAAAAATCCTGGGTCCGCTACTGAATGGAACACCCTTGAAAGCTTCAGGGAGTAGTATATGATTGTATTATCAATCTTAGCTTGTGTTATGTATGTGCAAAATTATTGCCAATGAGTATAGACACCATAATGCCAACGTAACGGGGTTGGGTATCGCCGGTGGCACTATAGAACGTCTTTTTGCATTTGTGTTTAATGGGATAAAATATATATTTATGACATTAATTAGGTGGGCATCATATGTCTAGCTTGTACATAAATTTGTTGATCGTCGAACCAATATTCATTTTTTTTCTTTTTTTTTGGGGGGGGGGGTGGTGGGGGAGGGGTTGACGTGCAAAAAGTTTTGGAACATGCCCCATATTTTATAACGATGAAACTGTTAGTCCCACTTACGTCAAGCCTAAGTCTTTTCTCGAATCTGTTTGTTCAACCACTCACTTAAGTAGATTATTAGTAGGTTAGTTAATAACACAAAATAGTAATGGATAAGTGCAAGAACGAAAAATGAGCAAACAGAGAGTTGTTGACCCAGTTCGACCCAAAGCCTACGTCTGGGGGATACCAATCCAGGAGAGTTCCACTATGTGTTCGAACACCACGTTATAACACGAACAATAGTGAACAAGTAATCTTTTACTCCAACACCCAAGAAGATGATCGATGGTACCAGAAACTCCCTTTTCTGGTGAGAATGCTCCGATTCTTCTTCGACCCCTTGAAGACTCCTTCTTCAAGTTTCCCTTGAGTGAGCCTGTAAATCGATGTAGGGGCAATATCTTGTGTTGACACGAACTTGAGTGATGCCCTTGATTGAAAGTGTCGAAATCAATCAAGGGAACGATGTACACGACGAGCAATGATCACTCAAGAAACAGTCTCCTTCACACGGTTGATTAGACACTCGGTTGGGGTGAAGAGATTGTATATAGGATTCTTCTCACAGTTTATGCAGGGGTGGCCAAGATGATTATCAGTCGCGTTCAAATTGATGTATTCTTCCCCTTGCATGTATCCTTTTAAAAGGCTTGTAAGAATCCGTAGCTAAGGAAGGTAATGAAATGAATCCCTTAGAACATGTTTCCTTCCATAGCCGAAAATCTCCTTCCCTTGATTCGTCGTCCTTCCAAGTGTTGTAATTAGTGGCTCATATTTGTTGTTGGGATGGGAATAGAGTTGGGCTAAAGGCCCATGTAGAGGTTTTTATTAAAATAACTGATCGCCTGTATATTAGGAGTCAGTTGGGAAACTTGTATTCATTCGGAAAAACTGAAGTGAATGAATGAGAAAAACCTCCGAGGATGTAGGCAATTGTTTTTGGCCGAACCTCGTTAAATTGTTGTCTCTCTTATTTGATTTCTCTTTTGGTGCTTTCTTTGTTTCTTCTTTCTGGTTCACAATTGGTATCAGAGCGCCGGGTTTAATTCATGGCTAGTTCTGCAAAATTCGAAGTGTCCAAATTTGATGGGACAGGGAATTTCGCATTGTGGCAACAACGAGTGCAAGATCTGTTGGCTCAACAGGGTATGCTCAAGGCGTTGGAAGAAAAGAAGCCAGAAAAGATGGAAAAGGCCGATTGGGAAGATTTGCAGGCACGAGCAGTTGGAACCATCAGGTTATGTTTGTCTGATGATATCGTCTACCATGTAATGGGAGTCGATTCTGCGGCAGAAGTATGGAGGAGGTTGGAGAAACGCTATATGGCGAAATCACTCACAAATAAGTTGTATTTGAAACAAAGATTATATAGTTTCAAAATGTAGGAAGGTAACAATTTCTCTCAACATATAAATACATTCAATCAATTGATGGTTGATTTTCGCAACTTGGATCTGAAAATGGAAGAAGAAGATAAGGCGATGGTCTTACTTTGTTCTCTGCCTTCATCATATGATCATTTGAAAGATACTCTGACTTATGGAAAAGAGACACTTATATTGGAAGATACAATTGCAACTTTGGTCTCTCATCATCAGCGTCAATTGGTGGATCGTGTGAATTCGCAGGGTGACAGCTTATTTGTAAGTCGGGGTAGGGAGATGGAAGATAGAGGGCGTAGAATACATCGAGGTAATTCGGTTAAAAGAGCAGGAAGATCAAAGTCACGGAAAAGAATACAATGCTATAAGTGTCAACAGTTCGGCCATATTCGGCGTGATTGTCCAAACAGAAAATCGTATGTAGAAAGAGGTGGCAATAAACCAAAGGTTGCTGAAGATTCTAGTTCTGCAAATGTTGCTGAATTTGATTCGGAAGGCAGTGGTGACTTACTTGTTGTATCAAACACATCTTTAACAGATGTTTGGATTGTAGACAGTGGGTGCTCATATCATATGACTTCAAATCGTGAATGGTTTGAGTCTTACACTCCAGGAAATTTTGGATCAGTTCTTCTTGGTGATGACAAGCCGTGTGATGTCATTGGTATTGGGGAAGTCAGGATTCGAATGTTTGATGGAGTGATCAGAAAGCTGGGCAATGTTAGACATGTGCAAGGATTAAAGAAAAATTTGATTTCTCTGGGATCTTTACAGAAGAATGGATTTGTATTTAAATCTAGTGCCAGCGGATTACAGATAACACGGGGTGTACTCACTATAATGAAAGCAAGTATGACTGAAGGTAACATCTACAAACTAGAAGGAAGTACAGTTGTAGGTAGAGCTTCTGCAGCCGAATCAACAGTTGATACTACTTCGTTGTGGCATGCACGACTTGGTCACATGGGACAAAGTGGTATGGAAGTACTTCATAAGAGGGATTTGTTGAAAGGAGTGCAGACGTGCAAGCTAGACTTTTGCAAGTTCTGTGTGTTTGGAAAACAATCCAGAGTGCGTTTTAAATCTGGGAAACACACAACTCGTGGTATTTTGGATTATGTGCATACTGATGTATGGGGTCCAACAAAGCAACCGTCAAATGGTGGAGCTCACTATTTTGTTACTTTTATCGATGATTTCAGTCGCAAGGTATGGGTTTATTTTATAAAGAATAAGTCTGATGTCTTTTCTAACTTTAAATTGTGGAAGCAGGAGGTGGAAAATCAGACGAACAGGAAAAAAAAGTACCTGCGATCTGACAATGGAACTGAATACACGAGTAAAGAATTTTTGAGTTTTTGCAAAGAGCATGGTATTCAGAGGCATTTTACTACTCCAAAAACGCCACAGCAGAATGGGGTTTCAGAACGGATGAATCGTACTATTATTGAAAAGGTTCGCTGCTTAAGACTTAATGCAGGATTATCCAAGAGATTTTGGGCAGAAGCAGTAAACACAGCTTGTTACTTGATTAATCGATCACCACAACGTGCTTTGGATGGCAAGATCGCTGAAGAGGTATGGACAGGATATAATGTTGATTTATCAAATTTACGTATCTTTGGATGTCCAGCATATGTTCATATTCCAAGTGATGAACGTTCCAAGCTTGATTCAAAATCAAGATCATGTATTTTTATTGGATATAAGAAAGGAACAAAAGGGTATAAATTCTGGAGTCCAGAATTAAATAAGGTGATCATTAGTCGTGATGCTGTGTTTGATGAAAATCCTTTATTGCCACAGACTCCATTAAATGTCAACCATGCAGATTCAAAGAAAGTGGAGGTGGAGGCTGCTAATTTTGGATCACAAGGTACTAGCAGCAGCACAATAAAGACAAAAACAGCAGATGGAAGTGGAGTTAGACATGAGGAAGTGTCTAGTGAATCTGCAGAAAAATCTGAGATAGGAACCACAAGAAATCAGTCTATTGCTGAAGGTAGAGCAAAGAGAAATCGTAAGCCGCCTGTTAGATATGGTTTTGACGATGATACAGCTGCTTTTGCTTTTGATGATGATACAATCGCTTTTGCTCTACTAACTTGCTCAAATGATCCAAGTTCCTTTAAAGAAGCAGCGGAAAGCGCAAATAGCAGTCATTGGAAAGAAGCCATGGAAGAAGAGATGAATTCTCTTCACAAAAATGGTACCTGGACATTGGAAGAATTGCCAAAAGGAAAGAAAGCAATTGGTTGTAAATGGGTTTATCGGGTAAAAGAAGGAAATAAATTCAAAGCGCGCTTAGTGGCGAAGGGATATGCACAAACGGAGGGGGTTGATTATACTGAAGTTTTCTCTCCAGTGGTTCGTCACACTTCAATTCGTATTATGTTGTCTATTGTGGCTCAGAAAAATCTATACTTGGAACAAATGGACGTAAAAACAACTTTTTTACATGGGAATTTAGATGAACGGATTTATATGTTCCAGCCAGAGGGATTTGTGGAGTCTGGAAAGGAGAATTTAGTTTGTAAATTACAGAAGTCTCTCCACGGCTTGAAACAGTCACCCCGACAATGGTACAAGCATTTTGATTCCTATATGATACGAATTGGTTTTCAGCGTTGTGTCTTTGATTGTTGTGTTTATGTAAGAAAGTTAAATGAGAATTCTTTCATCTATCTATTGCTATATGTTGACGACATGTTGATTGCTGCAAAAGACATGTCTGACATAGTGGAGTTGAAACAATTGCTTGGAAAGGAGTTCGAAATGAAGGATTTAGGCGCTGCAAATAAAATTCTCGGGATGGAGATTCATAGAAATCAAGCTGGTTTGATACTGTCACAGCAAAGTTACGTGGAAAAGCTGCTAGAGCGTTTTGGAATGGATCAATGTAAAGCTGTAAGTACTCCTTGGGCAAATCATTTCAAGTTAACACAAGATTTGGGAGCTAAAAGCGACAAGGAGGTAAAAGAGATGGAAAATGTACCTTACGCTAATGTTGTTGGATGTTTAATGTATGCCATGGTATGCACCAGGCCCGATATCGCACATGCTTCGGGCAAGTTAGCAAGTACATGGCAAATCCAGGAAAGAGTCATTGGATAGCAGTCAAATGGATTTTAAGATATTTAAAGGGTACAATGAATCTTGGGCTATTTTTTGGAAATCAGGATGTAGAGCCTAGTGTTGTGGGATATGTTGATTCAGATTACGCAGGGGATTTGGATAGCAGAAAGTCTACCACAGGATATGTGTTCACACTTGGCAGTGGAGCAATCTGTTGGAAATCTTCATTGCAATCTGTTGTAGCAATGTCAACTACTGAAGCTGAATACATGGCGATTTCAGAGGCAGCAAAGGAAGCTTTGTGGATCAATGGTATTGTAAATGAACTGGGAATAAGTCAAGTTGGTGTTCGTTTGTTTTCAGATAGTCAGAGTGCAATACACTTGGCAAAGAATCAGGTATATCATTCAAGGTCAAAGCATATTGCTGTTCGTTTTCACAAGATTCGGGAATTGATTGCTTCAGGTGAAATAATACTGGAAAAGGTACATACATCCAAGAATCCAGCAGATATGTTGACAAAGTGGATTCCTTCGATCAAGTTCAAGGAGTGCTTGGACTTGATAAGTGTTTTACAGAGATGATTCAGTGGATGTTCCCATCCCATGTGTGCTTCTAGAGATGGATTAATCTCTATGGAGTTGATAATTCGCCAAGGTGGAGATTGTTGTAATTAGTGGCTCATATTTGTTGTTGGGATGGGAATAGAGTTGGGCTAAAGGCCCATGTAGAGGTTTTTATTAAAATAACTGATCGCCTGTATATTAGGAGTCAGTTGGGAAACTTGTATTCATTCGGAAAAACTGAAGTGAATGAATGAGAAAAACCTCCGAGGATGTAGGCAATTGTTTTTGGCCGAACCTCGTTAAATTGTTGTCTCTCTTATTTGATTTCTGTTTTGGTGCTTTCTTTGTTTCTTCTTTCTGGTTCACACCAAGGGAATGAGAAAGGAGTCGTTGGGAGAAGGGTCTTAGCCGCGCCTTTCCATGCAGGACGATCTTATCCAATCTCAAGATATTCTTGCCAAGTTGATCAACTGGATAAGACTAGGGGGAATCCTATATAGTGTTCATCATCGGAGTGGAACACATTATTTCAAAATAGAGGTACTAACAGAAACAAGCAAATTGATCAATTATTTTATATGTTGATAATTGAGCATTAGGATTATTGATCAATTTGTTTTAATTTTAAGTTAATTTATATATATTAATCAATCTATTTCTCATAATTGTATATACTCGAGTTATGAAGGGTTCGAGGGGCCGGTGCGTTTTATACATGAATGACTATAGTGATTGGAGGGTATGGAACCACTTTAATATTTGAAGTATAAGAAAAAATTGTTTTACCTATTGGATTCGATAATTTATTCCTTAGATTCATATAGCTATCGATTTCTTTAGCTAATAGTACTTCTTCTATTTCTAAAAAGTTTAAATATTTCTGTATTTCATACAATTCAATATACATTTTCAACATTTATTAATATCAAACATTGTATAAAAGTAAAAATTATAAAAATTTAATATCCTAAAACTACGTGATTACACGAATCTAACAACATCTCAATTGACTTCACTATGGTTTTTATCTTATGTTAGTTTGTTAAAAAAATTGAATCAAATATATTTAATGAATATCATAAACTATTCAACTGTTTAATTTATTAAAAAGGGAGGGCGTATATGCTTAGCTACTGAATCACAGTAGCTAGTAATGAATTTAATAGCTAAATCTTTTTTTCTTATGGTGTCAATTAATCGTACCAATTAATGGCCCAGATAGGTAATTATAGTTGATTTATGATCAGACTTAAAAAGCATATACTTCCTCCATTCTTGTTTATCTGCACCATTTGCATAGTAGTCACTATTCATTGAGTAATTTTGATCAATTTTTTAAATATAGTTATAAAAGAAAAAACATAGTCAAGTGAGATCTTGTTAGATTCATCTAATTACGTAGTTTTAGAATATCAAATTTTTATAATTTTTACTTATATATAATATGAGTTATTACTCGTTAGAAATGTTTACTGAATTGCGTGAAATACAGAATGATGCAGTTATTTAAGAACATGTATAGTACTACAAGGAAAGTACCAATGTCCAAGTACGTACATTGAGTACGTACATTGTGGACCGAGAAAATGCTCGAACTTTTCCGAGGACAAACCCAACTACAGATACTTGGTAAATTTAGCGAATACTAGCTAGATTGATACTTCAGTACTCGGCGATTACAGTGCGTCCACAGTGGGCAGCCGATGATAGCAGCAACGAAAAAGTGTGAGAACACATACATGGTAAATTTACTGTGGGCACAATATTGTACTCGGAGAATATAACCGAACCAGAATATTGCTATATGAAGTATATATTACTATGAAAGAGTTTGAATTTCCATATAATGAAGTTTGGTATAATGCTCGAGTTTTTAACATCCAAACTTAGGTTGGATGTTTTATTAATAAATTTGTGTGATATGAGATTCCACAATTTTTTAAATAAAATGCACTTATTTTTTTTTGTAAAAAAATAGTAATTTAATTTTTTGCTGAACAGTCTATACAGACTATGAAAGGAGCTCATGTCACACAAATTATAAAGGGTAAAAATTGGGCGGGATAGGGGGCTGGGTGGGGAGTCGAGCCTCAACCTATAGGTTCGGAGTCGGGAGACTTGATCACTATGGTAAGTCCTCATCCCCAATATTTATTTATATGTTGCATATCAGCGTATGTATGTTTATTATATGTTGTATATAAAAATTAATTATAAGATCGCACTTTAGATCATTTGTAATTACATATATAGTATAAAGGTATTTTGGATTTTTCCAAAGCAACAAATGAATTTTATCAAGCGACTTTTTTCTTGTTAAATAGTAGAAAAATAATAATTAGGCGATGCCAAATGCCATAGTAGGTAAAATAGTGAAAATGACCACACCTCTATTTGTATTCTTGCATTGGATTTCACTATCAATTGAAAACAGCCCAAGATTTTCAAATCCCCCCAAAATTGACAAGCCCAGTAAAATAAATACTACTAAAATTTACTCGTATTTGCTTTGGAGTGTTAAATTACAAGGTCAGCTTTTAATTACAATCGTTCATTTTTTTAATTGAAAAAATAATAATAAATACTCCCTCCATTCCTAAATAGTTGTCTCTTTCAGCTCAATTTTAATAACCAAGATTTGCATTAATTAACTAATAAATTTACACTTTTATCCTTCAACTACACTCATTTTTAATAAATGTCTAACAAATAGCATTTATGTAAAGTGAAGGGCAATATAGTTAAAGCATAGCATAACTACCTATGACTACCTAAAAATGACAACTATTTTGGAACACATTTTACTATCTAAAAAGACAACTAAAAAGGAACGGAGGGAGTAGAATCAAACCAATTATATGTTCGAAGGCTAATTAAAGCAAATAGGGATGTTATCATTTTTCCATACTTTCATTATCAATATAGTAGTAGAAAATAGAGCACTGAGAAAAAGTCATCCATGAATTATGGTCACTGTACTGCAGTCTGGCCATGCTTCTGTTTTTAATTCAACTCCAAATTAATTACCACATTATTTTTGCAGAATTCGAGCAGGAAATTTGGGGCCCTTGAGGTTTTAAGTTTTAACTATTTTGACTTTGATTTAGCTAGCGGTCATGCCATGTGTAGGGTGGGACCTGTTAGAACTTAGCAGAGACATACCACGATTTTATTCGTGGGGTCCTAGACTCAGCGGTAGGGAATAGACTAAACTAGACTATACTTAATCTTGAACTGCTTAGGTCTATTTTAATTTTATAATACTTACTATTCGATTAAATAATACTACCTCCGTCTCAAAAACGCTACATTGGGCCTGGACACGTTTGCCAATACACATTTTTAACGATCTAACTTAAATTGTGTACAGCAAAAAATTATAAAAATTTGATATTCTAAAACTACAAGATTAGACGAATCTAACAAGATCTTACTTGACTATGTTTTTTCTTGCATAACTATGATAAAAATTTGAATCAAAGTTAAACAAAGAATAATAACAAAAAGCCCAACGTAGCATTTCTATTGAGACGGAGGAAGTAAAAGATTTCAATTAACTTTGTTTGATAATTTAAAATTTATTTTTGATGACTATATTTACTAATTAATATGAATATATTTATGAGGTAATAACTAAAATAGGCCACCAGAATGAGTCATTTTCACTTTTGGGCCATGATATTTTGATTTAGGAAAATATGCCATTATAAGGATTTTGGGCCTGAATTTAGGCTATTGGGTTGGAATTCGGGCTGTGATAGCATAAAAGTGTAAATGATTACTTCTGGTGGCCTATTTTAGTTTTTTCAATTATTATTTTATTTTATTTTATTAAAATAAATAATACTCATTATGTGTCATTATTTATGCCATACTTTCTTTTTTTTCTTGTTCCAATATTTTTTATTTCATTTCTATTTTAAAAAAAAATAAATATTAATCATCAAACCTATCAATCACCTCACATTAATAAATAAATATATTAAACTTTTAAATTACCCACAACCATTAATAATTCAAGTCCACCCTACAGACACATATGAGTAAATCACAAATAAATAAATTAATATTATGGGGTTGGGAATTTACTCCAGTGATAAGTCCCCCAACTCCCAACCTATAGGTTGGGGGTTCGAATCCCCACCCGGCCACCTATCCCTCCCATTTGTATTTCTATGGTTTGGGCTCCCACCCGTTCCAGGCCTCCAATGGCTCCTCAAAAAAAAAATATAACTCATTAAAATAACATTATATAAATATTTAAATTACCTTTTTTTAACACTATTAATAGAACGGAGGGAGTAATATAAGAAATAAAATAAATATTAATTCAAATATATTATAAAATAAGTAAAACAAATACATATTCAAATAAATTATAAAGTAAAAATAAACATATTTTATTATAACTATCCCAAAATTTTCGGACATGGTATTTTATGTAGGACATGGGTATGTTTGGCAATTAATATTTAATTATTTTTAAAATGAAAAAGAAATAAAATAAATGTTGAAACAAGAAAAAAATTAGTACATAAATAATGACACATAATGAGTATTATTTATTTTAATACATAAAATAAAAAAATTAATTCAAAAAAACTAAAATAGGCCACCAGAATGAGTCATTTCCACTTTTAGGCCATCGCGGCCCGAATTCCAGCCCAATGGCTAAAATTCAGGCCCAAAATCCTTCTAATGGCCTATTTCCCTAAATCAAAATATGGTGGCCTAAAAGTGGAAATGACTCCTTCTGATGGCCTATTTTAGTTATTACCTCATATATTTATTTATATATAAAATTAAAGTACTAAATTCGATAAATAAATCGAACTAAATATTTAATTTCAATAATTAAAAATTAATTTTTTAGGTATTTAATTATCTTATAGAATAATTCGATTCGATTCGATAGTATTTGTAAAGCTCAACAAATCAAATCGAATACTGCTGTATTCGGTTCGATCCGGTTCGTTTGCAACCCTACCTTTGGTAGAAATCTTTTATAGGCCTAATTAAGCCTAACTTATTTATTAAATATGTCAGGCATTAAGCATTTTAAAAACCTCCTTAAGCCTTTTATATATTTTTAAAATTTATAAAACAAAACATTTAAATATTAAATAAAAATAATATTAGTTAATACTTCAAATAAACTGGTCTAATATATTTAATGGACTTTTTATAAGTCTAACCTAATCTTTTAGTTAAATCAGTTTTTAAATTTACCTATAGGATAGGTTGAGGATTCACGCCCCTAAGTCATAGTTGACAATTTTTAAAATTGGAGGAAAATTTTTGGTAATTGAGAATTTAGAGAGAATTTGAAAAGGGTTTATGAATTATAATTAAATTATAAATTAAATAAATTTATAGTGTATAAATCTAATGAACAAAAAAACAAATATTTTTATGGGCCTGGCCCCTGGGCCCCTTGCTGCGTCCACAGCGTGCATGGTACCTACCATCCCATCCTTAATGGTTGAAGGCTTTTTTTTATGACAATTTGAGAATGTAATGTACTGAATGATTTTTGTAATGTTTATGAAGTTGATGAAGGGACATAATTTTATGATTTCATTTTTAATATGTCACAAATCTCTTTCTCACATCACATTACGTCTGCATGTGCAGACTCCCCATAATCTATACTGTAACGGGAGGCGGGTGTAGGTTTAATATATGTGTGAACTGTGAAATGTAAATCTATTATTATTATTATTATTATTATTATTATTATTATTATTATTATTATTATTATTATTATTATTATTATCAGTGGCGGTACCACCTTGGCGCCAGGGTGGTTTGACCACCCTCAATTTTGAAGTTTTTTTTTTAATTTTAAATATAAAAAATAAGAATACTATGTTTTCTTCCCCAATTCTAAACCCTTCTTCTCACTAAGACTAATAAAGTGAATAAAAGAAGATTTGGAAATCAACTTATAAATTCCTAAATTTGGGGATATTCTTTAGTCCAGAATCTAATAGGCCTTCGATTCCTGGGTTTGTCTCATCAAATGGCTTGAGCATATTCCTGTCGATTGTTTGTTAATCTGTCGAGACTTGGATTCCCCTGCTAAATTTCGAGTTTATGATATTGGGAAGAAATATAGAAGAATGTACGAGAGAAGTAAACAGCCTTCTTTGTTATGGTATCTCTATCCAATCGGAATAAATGGTTTTTCGTAATGAAGTAATTAGCTAGATTAGGGGTGTAAACGAGCTGAGCCGACCAGGCTCGAGCTCGGCTTGGTTATGTATAAGTTCGGCTCGGCTCGAGCTCGACACGATATATTGAAGCTCGAGCTCGGCTCGAAGGGCCAAAAAAACTCGACATAAATTTTTTTTTACCGGGAATTCCTAGACCACATTGGACTCAAGACTAAAAAATTTTAATTTATTCAATAATGAGCTTAAAAACTTGAAAGACGGAGTTCTGTAGAAACATGTATATTAAACTATTCATAATTCCTTATAATAGTCTCAATTTGGAAGGAGATTTGTATTTAGTTTTTTTGATTTAGTGTTAACCATAATAAAATATAATGTACGATATTATTAAATAAAAGGAGGAGTGAATTTATCGTTGGACTTCCTCTTCCTCACATTTGTTAAGAAAGAAAATATAACATATTTTTAAGAAAGAAATAATATATATATAATAGAGGTAATAACTAAAATAAGCCACCAGAATGAGTCATTTCCACGTTTAGGCCACGATATTTTGATTTAGGAAAATAGGCCATTAGAAGGATTTCGGGCCTGAATTTAGGCCATTGGGCTGGAATTCGGGCTGTGATGGCCTAAAAGTGGAAATGACTCCTTCTAGTGGCCTATTTTAGTTTTTTTGAATTATTTTTTATTTTATTTAATTAAAATAAATAATAATCATTTTGTGACATTATTTATGTCCTACTTTCTTTATTTTTGTTCCAACATTTTTGTTTCTATTTTAAAAATAATTAAATATTAAATACCAAATATACCCATCATATCGCATTAATAAATAAATATATTAAACTTTCAAACCCATTATCATTAATAATTCTCTTCCAACCTACAACCATATATTAGTAAACCACACATAAATAAATAAATTCTTGTAAATTTATTACAACCGTATTATATAAATTCTTAAGCTACATTTTTGGACGGTGCACGAGCTTCCAAGATGGCCTTAGCTTTATTCTGGTCTACCTCAATGCCCCTCTCATGGACCAAGAAACCTAAGAAGTTCCCCGCCGCCACTCCGAAGGCACACTCAGCTGGATTAATTTTCAATCCATGCTGCCTCATTCGGATGAAGGCACCTTCAAGGTGAGCCAAGTGTTGACCAAACTCACATGATTTTATCACTATGTCATCAATGTACACTTCAAGTGTATGACCGATTAAATCATGAAAAATCATGTTCATGGCTCTTTGGTATGTAGCCCCAGCATTTTTCAATCCAAAGGGCATGACTACCCATTCAAAAATGCCGACTGGCCCTGGGCATCGAAAAGCTGTTTTGTGTACATCATTTTCAGAAATAAAGATTTGGTTGTATCCAGAATAACCATCCATTAATGATAAAAACTTTTGGCCAGCGGCCGCATCAACAAGCATATCGGCCATAGGCATTACATATTCATCCTTGGGCGTTGCCAAGTTTAAGTTCCTAAAGTCTATACAGACTCTCAATTGACCATTCTTCTTTACAACAGGTACAATATTTGCAAGCCATTCTACATAACGACAAGTTCTAATGTAACCTGCTTTAAGAAGCTTCTCAATCTCGGCCTTTATTTTTGGGATGGTGTCTGGATCGAACCGTCTTGGCGGTTGCTTATGAGGTCTGAACTCTGGATGAGTTGGCAAGTTATGTTCCACTAGCTCCCTTGATAGTCCTGGCATGTCTGTGTACTGCCACGCAAAGCAATCCTTATATTTATGAATCAGCTCCACTAGTTGGTGCCTGCCATGGATCTCTTGGTTACTAACTTGTTTAAAGAAGATTATGGAGTGATTAGCGGAAGATTAAGAAGATGAGGGATGGGAGAAGATGTACTCAAATGGAAAATAAAGGATAAGGAAGCTAAACCGCAACAAGAGACGTCGGGGAAGGCAACCAAGATGTTCGAAATCTTGACCTCAATCCAATCCTTCAACTCAAGCCTCGGTTTGTGTAATCAACAAGGATGCTTCAATCCAAGATTGATGAATGTTTCCCAGCAAACATACAAAGAAATGTGAGAGGAGGTAACTCTCGGGTTTGATCTTATGAAGAGAAAGATAATATTTCATTCAAGCAAAAGATGTTTACAAATGAAGGGGGAGGACCTATTTATAGACCAAGCCCCTTAGAAAACAAAAGAAGTGGAAAATATATCAAAATGGTTCAATTCGGTCTTTGGAGGATCAATTCAGTTTATACCGAATTGATTGGTATAAATCGAATTGGGACCAAGACCGCATTAGACTCATGGAATCTATCTATTACAAAAAGGAAAAGGGTGCCAATTCGGTTTAGGGTACAAATTCGGTTTAGACCGAATGGATCATAAGACCGAATTGGGTACTTACAATCATTAATAAAAATAATAATCAGTCAGAGGGCAATTCGGTATATGTGAGGCAATTCGGTTTATACCGAATTGTCAACAAGACCGAATTGGGGATTTAGAAAGTAATACTGATGGAGAGGTCAATTCGGTCTATGGCAATTCGGTCTAGACCGAATTGGGTTATACCGAATTGAGAGAGAGTGGGAAATTTTTCTAAGGCATAGGGTCAATTCGGTTTAGGCCAATTCGGTTTAAACCGAATTGGCTAGACCGAATTGGCTTCAATGCCTTGGCCAAATTTCATATGCTCTTATTTTCTACACTATTACAAAATATTATGTCCGACCATCTTCCGACTTATCCGAAAATTATCCGGCGACCGACGGCGGTTCCGGCCAACCTCCGGCCCACTTCCGGCCAATTTTCCGGCGAGCTCTCGTTTTGTCCTCCGGTGATGCTCCGGTGCTCCGTAGCTTCTCCGATGACCTTCCGGCGACCCTCCGGCGACGACGATGGCTTAATTATTCAAAATTGGGGATTCCATCCATGGAATCCCTCCGGTCTCTTCGAGCTGGATCAAAATCAGTGCTTTCAGACTGCTACCTTCTTCTCTGTTGATTTCATCTGTGAATTCTGCAGTCTTGAGAAGGGTTGCAATCTGGTCCATGAATTTCCTGGTCCTGGTCCTGGAGCATGGTCCCGATGGGATAATTAAGGTTACAGATTTGGCTCCCACGCCAGTGCCGCTCCTCCTCAGGCAATGATGCCCTTATCTTGGTCAGCTTTGGCTCCACATCTGTCCCGAGGTTGATGTCTATGAGTGGTTCCTTGGCTTCCGGACTAGGCAACGTCCGCTTCACAGGCGATGGCCACTCAGATGGCCGAACGTCAAATGGGTTTTTGGACTTATCTTCGGCACCCATCATCATTTCAGTGGTGGCGAGCCGCTGCAACAAGTCTTTATAAATGTCATGGCTGCTTATCATGAAGAGCTTGACGCTTCATGTCGGCTATCTGCAGAATGTAACTTGAAGCCGCTTGTTGTGAAGTCAATGGATTCTAAATCCATATCCCTACCAATCAAAGCTAATGCAGGTTGGATGTCCTCCAGATAGAAGATTGCCTCATCACTGTTGGCATCCTGTCCTGCAAAGGGTTGAGGATCCGCCTCCACCAATTCTATTTGGTCACCATCCCAAATTAGCAACTGCTGGTGGAGGGTGGATGGCACACACTGCGCCATGTGAACTTCAAGTAGTATTCGTATTTCACGTGAGGTTGACCATGCATTTATATCCAAGCTAAGGAATACGCGAAAGAAGTTGAGGGGACAATTCTACAAGTCTACAACGATTAAACAGTGTAGTTGCCATTTCATACTTATCTATCGGTTAGGTTAGGGTGCTGAAGGTGGGATCTTCAGCACCTACTGCATATTCTGACCAATAGTATATTATGTGCTAGTGTGGGATTATGGTGCAAAACTTTCCATGCTAGTGGCCCGAAATTAGTGGAGTCTAAAAATACACATTCTAATGTTAGTAACAGAGAATATGGGATGTTTATGACCTGCCTAAAACACAAAACGCAGCATTAATTTATAGGTTTAACGTGATGAGACCTATTTCACGTGACAATAAACCCTAATAAACAAATGTATCTTTGCATTCATCTTCACCGGTGCCTACCCCCAAAATCTGATAAAAACCAATCATCAAAATTAATCTTCGTCGAAGTAGCATCATCATTCGGTTGGATTCCGAATCTGATAATGATTAACCAAAAGATACGGCCCGGAGGTACACAGGTTTAGATTTTTTATTTTGTGAATGATGTTTGTAAATTATGCATTGATCTGGTATTCACAATGACAAAGTGAGTCATTGTGCCGAAGGGTGCACGGACGCCAATATTCACAAGTCAAATCTTCACCCTGTTATTGTATCACTAATCGTCTGTAGCACCAAATGGTGGCATAATAATGACTATGGTGTTGAAAATCTACTGGTGATAAGTCTTAATGTTATTATAATGTCATATATCTCCACACATCATGTATAATATGTGGAATCCAGCACATGTAGTTGACCCATTTTATTTATGTATGATGGCATTTTTGTAATGAAAAATGGAGGATGATGTGCAGTGTGATGGGGGTGTGCAAAACAAGTTATTATATATATATATATATATGCATATACTGAAAATTTAGTACACCACCATTACCACCATTTCATTTTTTGGAGCCTGCATATGTTTAAAATGAAGAGGTTTATATTTTCCTTTTTTTCATAAAAGTGTGCTGCTTGATGATTGTTAGGGTGATTGTTTATTTTGCAGAATGTGATGCTAATATTTGAATGTGTATTCTTAATTTTTAGTTGCATACTTACAAATATGCATGTGTTAACCAAGTAAATTTAATGGTCTAATTTAATGGCCTATTAAATATATTTGGTGGCCCATTGCATACAATTAGTGGTCCAGAAGGTTGAAGCCCATTTCATGTACAAGCCCCGTTCTTCATGTGAAGGCCAGCCCAGGAGTCACAAAGAGATTAGGACAGGAGGTTTCTTTAGACGGGAAGTTTCTTGAAGACATCTGTAGGACTGCTAGCAGGGTGGTCGACAAGATGACACCTGGCCTAGAAGGGATCGTGGGATTGCTTGACGGTTGAGGAACTCCGCATATAAAAACCAAAGGTTTTCTTGCAAGGTTCCTTTCTACAGTTCTTTGTAATTCACCCAATATTGTCAATCAAAGAAGAGACTTTCGTTCTATACAAATTTCACGCACAACAAATTGGCACGCCCAGTGGGACACGAGATTAAAGCCATATCCGCTTTAAAGAAGTGTATGCGTCTAAGATCAGGACGTCTGGTAAGTGATCTTACACAGAAATTCGAAGAAATGTCTCTGCAAGAGAAGACACCTGTTCGAACGTCGTCTGGAGAGGTGACTGAGACGACGACTGTTGCACAACCACAACAGGGGATCATACAGACCCCTACATTTGCAGAACAAATGCGGCTTTCGATGACAGAATCGATGGCCGAGTTCATGCCTCTACTAACGAGGCATCTTATGGATGTTTTGCGGCCTGCTATGGCCGATCAAATTGACAGGGGCATCAATGCCTTGCGGACTCAACAGGAAGCAACTACTCCCGCAACCGTTCCTGCAAACGGCGCTAACTTGCTGCCGTGTTCAGGGCCGTCAGGCGGTCAGTTAAGAACTTGGGGTACAACGCCCAACAACCAGCCGCCAATCCCCGATGTGGGAGGCTTAGTCAATCCACTGGTTAATCATTTCCAGACAACCTGTGCTTCCAACCCAGCGGCACCCCTGATGCCGAATCCTGGATTTGTAGCGCCCCCAACACCCATTTATGCGGCGCCAGGTTGTTTGGTGGCTTCCAGTGTATCTCCAGGCTGTACAGCGGCCTCTGGTGGCATTGGTATGCAGCCACGCCAAGCGGCACCTCACGTGCCGAACGTTTCGGTGGGACCCTTCGTGACAACGCAGCCTTGGGGACAAGCGCCCCAACCCTGGGGACAGACGCCACTACAAGGGGGGCAGACACTGCAACCAGCCGCTGTGGCTCCTCTTTCACCCCCAGTGGCGTTACCACCTGCGCAGACGCCAGCAGTATCGCCCGAGTTGCTTGCTGACATGATGCAGCAACACTTTGGCATCCAATTGAGGCCGATGGAGCGGCCTACGTACCGCAAACCGTACCCTGATTGGGTAGATAGCATGCAACCCTACCCACGAGGATTTAAGATGCCCGAATTTTCCACGTTCTCAGGGGATGATGGCAGGTCCACCGTGGAACACGTGGGGAGGTTCACTGCACAATGTGGGGAAGCAGCATCCAACGACTGGCTCAAATTGAGACTTTTTAGCTCATCCCTTACTGGTCCTGCTTTCGCATGGTATGCATCGTTGCGGTCTAATTCCATTCAGAATTGGGCTGACTTGGAGCGAGCTTTCCATGACAGGTTTTATACACCATTGTCACAGGTTAGCCTCGCAGACCTGACTAACGCAAAACAATATGCCGATGAAACGGCAAATGCTTTCATTAATAGGTTACAGCGGCTTAAAGGCCGATGTACAATGGCAATTCCTGAAAGGGAAATAGCCAATATAGCAGTAACTAACATGTTGCCTAAATTGAAGGAACATTTGATTGTGCAGGATGCGATTGATCTTGCCCAGTTGGCCGAGAGAGCGGCCCGACTGGAAAAGTTCCTGGAGGAACGGGAAGAAAAACGTCCCACACGTAGAGTCCACTTTGAAGAGGTGAGGTTCGACGATGAGGAGGACGAACCTCTGGAGGTGGCTGTAGCGGAATTGGTCCAGACAGCCAAGCCACACACTTGTACGGCCCTCAGGCCGCCCAAACAGAAGGAGGCCAAGTACAGGCCTGAGGAGGATCTCTTTGACATGAGCAGGGCGGACCAAGTGTTTGATGCCCTACTCAAGGACGGAGTTATTAAGCTGCCCGAAGGGCAGAAGTTGCCAGCGACCGAAGAAATTCGAGGCCGGTCATTCTGTAAGTGGCACAACTCCTATACTCATAGCATTACTAAGTGCAGGAGTTTTAGAAGTGCTATTCAGAATAAGATTAAAGAGGGACGGCTAAAAATTGCAGGTATGAAGGTGGACATAGACCCCTTCCCTCAGCTTCACGTTGGTGCTTCTGGGTTCATCCCAAATCCAGAAGTTGGCGGCTCTAGTAGCCGGACTGATGAAGGAAGCGAATGTGTTCAGATCAGTGAGCAGGATGAGGACTTGTTGTCTGATGAATCCGAGACTGAAAAAGAAAAGGAATTATTTAGCAAGCAGCCTAAGTTTAAAAGTATGTCCAAAGAGGAGTTCAAGAAAGTCCTCGATGCTGAAGAGAAAGAGTATCAGAAGAAGCAGAAGCCTCCATTGAAGGTTGAGATCCCAAAACCGGCATTAGAGATCCGTGAAAATGGTAGACATCAGCCTATAACTCGGGACTACAGGCCGGGAGTACATGTAGTACCAACTTTGATGAGACGTCCTGAGCAACCCGCGGAGGCTGAAAGGTGGATGATGAATCGGGCAGAGAGGAGATCCGCTCCGAGGGAGCCGCCAGCCATGACCAAAGGCCAATTCAGGAGAGCTCAAAGAAGGTATGCCGAGGAAATGCGGCAATGGGAGGCTCAGCTTCATAAGTTGAAGTCATCTAGGCCTCGGAAGCCAATTCAACCAACCTACTTCAGGTCTCAAGGTGAGACTTCTGAACGGCGAAGGCCTGTTCATGAGAGGTTACAACACCCTCAGGGAAGACATACTACTAGGAGGCCTAATTCCCCTGTACCACCTCGCAGACCAGTTCATGAGCGGCTTCAACCGAGCCGAGAAGGTGATAGGAGGGGGTCACATAAGACACCCAGGGAGGCACTCCAGTCGCCACTTTCTTCCACTAGAAGACCAATTCGGGAAAGGCTTCAGTGGGCAGAACGTGAACCATCATCATCTCAGCCTAGGGTGACAGAGGTGGAATCTACTCGGATTAAAATTCAGTCGCCTCCATCCCAAGACAAGGGCAAAGCGGTCGCCTTGGCTGAATCGAGTAATGAGAAAAGGGTGACTATGTCCTGGGCAGATAAGTTCATGGAAAGATTTGAGCATATGGGCGAGCCGGGTACAGCCAGTACAAGGGAGATGGCCATGATGAAGGTGCTCACTAGATACTTCGCATACATAGCGGCCCACCAGGCCGGTGAATTGGGAAGTGAACCCGATAGCTATGAGGGATTCCTGGCTTACTGTAAGACAGTAGATGGTTCTGAACAGGCGAAGTCACAGCCGGAGTTTCAGCCTGCCCATGAGGCTGCGCGGGTGAACTTTGGGGCGGTCACCCCTAAGGAAGTGGAAGCCGCTATGGACGCCAACATAGAGGAGCCTAAGGTTGGGATTAGCGCCTTGGGAATCATGCCTGACGACATTAACATGTTGGATGGTATGGATCTGGATGAAGAGGCTAACATGGATGCTTTCTGGGAGGATCTGGAAAATAAGTTAAAGGAAGAAGGTTACGAGTACGGGCAAGAAAAAGAACCGACGGACCCAGCGGTGTCCATGCAAGTCGTGGGGTTGGCAGCAGACGAAGATGTCAGTGATGTGGAGTCCGAAGTGTGGGATGAAGAGGAGCCGCCATTTGCCAAATTGATTGAAGAAATGGATGAAATGATAGCCGAGTTGTCTCACCCGGCTAGATGTTTGCTGGAGGAGTTAGGTGGTCAATCAGTTCAGAGGCCAGCCTCGGCTCACTTCGCCAAGCCCGAGGTGTCTCAAACGAGACAGTTGAAACCCTTGTATGTCAAGGCCCATATTGATGGACGGCCCTTCACCAGGGTGTTCGTCGACAATGGGGCAGCGGCAAATGTACTCCCGATGTCAACTCTGAAGAAGTTGGGAAAGAGCGAGAAGGATTTGATCCCCACCAGGGTCAGGATGTGTAGCTTCGTGGGAGAAGCGACCCAACCTGCAGGGTTCATAACGGCGGACGTCACTGTGGGGTCTAAGACTATCAAAGTAGCTTTCTTTGTGGTAAAGTCAAAGACCTGTTATTCGGCATTGTTAGGGCGTGATTGGATCCATATGGCAGAATGTGTGCCTTCCACCCTACACCAACAGTTACTCATATGGGATGGTAATCACGTTGAATTGGTGGAGGCAGATCCTCAGCCCTTTATAGGGCCAAACAACAATAATGATGAGGCCGTTTTCTACTTAGAAGACATTCAGCCTGCTTCAGCTCTAATTGGCGTCGATGTGGACTTGGAGTCCATTGATTTTACTTCAAGCGGTTTCAAGCTTCACTCAGCGGATGGCCGGCAAGAGGTATCAAGTTTTTTATCATGAGCAGCCAAGACATCTACAAAGACTTGTTGCGGCGGCTGGTAGATACTGAAGTGATGATGGGCGCCGAGGACAAGTCTAAAAATTTGGTAGACAGTAGGCCATCCGAGTGGCCCTCACCTGTGAAGCGGATACTACCTAGTCCAGAAGCTAAGGAACCGCTTGTGGATATCAATCTCGGGACGGAGGCGGAGCCAAGGCTGACCAAAGTAAGTGCGTCTCTGCCTGATAAAGAGCGGCACCAACTAGTGGAGCTGATTCAGAAGTATAAGGATTGTTTTGCGTGGCAATACTCGGATATGCCAGGACTTCCAAGGGAGCTCGTGGAACACCAGTTACCCACTCATCCCGAGTTCAGACCTCACAAGCAGCCGCCTAGACGGTTTGATCCAGACACCATCCCAAAAATAAAGACTGAGATCGAAAAACTTCTTAGAGCAGGTTACATTAGAACTTGTCGTTATGTAGAATGGCTTGCAAACATTGTACCTGTTGTAAAGAAGAATGGTCAATTAAGAGTCTGTATAGACTTTAGGAATTTAAACTTGGCTACGCCCAAGGATGAATATGTAATGCCAATGGCTGACATGCTGGTTGATGCGGCTGCCGGCCACAAATTTTTATCATTAATGGATGGTTATTCTGGATATAATCAAATCTTTATTTCTGAAAATGATGTTCACAAAACAGCTTTTCGTTGTCCAGGACCAGTTGGCATCTTTGAATGGGTAGTGATGCCGTTTGGTTTGAAGAATGCTGGGGCAACATATCAAAGGGCCATGAACATGATCTTTCATGATTTAATTGGCCATATGCTTGAAGTGTACATCGACGATATTGTGGTTAAATCGTGTGAATTTGGCCAACACTTGGATCACATTGAGCAAGCCTTCATCAGGATGAGACAACATGGGCTTAAAATTAATCCCGCTAAGTGTGCCTTCGGAGTGGCGGCTGGGAACTTTTTAGGTTTCCTGGTTCATGAGAGGGGCATCGAGGTGGATCATAATAAAGCCAAGGCCATCTTGGAAGCTCGCGCACCGTCTAATCTTAAGGAACTACAGTCGCTAATGGGCAAGATTAACTTCTTAAGGAGATTCATTGCCAACGCCGCAGGGAAGATGAAAGCGTTCACCACCTTGCTCAAAGGAAGGAAGAACGACGTATTCAATTGGACGGCTGAACATCAAGCGGCCTTTGAAGAAATTAAAAGAATGTTAGCCAATCCTCCAGTATTGATGCCACCCAGACTTGGCGAACCTCTGAAATTGTATGTGTCAGCCGCTGAGGAGTCTATTGGATGCTTGCTCGCACAAGATGATGAGTATGGGAAGGAAAGGGCCATCTATTACCTCAGCAAGACACTGCAGGGTCCAGAAGCGAGATATACAGCTTTAGAGAAGTCGTGTTATGCGTTGGTGTACGCTTGCAACAAGTTGGAACATTACATGTTACCACGTACAGTCCATGTGGTGGCCCCATTCGATTTGGTTAAGACATTGCTCCAGAGACCAGCCTTGAAAGGCCGACATGCTAAATGGGCTATGAAAATTAGTCCTTTTACTCTCGTTCACGTTCCTCAGAAGGCGGTTAAGGGACAAGCCCTAGCGGACTTTTTAGCCCAGCACCCTTCAGTGATGTTGCCCGAAGAACCCGAAGAATCATTTATAGGATTCGAACCTTGGGAGTTAACGTTCGACGGGTCTTGCGCAAGTAGCGGCTCAGGGGCCGGTATTACTATCACTAGTCCTTCCGGGGAGCATTGGAAGCTGGCTCGGGAGTTGGAGCCTGGTACGACTAATAATCAAGCTGAATATGAGGCTTTGATTTTCGGCCTGGAGACAGCATTGATGAAGGGTGCAAGGTCCATTGTAGTTTTTGGAGATTCTCAAGTCATCTTAAAGCAATTGACAGGAGAGTATGAATGCAAAAGTCCGAGGTTGATCAGATGTTATGAAACTGCGCTAGAACTGTTAGGTAAATTCTCGGAGGCTACTATCAAACATGTGCCTAGAGAACAAAATAAGGAGGCCAACGAAGTTGCTCAATTAGCTTCCGGCTGGTATGCTGATTGCCCTAGGGGGGCAACAGGTATTGCTGTCCTCACCAATGATTCTGAAGATCAAGAAGAGATTCAACCTCAAAACCCAGTTGGTGATTGGAGGACAGATATTACGAAATACCTTGAGAACCCATCGTCTGGAGGAGATAGCTCTATGAAGGTAAAAGTTTTAAGATATACGTTGGTTGATGGTGAGTTGTTCCGAAGGGCGCTCGACGGTTTGTTACTTAAATGCATCGGTCCTGAGGAGGCTAAGCTAGTGATGGGAGAAGTCCATGAAGGAATTTGTGGCTCCCATAGAGCGGGACCTAGCATGAGATGGAGTATTCACCGGTACGGGTATTTTTGGCCAACAATCATGGAGGATTGTATTACTTATGCTCGAGGTTGCGAGGCTTGCCAGAAGCATGGTCCCATTCAAAGAGTACCGGCGGAGGAATTGCATTCAGTCGTGAAGCCTTGGCCGTTCCGTGGCTGGGGTATGGACATCATCGGGAAGATTCATCCGCCTTCATCTAAGAACCACGCGTTCATACTCGTGGCCACTGATTATTTTACCAAGTGGGTAGAGGCATGGCCAATGAGAAAGATTGATCAAAGCGATGTTATTAAATTTGTGACTGAGCTAATACATCGATTTGGGATACCTCAGACTATTACTGCCGATCAAGGAACGGTATTCACAGGTGAGAAGTTCATGGCTTTCGCTAAGCAATTTGGGATTCGCATATATCATTCTACCCCATACTATCCCCAAGCGAATGGTCAAGCCGAGGCTACTAACAAGATCTTGGTAAGCATGATCAAGAAGGCAGTGGGAGACAAGCCAAGGAAGTGGCATGAGGCCTTATCAGAGGTCCTGTGGGCATATAGAAATTCTAAGTCTACTGCCACTGGATTCACACCATATTACCTGACGTATGGACATGACGCTGTCCTACCTTTAGAGATCACGGTTCCATCGCTGAGGGTGGCCCAGCAACATCACTTAGAGTTGGCCAAGTATGAAGAGGCCATGTTGCAAGAGTTGGAGACGGCAGATGGTGACAAGCTTGTCGCTTTGGAGAATATCCGACGTCATAAAGCTAAAATTGCAAAATATTATGACAAGAAGGTTCGAAGCAAAATGTTCAGTGAAGGGGACCTAGTGTGGAAGGTAATTTTGCCTTCAGGGGTACGCGATAATGAAACGGGGAAGTGGTCTCCAAACTGGGAAGGACCTTTCATTGTTACTCAGAAGTTGATAAATGGTGCATACAAATTGATGGATATTGATGGACAAGAGCATAAACAAAGTATCAATGCAAAATATCTTAAAACGTATTATCCATCAGTTTGGGAATCGGAGTAAGGAAAATAGAAATGCATCGAGTCAAAAGTGGCCGTATCAGGGCCAAATGTGGCAAGAAATATATAATAAAGACAATCGGAAGATGTCTACCAGTTACCCACCACAAGCCGGTGAGCTAGCTCAAAAAAATGTACCAAAAGAAAAACGCTGTGCGACCCCTAAAGCTACTAAGAAGAAGGTGGCATCCTACTACCAAGTATGCGACCTCGCATGACTGCCCAACGATCGCATGTACGCCTAAAGGTGTCGGTAATACGATGAAAAGCAGCGTCGGCGACACGAGCGCGAGCATCCGCCCGGGGTCGAAGACCCTTCGACAACTCAGCTGATAGGTCGCGCTGGTCGGCGACTAAGCGGTCGTAAGTGGTCTGCAAAACAGCGGCCTGTGTAGAAGTCTCGGTCCAGCTAGACTCGAGAGAAGTAAGCCCATCCTTGGCCTCCTGAATAGTACGCTCCCTATCTGCAATGGAGCGTCTCTCGTGAGCGATAGCACGTTCTGCCTCTGCAATAATCCTCTCTGACTCTCTGATATCGCCCTCTGCACGTGTGATGGCACTCTCCAGCTGTGATTTTTGTTTTTCTTGAGCCGCACGAGCCTGAGATAACTGCGCATGCTGAGGACGGATCGCCTCCAACTGAGAAAGAGTCTCACGGTGTCGTAACTCAAGGTCATCAATAAGGGTCAACACCTCAGCAGACTCATCTGCAATACTCCTGTAACTGGGAAAAAAGAAAGACAGCTCGGAGATAAGATATGAAAAATCCTGGAAGTCGGCATCCTCAACAAAGGTGGAGGCCGAGCTGATAGCAATGAGCAAGTCGTCCAGACCGGAGACTATCTCGGCGGTCACGGGGCCAGTATGGGAGGTAAGAAAGCGGTCAAACGCCTCACACGCTCTAGCAATATCGCCACTGAGAGGAGTATGGGTGCTCGAAATCATAGGATCTGCAGAGGGAACCTGGGGCACCTGCAAGTGAGGACATATTAAAATTAGCAATAGAGAGAGCTAATTATAACGAGGACAAGAAAGAATAATACCTGAGGAGTCGGGGCGTGGTCGACTGAAGCAGCTGAATGTGCGGCAGAATCGATAACTGAAAGTGGCGTCTGACTAGTAAGGGCCTATGGTTGAAACAAGCGAACATTCCTTAGCATATGTTCCTCCGCCAAGATAAAGGCAGACAGGGGAATGAAAACACTATGAGGCTAGAAATACCTGAGAGATCAGCGTGGGAGTCGGCTTAACTGCAGAGGTATGAGACGCAGCCTGAGCGGAAGGCGGATAATCTCCCTGATCCAAAGAGACCTGGAAGAATGAGGCGTGAGGATTCGTTACGTCTCGAGAAATAAGTCGAAATTAAGGGCAAAATAATCAATAAATACCTGAGAGGCCCGATCGATGTTAGTGGAGATATCATCAGTAGAGGGGAGAGATGGATCCACGTGGGCCTGAAAGTAAAAAGAATGTTGCAATAAGTTATCAAGATAGAGACAAACTACTACTAAAGAATACAAGGTAGCCAAACATACCTGTGAGGGATCCTCAACCGTGGTCTCCTGGGCATCAGCGTGGTATCTGGGATCGTCCACCCCATGAGCACATATGTAGTCAGCGCGAGCCTGTAGCTCGTCATCATGAACTGCGCCAACCCCCTCACATGAGTGATCATCATCGGGGTCAACTGGGTCGGTATCAGGGCGAGCATCATCTCCAGCGCCGTCCTCGCTCATCTGATCCTCGTCCTCATCTGAGCTCGCGGATTCACCCTCGTCGTCATCACGATCTTCGGTGCCATCAGTAACATCTTCATCAGTTTCTCCATCATGGGCTAAAGAGCTCGAACTACTACCGGCAGACACCCCGCGAGATCCAGGGGATGAATCTGTATAAGTTAACAGGGGTTAGGCGACAACAGAGGGAGATGGAAGAGAACATATGAGACGTATGATGAACTTACCTCGTTGGCGTTTGCGAGATAGATGAGACGCATATGATTTCTTCTTGGCAACGTCATGAGTCGCAGGCACGGGAGCTGACCATATAGCAACACCACGAGTACTAGGGGCCGGATCAGGCGGCGGGCAAGCCGGAGGCCTAGACGAAGACTGTCCTGTGGTGTTAGGGACTGGATGTGAAGATGCAAGTCCGAAACGCGCTACGAGGCTGTCCTCAGTCGGCAAGAGCTTGGCGATGTACGGTGTCCACCAAGCCATAAACTGAGTAGCAAGCGTCCCTGAAGGAGTGAATGGCAAATATGATGAATCTGGCAGGCGACTCAGCAACGTGAGTATAGCATGGAGATCTGAATCAGTCAACCCCGAGCCTCTCCTAGCTGGCCACGCTACTCCACGTGGAAGACCAAGTCGACATCCGAACTGGCGAGCTAGTAAGTGAGGACAATAAGACTCAGCATTGAGCGGGTTGGACTTGTCGTTTTGCCGAAGACCACTCAATAGTAGGTGTGGCTTCAAAGCAGCGTTCCATGTGTCCTCGCCAAAGTTGGCGTCTGGCTCGAGTGGCGAACATATCAGAGCAGCCAACAGTGTACCCCGCTGGGCGTAGGGGAACAAACCAAGGGGACCCGGCTTGTAAGCTAGAAGCCAGCGCATGATCTGCAGTCCATCCTTGTCTAAGAGTTTACCTTCGCGAATTCGCAAAGATTGATCGGCTAGAGGAAAACACAAGGGTGTGTTCGGCCTGCAATCTTGCGGGGAAGGACGAGCCACATCACGAAACAGACGTGGGAAGTACAGCTGAATCCAGAGCTGCATAAACCATAAGGGGCCTGAAGCCTTGATCCCAGGATCTGTACCCTTGGCAAGCAAAGTGGCTACCTTTGACAGGCCACTGAACAAAGTGGCGAGAAGATATGAGCCAATCGCCCAAGTATCGTCCCCGTCGCTATCCACGATGGCTTGAACATAGGGTAACGCCATACGTAATACTGTCCGGGCACTAGAACAGACAATGAACCGACTGAACCACATCAAAAGGAATGCAACATGCTCTCTGCGTGTCGGAGGTCCGTTCACCCTATTATGGTCGATGAAAGCTGCGTATCGCTTGGATGCCTTGCCCGCGGGGCAGATCAGGTCGCCAAGATGAGAGTCCTCTGATCCAACGGACTGTGTCAACTCCAGACCAACAACAGACAGTCTCGTAATCATCATAACGTCTAAAAGGGTAGGACCTACGAATCCACAAGGAAGCTGGAACGCGTTCACTGAGGAATTCCAGAAGCCCATAAAGTAGTATAACAGGTGATGGTCGAGAGCAATAGGCTTGATGGATAAGAGGATGGCATCCTTGATTCCCCATTTTTCCCAGTCTCTATGAAAGGATCTCTGCATCCGATGAGCCCAATCAATATATCGCTCCGTGCAATTACTTTCGGTCTGAGTCGTCTTTAAGGTTTTCTTTTTACGCTTGGACACTGACTTAGATGCAGCCGACTGGTGAGACTTAATGATCTTAGTACGGGTAATGAAAGCCCTAGTAAACGCCGCCTGAGTAATGGGAAGCGAGCAAGATAGAAAGTCATGGACAGTGGCGGTTCCATGTACACCAGTATGATGAAAGGGTCGGAGGACAGGCACCGGTTCCTCCCTAGTAAAGTCATAAGCTTCATCGTCAGATGAAGGGAGGTCCTCCATGTCCTATATCATTGAAGAGAGGGATAAGAAAATTAGATGAGAAAAACCAAGTTAGATAGGTGATAAGGAAGAGTCATACACTAACCTGGGGAGACGGAACACGAGGATGACCGGGACCAGAGAAGCCAGGCGTACTAACTAAGGTGTGACCTAGCTGGAAGGCAGTTGACGCCTGAGCGGCTGCTTTGAGCTTAAGTATAGTGTCCGGTAATTCTTTTGTGGCACCTGGTACACTGGAACTCACCAAAGCCTATATAGTAAATCATGATTAAACCCTCATCGATTGGGAACTACGTTAAGGAAAAGAAGATTGAATGCCAACGTATCTAAGGCAAACCTGAAAAGCTGGTGTGCGAGACGACAAGGCTGCGAAACTCGAACCTGCAGGTGGCAGGGTGGCGGCCTGCATCACTGATGTAGCGACTGATCCTCCTTGTGTGGAGACTGATGTGGTGGCAGTTGAGTCTCGAAATAAAGTTCGAGGTTCCTTCCCTACACCGTGGCCGGAAAGTGGTGTAGTGATAACCCGGTTTGGCAATGAGGTGACCTATAGTACAATTTCGTTAAGTCATGAGGAGTACGGGTGTTGCCCGAAAGAGCTTGATTGATAAAACGAAAAGAGTGACATTACATATCGAGATGTACCTGAGCAGTGGTCGAACGCGGAGCAACAGTCCCGAAGGGCTGCGAAGTGGCTGCCAAAGGTCTCTCAATGGCGGCCAAGATCTTGGAAATGGCGGCCTGGGTAGGGATTTTGTCAGGACTTATGTCACGGAACATATTGATAGGATATGTGAATTTAGATTGATTTGATAACCGAATAAAGTGGTATGCAGCAAAACAAACCTGAGTAGTAGATGAGCGTGGAGCAACGCTTGAAGATCCTCCAGTGGCGGCCGAGGTGTCTTCCGTGGCGGCCGCGGGTTTTGAAGCCACAAGTGGTGTAGGTGATTTTGTTGAGTCCTAAGTAATCAAATAACACGATAAGCATGCTCCAGGGAGGTTATAAGCATGATTTGTTAAGACATGAGGTATATCTTGGGCGGCCCTATGACCCTAAGTGAGCCTATCAACGTGAGCTATTAAAGTGAGCCTCAACGTGAGTTATCAAAGTGAGCCTCTTGAGGTGAGCCTATCAAAGTGAGCCTTTTGAGGTGAGCCTATCAACGTGAGCTATTAAAGTGAGCCTCAACGTGAGTTATCAAAGTGAGACTTTTGAGGTGAGCCTATCAACGTGAGCTACTAAGGTGAGCCTCAACGTGAGTTATCAAAGTGAGCCTTTTGAGGTGAGCCTATCGACGTGAGCTATTAAAATGAGCCTCAATGTGAGTCATCAAAGTGAGCCTTTTTGAGGTGAGCTATTAAAGTGAGCCGGCGTATGTTAATTTTTCTAAGTTCTAAATTAACAATACCAAGCGACCTACTCTTATAGATTGCAAACCGTACATTGGCGGAAAATATATCTTATAAAAAAGATTGAATTTTATCTCATAAAATTTTGAGTCGTCCGACAACATGTACTAAATATGCGATCAAAGGAAAATATAGATTGCACATAACATGGCCAGCAAAAGTAGACAACATGAAAACAAGAGATGAGACCAACCTGGGTGGTCGCGACATCGGCGGACAACGTGCCTGGGAGGGCGGTTGAAGCGGCCAGGGTTTCGTGAGTGGTGGCCTGGAGGCTTTGCGCGGCAGATGGTTCGGAGCAAGGAGAGGTTCGCAGTGAGGAGCTCATGACGACGGTCAGAGAGGCGGCCAGCAACGGTGGCCAACACGAAGTGGCGGCCGAAAGTGGGATCAGAGAAAAAAAAAAATTTGCAATTGTGACTTTGATGTCTTTTTATAATGGCTTAATGGGCCAGGCCTAGGTTAAAATGCGCAAATTCGTCTGAAAACCCCAACAGACAAATCGCGCAAGGGGGGCATCTGTTAACCAAGTAAATTTAATGGTCTAATTTAATGGCCTATTAAATATATTTGGTGGCCCATTGCATACAATTAGTGGTCCAGAAGGTTAAAGCCCATTTCATGTACAAGCCCCGTTCTTCATGTGAAGGCCAGCCCAGGAGTCACAAAGAGATTAGGACAGGAGGTTTCTTTAGACGGGAAGTTTCTTGAAGACATCTGTAGGACTGCTAGCAGGGTGGTCGACAAGATGACACCTGGCCTAGAAGGGATCGTGGGATTGCTTGACGGTTGAGGAACTCCGCATATAAAAACCAAAGGTTTTCTTGCAAGGTTCCTTTCTACAGTTCTTTGTAATTCACCCAATATTGTCAATCAAAGAAGAGACTTTCGTTCTATACAAATTTCACGCACAACAGCATGGTTTTATGTTTGATATATTCACTATTCCCACAACCAACAGCAAAGGATGCCATGGACTGCCACATGGGCATTGAGGAAGGTCAACATGATAAAGGTGTTTATTTCATGGTTCAACAAAAACATGCTTTAGAATATTTGTTTTTTCAAGCAGTTCATTTATAACTTCTTTTGGCTTAAAATATATACGAAAGTTGAGTAAGAATTAATAAGTTATGAGGGGATCAAAAAATTGGTAAATCCATTCCGATCATGTGTTGTTCATACGTTGTTGGAGTGATCGGTTACAGGTTTATATAGCACATGATTTACGATTAAACAGAACTTGTGTAGCAACACAATAGCACATTAGAAAACGACAAGCATAAATTAGAATAAAAGAACCAACAATTGCAAAAAAACAAAAAAGAGAGAAAAAAAGTCGCATGTACCACTTGTAAACAATTTAAAATTTGCACCATCAAATTTAACCCACATACAAAAATATATAAAATTGGTAATTGACTAGCACATAATTTAAGAATAAACATCACTTGTTTAGCAACACATCAGCACATAGGATTGCCACCACACGATACGCAAACATAAATCACATCAATCTCATAAATACATCACATAAACGCAGTACCATAAGCACACCTTCTCGAAAATAACACCCAAGAATAGGACTGCCAGTCTGTCCGCCTCAATAACACACAATCTACGTTGATACATCACACATTAAACATATAAATATCACACTTAACCCATGTATTAAGCACACGGTTCACCCATAGCAGCATCCTCCCAATTCACTTGTCCACTACACAAAGTCATATATTCACACACACTCCATCAGCACATATCAGACACCCAAACAGCCCATGAAATTCAATCACGCCCAAAATAACATAATAGTATTTGCTAACAGCTTAAAATCACAATATAACAACATAACGGTGAGGGAAAAATAGCTCATTCATCACACTATAATATAACTCATTTATAACAGCACAAACATTATGGTCACTAACTGCACACTAGGGCACATGCTCTCCACAATTCCCATTAAACTAATATTATATAATTTTTAAAATTGTTCTTCAATCTTATACACCACCCACTGCGTAAATACAATATGATGATTTCAACCCACATGTGCTTGGCTAATTGCTTTCCACAATATTATATTCACAACATGAACACCTAACTCTAACACGATTTCTTCATTGTAAAAAATAAAGTTTAGGGGTCACTGGTGAAATGCCGCCGTGTACACTTCGGTATCGGTAATACCTATATTACTAGTACATATCAGATCAGATATTAAGATGGATCCATCACCCTCCAACAATATCAATGAACATATCATCTACTGCATCACTCTCATCAACTTATTCATCATTGGCCCCATCTGGGTTTTTGGCTATCGTCTCACGGACTGCATCCCCATGCACTTCAATATCATCGGCCACATCCGCGGCACCATCACAGTCATCATATTCAAACCCAGATGACAGCACATCCAATCCGAAACATCATCTTCCACTAATATATCAATGTCTTCAACGAGTTCCGAATTGAAGTCGATCAACACTATCGTGATGCCGAGATTCGTTCAGTTTGTCTTGCCGCGTATGAGTTTGAACGGCTGGTGATGTTTTCCGGTCTACCCTCCAACAGAATTAGGGTTTCCGCCAATGGAGTTTGGAATTTACTCAATGAGGGTATTTGCATATTATGGCAGGCAATAATCCATCCTAATTTGCCATTTATAAGACATGGAAAGTTGATTTTTCTGCCGCACAATTAGTGCTCCCATAAATAGAATTATTGCCATCAATATGGCGTCCAGCACGCAATGCTCTTATTCATATCATATGCAGCGCCTGCTGAATCAGCAGGCTAACCGGATCCCTTATCTATATAATAAATCCTGAATACTTTTTGGTCTGTGAAGACTTTTTTGTCCTTATTAAATGTAATTCATCATTCTTAATTTTAAAGGGTTAATCAGTCATTATATGTTCATTATAGATCAACAGTTCTTAAGTTTATACGTAATATGCTGACTAATTCCACGTCATCGGACACATCATCAAAACCTATATTTAGATTATAAATCTATGTATTAATAATATAACAAAATCTTGAGAAAATCTTCCTACATATTTTAAAAAGATGTAATTGATTACAAATATATATATATATAAACTATTTGATTCTATACATAATATTTTTAAAAATATTAATACCATAATATTATTAAATAAATTTAATTAGGTTACACTTGACTATTTTTTTCATTCTACATCATTACGATAACATTAGTCAAAGTTAAATAATAAATATGGTTAAAAGTCAAATGTAATCATTATAAATTAGATGGATGTTTTAGTCAAATTTACTCACACTACTTTACTACTAAACACCACAATCTAAATTATCGGGCCCAAAAGAAAGTGGGCACTTTCAATGGGACGGAGGGAGTATTAATTTTTTGTACAATACATCATAGTACAATACATCTGTATTAAATAACACAATACACTTTAATACTATACACCATGCCAAATATGCCCCCAAAAAACTTGGTATCGGAGTATAAATTCGATTTTAAGGCTTATAATAATAATGAATTAAAAAATAATAAAAATTAAATTAAATTAAATGAAAATATTAACTACCAAATTTTTTTCATAATCAATATAGAAAAGAAAAAAATTGAGAAGATATTATGGACAAAAATAATATTTAAAAATTAACAGATAATCAAAACGTAATTATAATTAAAATTTATTTTATAAAATTATGGATTAGTCCATAAAAATTAATCACAATAAAAATTAATCACAATAAAAATTTAAAATATATTACATAATAAAATATAAATTTTAAATGATAAAAAGATAACAAAAAGATATAAATAATATTTTCTTAAAAAAAACTTTAGGGATAATAGTGAAAATGTACAACATATTAGGGAGTAAAATTAATATTTTTTAGAACATTAATAATTCAAAATATACTCAATCAGTTCCTGTAACACTGTCCAAAAATTTTTGGACACGGTATTTTATGTATAATACTCCCTCCGTTTTTTAATAACTTCTCCATTTCTACACTGCACGTAATCCAATGCACATTTTCAATCATCAATATCTCATATTAATATATAAGTAAAAATTATAAAAATTTGATATTCTAAAACTACGCGATTAGACGAATCCAACAACATCTCACTTGACTATGTTTTATCTTATATAACTGTGATAAAAAGTTAAATTAAAGTAACTTAATGAATAGTTTCTACTATTCAATGGGAGAACATAAAAAAAAAAAAAAAACGGAGGGAGTAGGTTATTGTGATAAAGTGGAGTAATTAGTTGATGCGATGTTTTAGTTGATGTTCATGGAGTAAGTTTTTTAAAAAAGTGAAATGTGACAATTGTAGTGGGACGGACCAAAAAGGAAAGTGAGACAGAATTAGTGGGACGAATGGAGTAATTTTTTCTAATTTTGAATAGTTAAGGGGTATTTATTTTTCACTTGCTCTCATCATTTTAGATATGAAAGAAAATTATATATATATATAATTTTTTAACAGCAAAAATAATTTATTTTATATTATTTCCACATGGGTTTGAATTTCCTTCATTCATCTTATTATCTCTTTTATTTTTCTTTTAATTTTTCGTTGCATGAATTTCAACCACTATTTAAGCAAAAGATTTTGAATATCATGTAATTAAAAAAATACTATATTCTCATTTTATATCATCATATTAGTTTAACATCCATGCGTAACGGGCGAAAAAATCTAGTTTAATTTATTTGTGTTCAAAACAAGAAACTGGTAATAATTTATTGTATTTGTGAAATTGTGTACCATGAAATAAGAGCTTGGTTTCGGGACCAACACCAAATCCTCCACTTCCAATTTTTAATAATAATTTATTTATGATACTTTTATTATTAGTACTCTATATAACACTAGAGTCATCCATAACATACCCCAATCCACTCTTATCCGACCTTTAGAGAAACTACTAGTGTAACTGTGTAAGTCGAATCTCTCAGCTCGGGACTTGGAAATGCATATGGTGGGGGGAACTATATATGGACCGTGTATAACAAATGAAAGCTTCTTTCTTTAATAGCACTTATGAAATAATCATTCAAAAAATCATTGGGTGATGGTGTACCAAAATTTTTTGAGTGATGTCACCAAGGTAAGATTAAATTTTAAAAATTAATTTGAATGTTGTCGTGTGTCTATGCTGACCGATATGGTTCCTGTACTGGAACCTATTTCTCCAGTATGTGCTGGAGTTAACTTCAACCGCTGGATCAAAAATTATATTAGTTGTACGGTATAGATTAGATAAGGGTAAAAATATAATTGTGATATTTATTATTTTATTTTTATTGTAAGTCACACATCACGCAGGTTTTCAGCTTTTCTCAGATTTAATAATGGCCCCGACTAATCATAACTGAAGACGAAAATCTATTAGAGAAGGCGACTCTTCCATCCAGGTAAAGTTAACACATTTTTAACCGAAGATGGAGGAGAATGCAGACTCTTCAAGTAAAACTAATAAATGAGTTTTCCATATCTATTTCAAATTTAAAAAAAAATGGAAATTTTAGTTGCCGGAAGGTTTTATTAAATCTATTCCGCCATATCTCTTACCTTCCTCTGTATCTTTCCCCAATCTATAATTGGGCCCATCCGATGAGAGGAAGAACTAAGTCATTGAACAGATTCGGAAGGGAGAAAAGAAAAATTAGGGTTTTAACGATTCAGTATGCAAAATTTGTTTTATGTGATTTCTTCCATGTTGAGGGAATTTAGGGGAGTGGAGATGAACGCACTTCCAGCACGAATGAAGTACTAACCATTCTGTCTATTGGTAACATTCTGACATTCTGTCTTGTATTGAAACTATTCTGTTTTCCTTTTAGAAGCATTCTATTTTTATACACCTAACATTCTGTCTTATATCTTCCTGAATGAAGCATTATGAGTGATCGGTTACCATTATGTTTTGTATTTGGTAACATTCTGTTTTCCCATTTGAAGCATTCTGTCTTGTATATAATAATCACTATGTCTTGTTTTATTATGTGTTTATGCTCATATCATAACACCGTGTCTTCTTGAATGAAGCATTATGCATTGTATTGCTAACCATTCTGTCTATTGGTAACATTCTCACATTTTTTCTCGTAGTGAAACCATTCTGTTTTCTTTTCTGAAGCATTATGTTTTTATACACCTAACATTTTGTCTTGTATCTTACTGATGATTGATCGGTAACCATTATGTCTTGTATTTGGTAACATTATGTTTTACAGATCTGGAATTCTCTTACCCTAAACCGAGAAGCTAATGGAAGAAGCGTTTCAAATTCAACTCTGGATTATTATTACAAAAGCTCTCTGGATTATTATTACAAAAGCTCTGTGTATTCAGCGTGGAAGAGAAAGAATCATGGCGTATTGAGAAATAAAAGATAAAAGTGATTATGACCCAGTCCAATTTTTTTATTATATAAATTCATGAAGATAAAGGAAAAGATCCAATTATCCCTACACTCAATATAAGCTGTTAGATCTAAACTCTATCTAACGGTTGAAAAAATCTCCAGTACATACTTCCCCGGCATGGGAACCAAGTCGATGCTAGACGACAAGTGAATCCGCCCATGATCATCCAATCATTTTCCATTTATTTTGACAAGGTCGAGCATATTTGCAGTTTTTAATAAACAAATAAGATGAAATCTGAAAATGAATAAATTAAAACATGAACCTTCTTGTGTAGATTGGAGAAAAATAAAAATAAAATGTAGTTAACCCTTAAGTCTCTAGCATTACTTCAAAAAAAACATTCATCGACATCAATTTATGATCATATTTGACATCAATTTATGATCATATTTATCTAGGGGGGGGGGGGGGGGGGGGGGGGGGGGGGGGGGGGGGGGGGGGGGGGGGGGGGGGGGGGGGGGGGGGGGGGGGGGGGGGGGGGGGGGGGGGGGGGGGGGGGGGGGGGGGGGGGGGGGGGGGGGGGGGGGGGGGGGGGGGGGGGGGGGGGGGGGGGGGGGGGGGGGGCGGGGGGGGGGGGGGGGGGGGGGGGGGGGGGGGGGGGGGGGGGGGGGGGGGGGGGGGGGGGGGGGGGGGGGGGGGTGGGGTGGGGGGGGGGGGGGGGGGGGGGGGGGGGGGGGGGGGGGGGGGGGGGGGGGGGGGGGGGGGGGGGGTGGCGGGGGGGGGGGGGGGGGGGGGGGGGGGGGGGGGGGGGTCCAGTGGGCACACAAATTGTCCAAAAAGTAAACGAAATGAGAAGTAGCGAAAGAAATATGCTTCATGATGACATGTTTGGCCTTAAAAGGTAACTATTCTAGTATATATTGCCCATCCTATTCGATATATCTTTTTTCTTACCTTGTGCGGTAATGAATCGATAGAGTTAGGGGGATGTATTCAATACAGAGTTTTATAGATTTTAAAAATTGGTGAATTTAGAGAGACGCTCTATGGACTTTTTAGTACAAGAATGTAAGATTGATTTCAAAGTAGAGTGACCCTTGCCGCCATACTAATTGGGTTGGAGCCCCTGACCCACTTTTCTAGAAATCTTGAATTGTCGCGCCGCATTGGAGAGAAGTTTTGTTTAGTTATATATTTTTTCGTCTGAAGAAAATCTTTAAAATCTATAAAGATTAAAATCCCATAGACTGTTACCAATCTTTTTTTTACAAAAATTAAACTCTGAGTGGTATGGAACTTTGGCAACTTAACCAAATGTCTCAGTTTTGAGTCTCGTGTATGTAGAATTCTGTTTTGGGAGAGATAATCCTTCAAGGTTCACTCAATCATCGATGGATTAATCTTAGGCTAAATGATGCCTGTGGATACCGGGGAAAAAGAAAATGTAAATTCTACACTAATCTTTAAATGCTACGCCTCTCCAGCTTAGTTTTTTCAATTTCAAATTCTAAATTCTATTACTAAACTCCATCACCAAAAATTATTTCACTATAAAATTACTTTTCCCTTTTAACTCTAAACTCTAAATATTTTCTAAACGTAGCATATATTTAGGCACATTTTTCTATGTAATTGGAATAGGGTATTTAATGGAAGGAAATTAGTTGGGGTGAAAATTGGTATTTGACTCTATTTTTTGTGTAGTGGGGATTGAATATTTAATGAAAATATATTACTTCCTCCCTCTCGTTATTGTTTTTACACTTTCATTTTTTATATAGTTCAATGCACATTTTAAATCATTAATAACTTAAGTTCGGTACAAGTAAAAATTCTAAAAGTTCGATATTTAAAAAATACACGACGAGACGAATCTACCAAGATCTCATTTGGCTATATTTTAATTTGTATAACTATGAGAAAACTTTAAGTGAAAGTCTGTGTGTGAATAGTAGCACATTACCAAACGTAAACAATAAAACGAGACAGAGATAGTTGGGATGTTTGGGAGTCAGCAGATCTGCTAGCAGATAGCAGATTCGGAGAGAGAATTGTGAGAGGATATGCTGTTTGAATCCGCTTTCCGCTACCCAATCTACTTACATCCAAACATCCTCAGTAGTTGAGGGGGAAAATAGTACCTGACGTGATTATTCAAGTAGTCGCATTTGGCATGTCAAGACAGGGCGACTTTTAGCGCGGTGTTGCTGGAGCATTCTGGTCATTATCTTGCTGGGGTTTTAAATGGTCTTCAATGGGCTAAGCACCTCCGATTCCGAATAACCGATAGTTGTTGCTTAGACCATCTCCAACCAATTACACCAAACTCAAACTTAAAATGGTGTAGATATCACATCTAACAGTGATTCATCTCCAACCAATTATATTATATTCAAACTCCAAAAAATATTCTCAACATATTCTTTATTCCACTCACCTTTACAACCTCAAATTAGTGTAAATGTGGAAATGCGTTTGCTACAGTAAAATACACATATGTGTTCTCCTCCTCCATAAAACTCATATTTTGGGTTTTTGGGTTTGAGTTTGGTATATGGTTGGAGAAGATTTGCACCATATTTTGGGTTTGGATTTGTGTTTGGGGTATGATTGGAGTTGCTCTTATGTGATTCTAAGGAGACTTGGTGTTTGATAAATTTCTCGCATGAAGCTCATCATTAGCTTGCAGCATATCTCCAGAAGATTGAAGAATTACGAACAGACCTTCATAGCTATAGATTTGGACACATCCTATGGAAAGGCAACACCGTTGTTGATTTCCTTGCAAAAATGGGAGCAATAGCAAAATATTTTTCACTACTTGACTTTTTTTTTCATGTATCATTGAAGCCCCCTCCTTGCGGCAGATGCGGAGGCACATGATTTCCACATCACTAGTTGTCTATTCTTCTTTTTCGGGATTTTCTATTTTTAATTTTTGATTTCTTAGCCTAATTAAGCTGTTAAGTGAAAAAAAAAATATAATAATGGGAATTGGGTATTTGATTAAAAGTTTAAGTTTAATCACCATCATGGATCAAAGATACATACATTGAAAACTTAATTAACTAATTGGTTAATCCCATACAATAATATATGTACACACACTTATATTGTTTAGCAAGAATTAAGGATAGGGACGAAAATATTAACTATCCAATACTTTTAGTAAAAAAAATAATAATGGGTGCGAGATGTTGATATGAGAATATTGTGAAACAATTCATCATCAAGTGCGTTATTTTGTAATGTACTCCCTCCGTCCCGCGAAAGTTGACGTGTTTCTTTTGGGCACGGTAATTTATGTAGTGGGGTTTAATGGTTAAAGTGTTGTTGGTATTTGTGTTTAAAATTTTAATGAATTTTCACTTTAATTATTGTTTAACTTTGACTTAATATTATGGTAATGATTTAATTAGAAAAAAATATTCAAGTGTGGTCTTGTTAGAATCGTTTAGGTGTCTAGTTTTAGAATATATATTTTATATAATTTTTATTTGTACCTATTTTGAGATATGGAGAATTAAAGAAATGTAAGGAATTTGTATAGAAAAATAAAAGTGTATTGGGAATTGTGCAGAATAGTTAAAGTAATCACTTTTAATGGGTTTTTAGAAACCATTAAGATTCTAATTATATTTATATTAATTTAATTTATCTAAAAAGGAAACGTGTCAAATTTCGTGGGACAGCTCAAAAAGGAATACGCGTCAACTTTCGCGGGACAGATGGAGAGTACTAATTTTTTACTCTTTTTTCTAAAAGAAAATAAATAAACTCGATTCAGACATAAAGCAATCAATTAATCAATTCAATTTCTATCATACATCATCACAAAAGAAAAATAATCAATTTCCATCGTCACCTTTAATTATTTCACCATAAAATAAATTATATCGTATTCAAATGTTTTTACATATCCAATTTTCACGCAGTCCAATGCACATTTTAATTCATTAATAACTCAAATTTGGTATAAGTAAAAATTCTAAAAGTTCAATATTAAAAAACTAGACGACGACACGAATCTAACATGATCATACTTGACTATATTTTAACTTGTATAACTATAATAAAACTTTAAGTGAAAGTTTATGCGTAAATAGTAACATATTAACAAATGTAAGAAATATTTGAATATGGATATAGTAGTACTATGCAAGTATGTATCACATCGAGACATAATGCCATAATGGTACAAGTCTTCAGGTCTGGATGTAAAGAGTGAAGACTATCTCCAAAAATTAATATGAACTCTTTCAAATATACTTTTATCTCACACAAGCCCATTCTGTGAGATTTCGAGAATGTGACTTCCTACAAATTTTCCAAAACTAACACGCTTAACTTTAAAGTTTGTATAGGATAACTATAATATATATATATATTATACACTTCCTCTATTTTTAAATATTTGCTATGGATCCACCCAGCGCACCGTTTATTACATATTTTAGATCATTAATAACTCAAGTTCGGTACAAGTAAAAATTATAAAAATTCGATATTTAAAAACTACACGACAAAACGAATCTAACAAAATTCCACTTGATTATATTTTAATTTATATAACTATGATAAAAATTGAAATCAAAGCAATCCGATAAATAGTGCTGAAATTTGAGTTGCGACAATCAATTGTAAACGGAGGAAGTATTTAATTATATGAGTAACTTGTTTCTCATCTTAAATCGTAATCAATGGTACTACATAATTTATACACATTTCAAAAAAAAAAAAACTAAAAATAAAATAAAGATGTGTGCCATCACACCAATAGAAGCTAGTTTAGCAATTATCTTTTTTTTTAAAAACAATAGAAGCTGATTTTATTTTTTATTTTTTTATTTTTTTTTCCAGAAGCAAATAAAAGCTAGTTTAGAATACAAGGTGAAGAGAAAAAATTGAAAATACGGTAATTGCGTCAAAAGAAGCGAAGCACGAGTTTAGGAAAAAAAGATGTAAAAAGCTTGAATTAATTACTTGCCAACGGCTCCTCGAAAAAAAATTTGCCAAAGTCACATCCATTTTATTATGGCCCCCTTTTCAATTCATCACTATTTTTTTTTCTTTCTTTCTTTTTTAAAAATTATTGACACTTATTTATCGGTAAAGATTTGTGAAAGCTAAGCCACATAAATTATAAAAATGATAGAAGAGTAATAGAAGGCCGAGTGGAAATCAAACTCCCAACCTATAATTAAAAGGCATGTAATAGTGATCACTTGGGTCAAGTCTCATTTCTCATTCAAAACTTTGTTAGCTCTTTAAAATGTACTTCCTCCGTCTCACATTGATTTTTACATTTGATAAAATGATACTATTCACACATAAACTTTTATTTAAAGTTTTATCATAGTTATATAAATTAAAATTTAGCCAAGTGAGATCTTGTTAGATTCGTCCTGTCGTGTAGTTTTTAAATATTGAATTTTTAGAATTTTTATTTGTACCAAACTTAAAGTATTAATAATTTAAAATATACTTTAAACTTTGAACTGCGTGAAGTGTGGATCTATAAAGAAAAATAATAAATTAATTTAAAAACTCCTAGTCATTAAATTAATTAAAAATAATAATACTCCTAGTCATTATGATTCTCCACCCTTTCGTGTTTGACGCTCCACCGCCCTCCACTAGTCGTCGTCGTCGGTTAAAAAACTCCGTAAAAACCTAAAAGGTAAAACCCCCCCTCCTCCCATTATCCCCCTTTCTCACCTGTGTTTCTTTTCTTTTTCCGTATAGTGTTTGTTTACACGTCTCACCAGTCACCACTCCCCACCCCCATTATTATTTTAACTGAGATTTGGAGAGTTTTTCACCTAACCACGGTCTACCAAATTCTAACCATGGTTAAACACCCACTCCTCCAGCAGTTTATATACCCACTGAACCACGCCTGTAAATGTAAGAGATTTTAACACTTCCCCATTATCGCCCCCTACCAAAATTCCATAATGATGCTCGGGGAAAGGGCCTACGGCGGAACCACAATTCACGTTCCACCGTGGTCGTCGTACGTCACCGACGACCCCGCCTCCTTCTGCTTGAGCCCCAATGCCGCCGCCGCCGCCGACGCAGGCGGTGTTGATGATTACTCTGTGTTCTTCCAAAACGATTACTTGAAGGCTCTGCAACGATACCTGCCATCGAATTCGGCCGATGGTGTGCCGGAGGTTCAATCCGGCGATTCCGGGGATTTTTTCCCGGTGGACGCGCACTCATGCGATAATTTCCGTATGTTCGACTTTAAGGTGCGTAGGTGCACGCGCGTGCGGTCGCACGACTGGACGGAGTGCCCGTTTGCGCACCCTGGGGAGAAGGCGCGGCGCCGGGATCCGAGGAAGTACCACTATTCCGGCACGGCGTGCCCGGACTTCCGGAAGGGGAACTGCCGGAAGGGCGACGCCTGCGAATTCGCGCACGGCGTCTTCGAGTGCTGGCTCCACCCGGCGCGCTACCGCACGCAGCCGTGCAAGGACGGGATGGGCTGTCGGCGGCGCGTGTGTTTCTTCGCCCACTCGCCTGACCAGCTCCGGGTCCTGAGCCCACGCGCGGATTCCTTCGTGTCGCCCCTCCGCCTCCCCGCCTTCATACCCTCGCCGGAGTCGACCTCCCCGGCGGCGGAGTCCCCGCCGATGTCCCCGATGACTCCCAGCTCTTTCAACGAAATTGTGGCATCCCTGCACCAGCTACACCTGAACAAAATGAAATCCATGCCGCCTTCGTCTTGGATGGGCGGTTCATCTTCCTCCCCACGGCTGAATAAGTTAACCCGACCCGAATACTTCAGCCTGCCCAACACCCCGACCCGGACAGTGATCCGACCTGGAATCGGGTACTTCGACGCGTGGGAGGCTTCTCAGCAGGAGGATGAGGGCCCACCCATGGAGTGGGTCGAATCCGGGCGAGACCTGAGGGCCAAGATGTTCGAGAAGCTCAGCAAGGAGAACCCACTGGACCGATCCGACCCGCATCCGCATTCGAATCCAAACCTGGCTGCTGGGTGGGTCTCTGAGCTCATAAAATAGGATGAAGTTAAATTAAAAAAAAAAAAGAAAATTAAGAAATAAACTTATTTTCCTGGGGGATAATTTTGAAAAAAATGATTATATGCAAGGTTGAAGCCTAAAGCTAAAAGAAGGAAATCTGAACATTTTGTAGATATTAATTTCAGAATTGGGTATTTAATTAAATTATGTGCTTAAAATGATGGCAGAAGAGTAAGATCTCTCTTTTGGGGGCATAAATTTGCCAAGGGTAAAACAAAAAGCCATGTTTTTTATATGTACAGTAAAGGGGAAAATCAGCAGGATATGTGCTTTTGTTTTTTCGATTAGGTAAATTGTGAATGAAGATGCTATTCATTTTCTGTAAAGAAGTAGTAGGACTATCTATCAATGATGCAAACTACTATGCTGTTTTGAATGTCTTTATTTATTTACTCTTTTTGGATAACGATCTTTATTTATTTACTAATTCTATTTGTTATTTCTTTTCTTTTCCAGACTCAGAATAGTTCACTCAATGTACTTACATTACAAAAATATTAGAAATAAATACTGTATTTTTTATCAATAAATTATGAGTAATTTATAAATTTCACATTAGCTATTCGCTATACCTTATCCAAGGGAATATTTCATAGATTATGAAGGACGTGAAGTGGACTACAAGTCTACAATGATGTTATTTTGTTTTCCGATGATTATTAATATTATTATTATTATTATTATTATTATTCATCGGTTATATATTTTAAATTTTTTTTTTTTATAATGTGATTGAACATCAAGATTGAACAAGATTGAAGTGATTAATCTCTTGTAATGAGAGCTGTGATCAAATTAATTTATTCTCACCTCCGATCGCAATCTCTATACTTTACCAAATATACATGTTTAAACATTTATATTAAATTATATACAAGTAAAAAAATTATAGAAAATTTGATATTTTAATGTTTTGTAATTGGAAACGAACCCAATATTATTTTATGTTTTATCTTATGTAATTATGTTAAATTTTTTTAATTAAAATTACTTAATGAATAATATTAATTGTACAAATGGGCAAAATAAACGGAGGGAAGTATAAAGTAAATTGGTATGAAAAGAAAAAAATCTGAAAGCTTACGAGGTTGTGTCGGGTAAAACACGCTAATGTGTGGCGTTTGATTTTTTTTATATTTTTGTTTGACAGTTTATGCAAACTAGGAAAAAAATAAAATTAAAAGGAAACCACGACTAAAAGAAACTCCAAGCAACCGAATCCAACTAGCGTGCGGGGAACCACATGACAGGATCATTCACCCCCCTTCGCGGCTTCATTGAGTCCGGGGGAAAGACCCACATTTTGGCTAAAGAGTCTGCCACCACATTTCCTTCTCGCAAGATATGTCCAAACTGACGAGTGTTAAAATAAATACGCAAATCTCAATGTTTAGCATTTGAAATTTAAAAATTACTATAAATATTAAATATTTTACAATTTACATTATAATGGTCAATTTCTATGCTCATTGCTAAACTCTAAACCTATCTCTTTTCAATTTTTAACTTTTCAAACTCCAATTTCTAAACGCTAATTTTAAACTTAAACACCAAACACATCCTTCAAAATTATTCCAACTTAAATATATTTTACATTATTAATTTTAAATTTCAAATTTTAAACTCTAATCATTTCTCAAATTTTGCCCAAGTCTGTGGAGTTGGCCTAGATAAGCTTATCATGAGACAATTTCTTTACAAATTAAGGAAAGAAACAGACAATAATGTGATTCGGGATATTTAAGAATGTGAGTAACAGGTCGAAAGTGTCAAGAAGGGGTTTAACTTGGATCCGTCCGGAAAAAGGATGGTGGAAGATCAACACAGACGGCTCGTCGTTTGGGAATCCGGGTCCGGCCGGAATTGGAGGGGTCATTCGGGATGATGAGGGAAACATGATCTTCCTGTTAGGTCCACGGGGTAGCAAGATACACACTTTATGCAGAGGTTCACTGAATACAATGAACTCAAACACCAAAACAGATTAATGTACCAAGATAAAGATCAAGCACAGCGGAATAATAAACAAGCATAAAGTAAATCAATGAGACAAGAAATTGTTGACCCAGTTCGGCCTTCGGCCTACGTCTGGGGGATACCAATCCAGGAGGATATTTTACTATGTGTTTCAACCATGGTTTACAACCACACACATGAGCAAAATAAAGAGAATGACTTCACCATAAACTCCAAGCAGATAGTTGTTGGAACCAGACACTCTCCAAGTTCTGGTATAGGATCTCCACCTATTTCAACTCCCCAAAGCTCCTGCCTTGAGTTTCCCTTGGAGCAGTCCGTGAATCACTTCTCTCGAACAAGATGAAGTTGATCGATGTAAGCTTGTCTCTTGCAGAGCCTTAGGACGATCTCCTCAAGTGATTTTGTAATCTGTAAGCAATCGGTGATACGCCCAAGGCAAAATCGATCTTGCAGCAACAGATAGGTTCGGTGAACACAGGGCTGCAAATCGATATGGGCTCTCTTCGTTGATTCACCCAAGACTCAGTGACATTCAAAAAGATGACCTCAATGAAATTGGAATGTCACTTGTGAGTTCTCCAGCCAAATGGTATGAACACGATAAAAACAGGGCTGGAGAACCCATCTTCTTCCTCACATCTCTGGGATGATTGTAGTGGATCTTTTCTATGTAAATCACATCCCCTTCACCTATCTAAAGAATGCAGGAGCCTCCCCTTTAAATAAGAAGCTCAACAGACAGATTTGAAAAAAGACCCGTTGAGATTGGGAAAGAGCCGTTGAGATTACACAGTGTCCGTTAGACACAAAGTTCAAGCTCTATTTCACTAATCTGGAGGAGGGTTCCTGCAAAACAAACATTAGTGAATAATCTCCCCAGATTAGGAAAAGAGCCGTTGGGGCTGGGGCCAGTCTTTCCAAAAATCCACGTCACACATGTAGACTGCCGCTCAGGAGGTTCATCCATAGTGTTCAAACATCGGCGTTGAACTTCTGTCAAAACTCAAGACCCAACAATCTCCCCCTTTTTGACAGGAAGTGAGCCATAACAATAATCCAGCGGATGATGAACTATTACAAGAAAAACAAGAACCTAACAGCACCCATTCTCCCAACCACCAAAAATCTCAGAAAAGCGCTCAATCTAATGCTCTGTACATCAATATACAACATTAAAAACCATGGGGCATGTACAAAGATTTATTATCAGATAAGAGACTCCCCCTCAGATCAAACATTAATAAGACTCCCCCTGAATTTGATTCCTGTTAACAGGATAGCACACAATATTAGTGAAATCGAATTCAAGAGGGTTACGATTAATACCTTCATGTTTGATCTTCCGGTAGGGAAATTCGAGTGGGTATTCTCCCCCTCAATACCAGGCTTTCTCCTTTAACTCATCTTGCCAGAATGGATCTCTCCCGAGAGAGTGTGGCTCTGATACCAATTGTTAGGTCCACGGGGTAGCAAGATACACACTTTATGCAGAGGTTCACTGAATACAATGAACTCAAACACCAAAACAGATTAATGTACCAAGATAAAGATCAAGCACAGTGGAATAATAAACAAGCATAAAGTAAATCAATGAGACAAGAAATTGTTGACCCAGTTCGGCCTTCGGCCTACGTCTGGGGGATACCAATCCAGGAGGATATTTTACTATGTGTTTCAACCATGGTTTACAACCACACACATGAGCAAAATAAAGAGAATGACTTCACCATAAACTCCAAGCAGATAGTTGTTGGAACCAGACACTCTCCAAGTTCTGGTATAGGATCTCCACCTATTTCAACTCCCCAAAGCTCCTGCCTTGAGTTTCCCTTGGAGCAGTCTGTGAATCACTTCTCTCGAACAGGATGAAGTTGATCGATGTAAGCTTGTCTCTTGCAGAGCCTTAGGACGATCTCCTCAAGTGATTTTGTAATATGTAAGCAATCGGTGATACGCCCAAGGGAAAAATCGATCTTGCAGCAACAGATAAGTTCGGTGAACACAGGGCTGCAAATCGATATGGGCTCTCTTCGTTGATTCACCCAAGACTCAGTGACATTCAAAAAGATGACCTCAATGAAATTGGAATGTCACTTGTGAGTTCTCCAGCCAAATGGTATGAACACGATAAAAACAGGGCTGGAGAACCCATCTTCTTCCTCACATCTCTGGGATGATTGTAGTGGATCTTTTCTATGTAAATCACATCCCCTTTATCTATCTGAAGAATGCAGGAGCCTCCCCTTTAAATAAGAAGCTCAACAGACATATTTGAAAAAAGACCCGTTGAGATTGGGAAAGAGCCGTTGAGATTACACAGTGCCCGTTAGACACAAAGTTCAAGCTCTATTTCACTAATCTGGAGGAGGGTTCCTGCAAAACAAACATTAGTGAATAATCTCCCCAGATTAGGAAAAGAGCCGTTGGGGCTGGGGCCAGTCTTTCCAAAAATCCACGTCACACATGTAGACTGCCGCTCAGGAGGTTCATCCATAGTGTTCAAACATCGGCGTTGAACTTCTGTCAAAACTCAAGACCCAACACTTCCTTTTGTCGGACTCCATCGGCCACGCTGACTCTACGAAGGCTGAGATAACAACCATTAGCCGAGTCTGCCAGGTTCTTATTCGGGAGCAAGGTTTCCCATTGCCAAGGCTTGTGTTTGAGTGTGATTCACAAAACGTAGTAAGCTGGTTGGGAGATCCGGGGAAGATACTGTGGCATTACAGTGAGCTGGCCGGACCGATTGTATCTATTCTGAGATGTGCGGGGGACGTACGAGTTGCTCACATCTGGCGGGAACGTAATTCCCTTGCGGATTTCTGGGCTAAACAAGGGGCATCCGGGAATGGGAAGATTGAGGCTTGGTTATAAAAGAAGGGTAGACTGGAGGCCACACTCATATTTTGTTATATTTAGGCATGCACTAAGAAAGCTGGTCACTGGAAGAGGAAGGGGTAATCCCAAGTCATGGGACGTTGTGTGTTGCATAATGTGATTCTCAAGCGCAAGGCCTAACTCCATTTGACTGACCAATGGGCGAGGGTGGGGGCTGCGAAGGGGTGGTAGCCCGGGCGAGGGGATTGCTGGAAATGTTTAAACAATGCCTTGTGTGCAGGCTATGTCATAAAAAAAAAAGTGAATTTTTGTTTTGCAGGTACTGAAGAAATGGGAGCGGGGAAGTTTAAGTGGAATGATGCTGCTTTATTCAGGATGTGAAGAGGATTGATGCTATCACATGTACAAGATGCTACTATTTCATTTCTGGATATTTTAGGACTACTGATGATATGTCATGACCAGATATTGTGTGGAATGCTTAAGATAAAAAGGATTGGAGCCACCTTGTTGCTGCGAGTGACACTGCTTTGTTTGATGGCCTATTTGACTGTTTTGCGTCTGCTACAGAATGGATTTGCTCCTACAATTGCCAAACTGAATCATCTCGAATATCACCCGGTGAGATTTGAGCCTCACGACTCTAAATGCACATACTTGCGGGTTTATCTTGACATTCTTGAATTTGCTTAATCATACATATTGAGCCTCCATTCACTCATGTCCAGTGTATTGAAAATAGATAAGGGCATTGGATTAGCCTGATTATCGTATACTTTTCCCACAACCTTCCCTTACTCCCAATGAGACATTTTAGAGCCAACATTTTGTTTTCCGTCTTCTGTACCTTTCGTCCTATCCTATTCACCTTCACATTGCTTCTATTTCGCCGTCCATCATTTCCTGTGGGATGGTCAGGAACTGGTCACGAATCTACATATGGTTTTCCTTTGTCGAAGTTGTAGTTTTGGGGTTGGAACGTTAAGAGGGTTGGTGTGCGATTGGGTAGTGAGTGGGTGCGTCCCAATTAGTAGGTGATTAGTGTCCAAGATTCGAAACGGAGTAGCAGAGTTGATGCTTGGATCTCTTAAAACTGTTTTGATACCCCTGAAAAAAAAAAAGAGAGGAAAAAAGAAGTTGGAAAAATGATTCAAGGAAAATTGAATAGAAAAAAAAAGGAAAAAGAAAGAAGAGGAAAAAGGTGATGAGATAAGCTTGGGGGGCAGTTTCATTTAGATGAGTTTTTTTTTTTTTTTTTTTTTTTAATATCTCAAGGGTGCTGCTAGTTTTGAGAGGAATCCATGGGTTTATGGACTAGATATGTGAATGGTTTGGATTGCTTTTGTTTATTTTTTCAAGTCGAGAGACGTGATGTGCTCTATGGTCTTCTCTGTTTGGATTGCAAATTGAGTCTGAAAACTCAAATTGCTGATCTCAAAATTGTACGTGACCCTTCATGGACGGTTCCTCATCCTATTCATATCTCTTCCTTACTCCCATTATTGGTCCCTTTTAAACCTGCCCTCTGTCCCTTAGCTTTCTTTACACTGGATTAGAGTGCTATGTAGGGGAGATGTGTTTGTTTCAAGCAATTTTATAAGATTGTCTTTGGATTCACCATTTCCATTGTGGTTAATACTCATGAGATGTTGTGCTTCCGGAATGGATGCGGTGATGGGGGAGAGTTAAGGATCCTGTCTTTCTTCTTGAAAAGATAATATAAGTTTGAAAGGGGCAAGCTGAATAAGATATTGCTGCATTGTTGCATTGCTTTGATACTGCTGGAGCACCAGAACACCTATCATTTTGTTGTCTCGACTGTCTCCTGCCGCTGATTCCAAATAACAGATATTTGTTCTGGCCGTCGACCGGTGGTGCGTATGGAAACTCATGGTGGTTATTTGTTAATTCACTTCGGAGAGGAAGTGACCAAGTTCAATTTGGTGGAGTTGGCCGAGTATCATAGTTAGCTAGTCAGCTTTGCTTTTTATTGTGCTGTTGGTCCTTTTCGTTTTTATGCTTTTTTGGAGCTCGACTCCTTTGTTGTACTACTTCATCAACAATTTGGATAGTTCAATGAAATAGATTCATTCCTCAAAAAAAAAATGTGTATTAATGTATTTTCAGGATTTTTTTAAAGAAAAATTAATGATGTACTTAGGGATGGGCATTTTTTGTCGGGTATCGGGTACCGTACCCGAACCCGACATGTCGGGTTCGAGTTTTTTCGGGTTTCAATATTTAAAACCCGGCATTTCGGGTACCCGACCCGACACTCATATATTGGGTCGGATATCGGGTTTATAGTCGGTTACCGATCAGGTATCGGGTACCCGACAAAATAAATAAATAAATAAATTTTATTATTTTTTCCTAATATTATTTTATTTATTTTACTTTACAATATTCGTATTTATTTGATAATTAGTATTTTTTTTTTATTCTATGTGGTGAAAAACCAAGTATAAGCTTGAAAAATTTCACCCTTTGAATAATATTTACTATTCATTGAGTAACTTTGATTTAATTTTTTGGTACAGTTGTATAAAATACTTCACATAGTCGAGTGAGATCTTGTTGGATTCGTCTGATGACGTAGTTTTAGAATATCAAATTTTTATAATTTTTTATTATATATAATTTAAGTTATTAAGGGTTAAAGATGTGTCTTGAACGGTGTGAAAATAGAAATGGAGTAGTTATTTCAAAACGGAGGAAGTATAAACGAATAACTTACACACTTAAATATTTAATTTAATACTTTTTGTTTTTCACTTTAACCTTTAAAAAAATCACAAACTAGCTACATTTATTGCTATGGGCGGCATAACTCTTAAAACAATATGGGTTAAAGCAAATTACACGTTTATCTTAAATAATTATATATGTGACATTAACTAATCCAAGGGTCATTGATACTTATGCTAAAATAATGTACAAACTAGTAAGTAACCCGTCGAAACTCGACGGGAATAATTATATATTTTATATAATATATATACTTATATTATATAAAATAATAAAAAATTATATTTGAGTAATGAAAAATGTATAATGATTTTATATCTATTCGAAAGAGTATGCATATGGTAATATAATTAAGAGGTAATAATTAAAATAGGCCATCAGAGGGAGTCATTTCCACTTTTTGGCCAAGATATTTTGATTTAGGGAAAATAGCCATTAGAAGGATTTCGGGCCTGAATTTAGGTCATTTGGCTGCAATTCGGGCTGCGATGGCGTAAAAGTGGAAATGACTCATTCTGGTGGCCTATTTTACTTTTTTTTGAATTATTTTTTACTTTTTTAATTAAAATAAATAATATTCATTCTGTGCCATTATTTATGTTCTACTTTCTTTTTTTCTTGTTCCAATATTTTTTTATTTCCATTTTAAAAATAATTAAATATTAATTACCAAATATACCCATCATATCGCATTAATAAATAAATATATTAAACTTTTAAATCCACTACCATTAATAATTCTCATCCAACCTACAACCATATATCAGTAAATCACACATAAATAAATAAATTTAAATTGTAAATTCATTACGACCACATTATATAAATTCTTAAGCTACATTTTTTAACCCTAATATATCCTTGTATTTAATACTAATTATCCCTACATAAAGTACCATTCCGAAAATTTGGGATACTTATATTAAAATATGTTTATTTTTTACTTTATAATTTATTTGTATATGTGTTTGTTTCACTTATTTTATAATATATTTGAATTAATATTATTTTATTTCTTATATTACTCCATTCGTCACATTATTAGTGTTAAAAAAAGTAACTTAAAATTTATATAATATGATGTAATGAGTTTACAATTTTAATTTATTTATTTATGTGTAATTTACTGATATGTGGTTGTAGGGTGGATTGTCCAATACAAATCTAACGAATCAATGAAAATAATTATTAAAATAATACTTCCTCCGTATTCCAAAATTTTAACATTGCTTGTTTTCACGCAATCCAATACACATTTTTAAATAGTAATATCCCAAATTTTATAAAATAAATAATTATAAAACTACGTGATTCGACGAATCTAAAAAGATTTCACTTGACTATGTTTTATCTTATGTAACTGTGTTAAAAAGTCGAATCAAAATTACTCAATGAATAGTGTTGATTTTTTAAAACCGGAGGGAGTATTTTCATTTAATTTGAAATTTAAATTAAAATAAAACAAAATTTAAATATAAGTATTAAGCATAATATCAAAAATTCTCTCACAATTTGCTGAAAATTTCATTCCTGAAAATCTTATTGGTAGGGCTAGTATAGTACTATCTTTAAAAATATCTGAATTTGAAGTGGTGCAGTTCATATTTGTATACGTACTCTTAAAAATTGTTGCTATAGGATCACCCGTAGAGTTTATAAGAATATCATACAGAAATGTCACATCTGATTGTAGATCTTCAAAATCAATACCGGCCTTACTGTCACCTACATCAAGTATCCATTTTGCAAATTTTCTGTCATATATAAATTTTATTGTAAACATCATTTCTTGTGGTATCTTGAGTTAATCCTTCTTAATTGCATATTAATACTTTGAGTCTAATCTTGCTAGTGACACGAATATTGCAACATAAATGTTTATGGCTAAAAACTAGTTTTGAAAGATAAGGTTTAATATTCTTTAAAGATTGATTTTGACTTTTGTTTATAATCATAGCAAAACAAACTATAAGTTGAAATTTTCTCATCTGAAATCGAATGAGTAATTTGGTTAAATCAGATAGGCTCATAATCATTTTACCAATCAAAATTTTTTTACTTTCATGATTTCCCGAGAATTAATTTAACCTCAATAATATGGTTCCTCATCTTGGTTACTATTAACCTACTTACATTGCATACTTTATTTGATGGATCTATATTCCTAATAAGCATGACTATGCAACCCTAATTCATCTATATTTCATCATTCAGTAATCCGTTACAAATGATCGTGTTTAGATATTCCAGTGAGAATAATTCATTGTCGTTATCTATGTTTTCGTCATCTTGACAAATATTGTTACAACTGATATATACATTTTCATTTGCAGACATACGTTTTTCTATGATGTAATCATTGATCGTATCAACAATCTCATTGGTAGGGATTAGTATAGCAATATCTTTAAAAATATCTGTATTTGAAGTGTTGCAGTTTGTATTTGTATATACTCTCAACAGTTGCTGCTATAGGATTTCCCGTAGAGTTGAAAAAATAATCATCTATAAATGTCACATCTAATTGTACATCCTAAAGAGCGATACCAGATTTACAAATTACCATCACCTATACGAAGAATTAATTGTGCAAATTTATGTCATATATAATTTCCATTGTAAATAATATTTCTTGGAGTATCTTGGGTTAACCCATCTTAATGGCATATTAATACTTCGAGTTCCCTCTTTCCATTGATACGACATATTGCACGCATCACTAACATGGGGGTAAAAACTTATTTTTGAAGATAGAGTCCAACCTTTTTTAAAGATTGACATTGACTTTTTCTAATCATAGTAAAACAAACTGCGAGTGTGACTTTTTCCTCTGAAATCGAATGAAGAATTTGGTTAATTCAAACGGGCTCATAATCATTCTACCAATCAAGAATTTTCATCCCAAATAATGAGTTTTATTTTAATGAGAAGAGAGATTAAATAATTTTATGGGATAAGTCTTTTACAGGTAGAATTCTCGTCACAATCTAGTGGAATACCAAATCTACAATGTGCAGTCCTATCCATTGGAAGGAATAGGGATGCTATTCCACTGTATGCTACATGCAACACAATATCACTTCTCCCACGAAGGGCTAAAAATAATGTTTTCCAAATAAATTATCGATAAATGTCTTATCAGTTCCACCACATTAAGAAAAAAGAATCAACCCTCATCACTATCGACTACATACATTATTTTATTATAAACATTCATCTGCTCATTAATCAACAATGGTAGTAGTTTAGCATGATCCGCCTTCATTTATTCCTTATTATAATATGTCTCTTCTAGTATCTATAGATTATCTGTTTCAGACGTTAAAACTTCATTCAATACCGGCATTCCGGAGAAAATTTTCAAATTTATAGAATTTGTAGCAAATATCCTTTCAATTTCTAACAAAGCTAGATTTATATTTGTTCTTCCGTCAATTGCAAATCTGTTAAATATAGATTAATGAAGTATTTCTTAAAAAATAGATTAAAAAAATTAAATTTTTCTTCTTTATTTACTGATGGATCTACTCGCACCCCAATAGCACTTCATACACCCGATTCTTTTATTTATAATATGCTTTACGAAAATGACTAATTTACTCTAAACAAATTATCCATAAAATATGAATTTTCGTAATTCTCTTAATAATTATAATTTTTTGGTATTATTTTTAGTATAATAAAACATAAATAGGACTTATATTATTTAGTATATATTTATATTTATGTACAATTAGAATGATATAATTATAAAACATATTTTTGAATGATTAGCAACTATGTAATTGTATATTACTTTTAAGAGAAGTAGCATATTTTTGTAAAAATATGGCCTAAATATACATTAATTAATATATACAAATCTTTTACATATATTCATTAATGTATCTTTTAATAATATAAATTCCACATATACACTGCGAATTTCATATAAATTTAAAATTTCAAATCTTTAAAAACTGAAGATTGTGATTTCATGTACACATTAATATATCTTTAGATGCGCAATGTACATTTTGATTACATCATTTACCACACAAAAAATATAAACAAAATTGGGACTAAATCTACACAAAATTACCGACATTACAATATGATCACCATATTGAAATATAAACGCAACATAATTTTTAGTTGCCAGTGCAGAACCTCGTCCTAATAATCCTATGATGCAAAAACTGAAAATACCTATTCATGTCATAATAATTATATGGTGTAAAAACTCAAAATCTATAAATAACTAATAAATGTAGCATTAAAATCCTAAATAAATAAAATAAAAAATACAAAATAATGAAATCTAAAATAGATTTAAAAAAATAGTAAATCCAAAATAGATAAAATAAAAATTTAATTTTATCTTTCAAATCTTTTTAAAAGTGAATATATAAATCTCTAATGATTAAATAAATAAATGCAACAATCTAAAATTAGTAAATTTTAAAATGCAAAATTTTAAATTCCAAATCTTTCAAATATATTTAAAAATGAAGATTGTGGGAATTCCATATAAATTGAAAATTAAAAATTCCATATATTTCAAAAACTGGAAATCTATAATGAATAAATAATAAATGCGAAAATCTAAAATTAATAAATTAAAAAATGCAAAAATCTGTAAAAATTAGAAATTTGAAATGGAGACACCACATTAAATTTAGGATGGGTTGTTCACTAATGCTTTAATATATATATAGATAATCACATCTAAGTAGATCAGAATAATACATTTATTAATCACATCCTTTAATATTTTTTTTTTAAATTTTTTTTGGAAGAGTCATTGAAGGCCTGAGAAATGAGCGGTGAGAGCCCATACCACACAATTACAAAGGGGAATAAAAGGGAGGGATAGGGAGCCGGTGGGGAATCGAACATCCAATTTTCCGTTGGAAGTCAAGGGACTTAACCACTTGAGCTAAGTTCTCATCCCCTTCACATCTTTTAATTTAGACTAGGCATATATATAACCCTTATTATTAATTGGAAAATTATTATTATTATTATTAGAGGTAATAACAAAAACAAGCTAACAGAAGGAGGTTCTTCTGCTTTTGAGCCACATTATCAAAAATATCCATTTATGGGCCACTAGAAGGCATTTGAGCCTAATTTTAGACGAAATGGCCGGAAAAAATGTTGAGTTTCGGGCTGCATGATGTGTATCCACCGGAGAACCGACGCGATGGCCTAAAACTGGACATGATCTTCTTTTGATGGCCTATTTTAATTTTTTTTATGTAATTAACCTTCCCATTAATTATGTTTTGCTTTCATTTTTGTCTGTCTCAACGTTTTTTCTCATTTTTATTTTAGTAAATATTTAAATATTAATTATAAAAAATACACAACTACATCACATCAATAAATAAACTAAAAGTTCAAACCCACAACCATCACATCACACATATAATAAATTAGTTAAAAATTAATTATAATCATATCGCATAAATTCATACTTTACACATACTTTACACTCTAATATACACCTACATTCAATACTAATTACTCTCACATAAAATGAGGTTGTTCACCTTGGTGATGCTCTGAGACCCCTTCTCCTGATCTTCAACGTGCCAATAATTGGTGAGCTCTTATTGTTTGTATTGCCATATATTTTATTGTTATCTTATTTATTATATATAGATTATTTCAGTTTAATTTATTTTTTAGATTTAACTTATTTAATTTTTTTATTTTATTTTTTTGCTTAACAAACTATAGATGTTAGGAAAGTGGTGGTGGGAGCCCATGTCACACAAATTACAAATGAAATAAAGGGATAAATAGGGGCTGGGTGGAGAATACCCACAACCTATAATAGGTCGGGAGTCGGGGGACTTGACAATTAGGGTAAGTCTCCATCCTCAATATAATTTAATTATTGATGTTATTGTTCATATAATTACTTTTATTTATTATTTTTAAATATATCTTTTTTATTTCATTTTATTATTTAGTTTAATAAAAATTTATTCACTCTGCATTTTATAATTTATTTCAATTTAATTTTTATTTTATTATATATTTTAATTAATTTTTATTCTATTTTATGTTACTCCTCCATCATGTGAATAGTATTCCAAAATTTTAGATACTATATATTATGTGAGAATACTTAGTATTGAATGTGGGTGTATATTAGAACTGAAAGTATGGATAAAATATTAAATCATGTGATTGATGGTAATAATTTGAATTTTTAACTGGTTTATTTATGTGTGATATAATAAATATGGGTTTGAACTTTTAATTTATTTATTGATGCGATACGATTGAGTTTATTTGATTATTAATATTTAATTATTTACTGAAATAAAAATAAGACAAAAATGTTGAGACAAAAAAATGAGAGCAAAACATAATTAATGGGACGATTGAGTATTATTTATTATAATTATATTAAAAAAATTAAAATAGGTCATCAAAAGGAGATCATGTCTAGTTTTAGGCCATCGTGTTGGTTCCCCAGCGCGTACACATCACGGGTCCGCACTTAGCATTTTTTCTGATTATTTGGCCTAACATTAGGCCCAAATGCCTTCTAGTGGCTCATAAGTAGATATTTTAGGTAAAGTGGCCCAAAAGCAGAATGACATTCTTCTGCTAGCCTATTTTAGTTATTACCTCTTATTATTATTGTTGTTGTTGTTGTTGTTGTTGTTGTTATTTGATGTATAATTAATTACTCCCTCCATATCAAAATATTTTTGATATTTCTACTTTTCATGCAAATCAATGCATATTTTTAACCACTAATAACTCAAGTTTAGTACAAGTAAAAATTTTAAAAGTTTAATATTTAAAAACTACACGACGAGACGAATCTAACAAGATTTCACTTGGCTATATTTTAACTTATATAACTATGATAAAACTTTAAGTAAAAGTCTGTGTGTGAATAGTGCCAACTATTCCAATGTCAAAAACATTTTGAAACGGAGGGAGTACTATTTATCAAAATGGTTTTATGTAATAACAGTTGGCTTAAATGCACTAAGACTAGAGTCGCTTAAGCAAGGTCTTAGGTTCGAGTTCTGTGTATGTAAAAAATTATTTTGGAAGATGCGTTCTTCTTTGCCCATGCAGATGCTCGAGAGATTAGTCTAACATCCAATGTGGCATGCGCATACCTGATAATTTACAACAATGGTTTTAAGTAGGAAAAAAAGATGGGGCCTGATGCCTCTTGGAGCCATGAAAATTAAAGCAAGAAAATAAATGAACATTTAAGTGTTACGTGTATATATAGTAATATGGACATTTGTGGTGAAGAATTAAGCATCTCAAGGAAGGTTGTCAAACTCAAAACTCAATAAATTCCTATCATAGGAGTACTACTTTCTAAACCATTTTGTCGTTATCTGTAATTTGATCAAATTACTAGGATATATGATGAAGATGAGTTTAAATGGGCGTTTAATTGTGTGCATAAATAGTTAATATAAAAATTGTCACGTATATAAAATACAAGTTCTCTTGCCATTTCTCAAGTCAAGTTGTCCAATCCCCAAATTCCACGACCACAATGTAACATGCATATATACCACTACACCTTTGGTTTAATTTTTTTAATGTGAAACTAATTAGGTTAACAATAATCAAAGGAAAGCTAACATTTGTTTAATTTATTAATGCTGGGCTTTCTTACACTATAATTTTCGTTATTCCATCTGTTCGTTGGTTTACTTGTTAGATTTGCTCGATGCCTCCATCTGTTGGCTATTACCGCATTTCATATTTATACGTACTCGATCCACATCAATACATGCATCAAGACTCAAGACCACATGTAATAAGGGCTTCAAAATTACTCCTCAAAAACAGACAATCTATTACTACAAACTACTCCCCTAAAAATTAAATTCAGTCAACGCCAATTCCCCTAAAAATTTGTGAAAATAATTAGGGTTTAGGCTGTCGCAGGACCATGCTATTCTTTCCTTGACTTTGTGGATTAGATTAATTATGGAGTAGTAGTACACAACAAGACAAAGATTGAAAGCTACAGGAAAATAGAGAAACAATGGAACCCATGAAATGTGGTGCTGTGTACTCTGATTTTCCAACACATACAGTGATGATGAGAGATTACACTCATCCTTAAGTTACAATTAAATAACACTTTCTAGTCTCCATCTTTGGTTTGCCCATTACTGATAGATACTACTGCTACTTCTTAATTAATACTGCATTTGTTTTAGTTCTTGGCTGCTCTTCCCTGGAAGTATTAATTAATAAATCTCGACTCAATCAAATTCTTAATAATTGGGGTTGGAGAAAGTCTTCTTTCAATTAGGGTTTGGAAAAATTATTAGTAGTATAATAATAATTCCCGGCCCACTTGTGTACTATATATTGTCACGCCGATCTCACCTTTTCTTTTGCTGGTTTTGGTGCAATGTTTGTGGAAGAGATAAGTATCAACACTTTGGTGTTTTAACCATGGTTGAAATTTATTGTCTACCTGCTGCACTTGTCCTTTGCATTAATTATTGTTTTGGTCATTTGTTAAGAAGATAAATTCTCCATTGGTCCATTTATCTTTAATTTGTTCCTTTTTCATTTTTGTTAGTGGATCGGAATATAACTTTCACTTAACTTTATCCCAATCATATAATTATTAAAAAAAATAGTTAGATAAAATCTTATTATATTATATTTATCTGTAAATTTGAATTAATATATTTTTATACAATTTTTTTTACTAATATATAATTTGATTATTATTAAAATAACATATTCAATAAGAAGAAACGAGACAAAATGGTAAGAAAGAGAATATATTCATTATTTAGAATTTAGGTCATGATGTGGTATGGGTTTATTTTTCAACCAATTATGCATTTAGATTATTGTGCACGCATATGACTTTTGGTTTTGGATATTTCACAACTAGAAAAATTTCGAATCCCGTGACTAAAACTTTGGGTGCTAATGAATTTTCATCACAAATCCCGTCGCTACTTCTTTAATAACCGAATTTTACTAAATTATTCTTTTTCACTATAACTGAAAATTCTTATTTGGATGTCATTGTTCACACATATTGCTTCTTGTACCTTATGAAAGAGAGTATAAACTATAAGTTGATTTCTTGATTGGCGAAGCCCAACTAGTTTCAATTTATATTTAATCTAGATATTTTTTAATTCAATTTTGGGCTTACTATTAGTCCAGTTTGTTCGAAACTTACATGGCCCAACAGTTAATTTGTATTTACACTTTAATAAAGTCGAACGCGCATTCAGAGACACAGACTAGTAAACTACTCACTAATTGCATTCATATAATTCCCGACCCAAAATAGTCTACACTAGGGTTCACCTCCGCCCTCCGGTGACTCACTCTTCCGGTGAGTCCATCATCGACGCAGCGTTGAGTGTCGCCGGCTCTCCGCGCTGAGTGTCCACGCAGCACGCCGAATCCGCGTCTTCGTCTGTCTGGGTCGCCTTCGCCGTCCGGGTCTGAATCATCCCCACCGGTGAGTTCGTGAATCAATACGCCTATGAGTCCATTGTCTTTTTCTGTTCGAGTCACTGTTATTTAACCAAAGTAGCCCCATATTCGATTTTGGAACGAAAAAGCTCATTATCTCATAGTTTGGGCTGTATTCAATTGGAACATGTTGGATTTTTTTGAACTTCAAAAACTACGGGATTAAGAAAATTCATATACTAGAGTTTGACTAACCATTCTTTTTTAACTGATTTACGTGAATTTTCATATAATTCTACTAGTTACTAGTTAATCACCCCAATGCTCGACCCGAAAATGAGAAAAAAATTTAAAAAATAAAAATAGTCAAGCTTGTGCTATACTACAGTGGCAGAACTAGGAATTTCATTGATGGTGTGCAAAAATTTACTTTGTAATACCTCGATACCTTTTTTTTCTTGGTAGTTATCCCATAAGAACTCTTGAAGTTAACATTGCTTACAATATTCTTCAATACACCGACATTTTTTTAAAAGTAACCCATAATTTTATCTACATTTACCTCTTATAATAATTCATTTCCAAAAGCGATAATAATTAATCATTCAATGTTTCGTTACTCATACAAAACAGCAATTAAAATTTGACAATCTTGTACACAGAATTAAAATATCCTTTCTACTTTTGCAGTTGCTAAAGGTAAAATTAAGAATAATTTGACCAACAAATTAATAGATAAGTTCTGTTGTTGTTCTTTTGAACCAATCTCTTAGGAAGTCCACTAGTATCAACCACATTGGAGAAGTCCGAATCATTTCTCACATCTCTAATATTGTTTTCAAATTGATTTTCAAACACTTTAATCGCAACATCTGTAAAACCATATAGGTAAAATATAGTCAACTTCATCAATGCCTTGTCAGATACAACAAATGATCTACTTGAAACAAACAAATAAATAAATAAATAAATAAAGGAAAGGAAAGAATCAATTTAAGCAACTCAGATTGGTATTGTCAAAACGACACTTCAACTCTGAAAGTTGGAGATCTATATATCACCACAAAAAAATTCTCAATTTTATAATCATAAAAGTTGCTCACTTATGCATCTTTCTTTTACCCTTCCATGTTTTCTATAATCACTATGAAATTAAGATAGAAAAGATTTGAAATTGGGGGACGGCGTGAAAAGAATGACGGAAACAGAGAAGAGCGAGCTTGGTCTGTGCGGCTGCGCTGTTTGGAGTGTAGGGTTTTGGGCCAAATAGTGGTTTGTTTTGACACGTCTAGTTGTGAAGTGAAGTGACTGCCCAATTCAAGTCAAATGTCAATATATAGATGGGTGGGAAACCGTAGACCCATGAGCCCATTAGGTTTATGATGGCCCAACGGGGTCGGGCCCGTTTTGACAAGTCTAGTTGTGAAGTGAAGTGATTGCCCAACTCGTGAAATGGCAATATATAGCTGGGTCGGAAACCCTAGGCCCATGGGTCCATTAAGTTTATGATGAAAATGCCTTTGGACGAGATCCTCCGTGCCTTCGACGAGAGACCACGAATGGAAAGGTTTTGGTGTTGTCCCATCAGCTCCCAAGTGCAATCGCCATCTTAGAGTATAGAGTATGATGGAAAATTTCGTGTACGATGGGCTATATTATGTGCGATTGCACGCTAGTCATCGTACTGTACATGGCTCTATATTCTTGTATTTTCTTCTTGGTTCGATGACAGAGACTTAGTACGATGGATCCATTCTATGTACGATTCGTCTTTTCCATCTTCTTGTTCGATCAGTCGAAATGGTGTGATGGCCAGCGACTAGGTGCGAAGGCTGCGGCATGTTCGATGGTGGCTACCCATCGCACCATCCTTCTTGAAATTTTCCCTCGATAGGTCTTCATAACAACACAATACTGTTAACGATACTATTTTTAGAGTATTTAAGAAAAAAAATCATAAAGAAGAGTTAAACATAAATAGTTAACACATGGTTGCTGAGTTGCATGCTATTCGTCGTCTTCTTCTTCAACTTGGGCTTGATAGTGTGGTGTTTTTGGAAGCCTTGTGGATTATCCATCATGACCTTGATGAGGGTCATTTACTGTTTCCCCTTGTTAGGAACATCATGGATCCGCTTGATAATTACCCGGGTTTTAGGGTTTAGGGTTTCAGTGACCTCATGTTCTTAGGGAAGGTATCGTAGATGCCGACGCATTGGCTAAATGGGGTGCTTGTTCGGTGATTCTTCATGACATGAGCACTCCGCGGCAATTGCTTTCAGTTCACATAGTTGGTGTTTGGTTTACTGCTTTTTTTTTCCCCCTCTACTCTTGCTTTGTTTTGTAGGTGAATTTTTAGTTTTTTACTCAATTTTTGCTGATACTTGAGTGTCACTGTTATCCACAATATAAATATAAATTGTATATTTAATTTGGTATTTAATTTCTTAGTATAATAATGTCATTGTGTGTTAAACAATGTTGTAAAGTATAGCAAAATAAATAAATGAATATATATATATATATATATATTAAGATAAATAGAGTTAACAAATTATTCCCTTTGCTGACATTGTTCGCGTCCTTTCACCAAAAAAAAAAGAAGAAATTATTATGTTATGTGTTTTTTTACTCGGCTAATCCAATTTTTTTTTTTTAATTTTATGTATTATTTTTTCTTATTTATAAAATGTATAAAAATGCTCGTGGAATTTGTTAAAAAAAAACCAACAAAACAAAAACTGAAAGCAACAAAGATGAATCCAACTCCAAAGCATTATATTGGTAATGGTGTGCGGGCCTCATCGTTGAGTGTATGTAAATCTGAATCAAAGATCAAAATTGAACCCAGCCCCCAAATCCAATATCCTGCGTCGTTCTCCTGTCTCCATTACTCTTAAGGTGGGTCTTCGTTTATCTTCCTTTTCGTTTTCTGTTCGGCGGTGGCCGGTGGCGCGGTTTCTTAGGACTTGATGGTGTGTTTGGCCCGTCTGTCTTCCCTCTTCCGTCGCGCTGTTCACTTCTATTTAATTCGTTATTGTTTATTATGGTTTTATAGTTATACTTTCTATGCACTGTATTTGTTAATTTTCTGAAATTACAGATGGAATTCCTTTTATCTGGTTCATATGCAGATGCAGAGGAGCATTACTAATGAGCTCTATTCGGAGATCATGCCGTTGTCGGGTGTGGAATTAGATAGAGAAACAACTGCGGCTCAAGCAAAAGAATTTTTTCAGGGCAAGTCGTTTGTGCTGTGTATATGCTTATGCTTAATGCTTATGCAGTTATGCAGTTGTCTGTTGTTACATGGTTTGTGTATTGTTGATTGTGAACTTTATAATCTTGTTGGAAGCTTTGTAGGGCATAATGTTGAATATGGTGGTGCGGTGTAAATTATGTTCTTATGTTAATTGTGAACATGGACATTCATTTAAAACAAAAACAGGAATTATGTGGTTCAATCAATAGCTGTGTTACTGAAAAATTTACCAGAATGTAATTTGTAGCAATTGAACTTTACCTTTTTGGCTGATCCAGGTTCTTTAGACCGTTGCATTTTGATTTTTAGCTCTTACGTCTATTTACTTGAGCAGATTATGTGATTTCTTTGAACGCCATGGACACTTGAAATATGCATATATGAGTTGTTTTTTAACATGTTGAATGATTTATTATCTGGTTTCATATGAACATATACCATAACATGCCTGGAAACTTTCTTTTTCATGATTTTAACATCTGAATTTGTAGGGGGTTTCCATTTATTGCCACAGAAAATGATGAGGATGTTTTGTGGTATGATGATGGATCGTATGAAGAGTCTGTTGACAAAACGAGCAAAACATCTGATATGGACAGAGAGTGGCAGAAGAGGCGAAATCAGTTTCATACCGTATCCTGAATGTTGTGTTTGTGTGTGATACTTGTCACATGTATTTAATTGAGTTATTAATGCTGCATTTCCAAATTTGTTTCCTGTTACATCATTTCTGGTGTCAATTAGATAGGATACCGAGATGGCCTTATTGCTGGAAAGGAAGCTTCTGCACAAGAGGGATTTAACGTTGGCTTTAAGGACTCAGTGTTCACTGGGTACAATTGGGGTCATGCCAGAGGGGTTACCAGGTAACAAACTAACAACAGAACCGAGATCCAAGTGTGATCCTGTAGTTTGTGTTCTCCTATAATCTCTACTCAACCTTTGCAATTTTGCCCCTGTTGTTTATTGTTAGATTGCACTTATCTTGTATTTGTTCTTTTCTTGAATTCTTTTTAGTGCGTTGGCTTGCCTCCCTGTTGGGCTAAAGGAATCGTTGATTAAAACAGAGGAAACAAGAAACGCGTTCCAGAGTTTGCACGAATCAGTGCAGTCTGTGTCAACAACAGATGCATTGAAACTATTCTACAAAGACCAGAAGAGGAAATCTGAAAACCAAAAGGAACATGCTAAATCTGAAGATTCAAATCACCAAAGTGCAGACGCCAATGTTCTTGAAAATTACCAGAGGCAGCTTCAGTCACTGCTTAATGAATCTCCTCTTATACAAGTAAACTTGAAATAGATACTTTAGTTAAGATATATGGGCCTTGTGCAGTTACGCAAGCCCCCTTGCCATCATTACAACATCAAGTCAGATCCTTATACGGCATTTTAACGAATTCTGATACAAGGGCTGGGAGATGCAAGTGCCTTCCTCAATTTATCAATTAAAGCATTTTGTGTCCTTTGAAGGTTGCAGATTGTTTATGATTGATGCATTTTGAGCTACCAGTTTGTAGTGACTGAATGATTTGCAGAAAAACACGTGCATCGTGACTTAGATGTTACATGTTGCATGTTGTTGTATGTATTATGTTATAATAGTATGTCAATCATATATAGGTTAAAGGTCTTAACCTATATTACATCATGTTTTAAGTTTTCAACATAGTTACATTACGCATGAATAAATCGAATCAAAGAAATGTTCTACTGGAACTTAGAAGCAGCAATCAGCAACACCATAACGATGGGAGAAACCAGAAAAATAAAATATGGTAGTGCTTGAATCAAGCCGTCTTCATCCCCCTTGAACTTCTGTCTGTTGATATTTTGTCTTGTCCCGTATAAATTCATCAAAATAATACGCTGAGAGGCAAAGGCCTTGAGCTGGAAACCTTCATCATTTCCATGGCCTGTTGGACAGAAATTGTTCCTAAAGAAATGGTACTGACTGCACATTTTTCATTAAGCTTGGTAAGTGAATAGAATTTAGATTTACCTGAAACCCAAAGTTAAATTGCCTTGCCCTCTTGCTCACTGCAGGGGTCGGGTGCGACTGCAGTTTGTCGTACATCTCACGTGCTTCTTTAGGCCTGTTGAGTAATATATTATGCATAAAGACATGATTCTGAAGAGTTTAAGCTGCAGAAGTAACTAAACATATTGATTTATAGCAAAGAATGAATCAGGCGCGAGGCAACCCCATTACATTCCATACCTTTCAAATACATTGTAATCTGTATGGAACGATTATATATATATTTGGTTGGAAAAACTTCATCTATCAAGATGGTGATTTCTGTTCTTCAATTAAGTTTTTATGTCTTTGAATTTAGAACATTTCGTTGGAGTGATCAATATTGAAACAGAGTGATTAGTATAGGAAGGGGAAAAGCACCTGCTGAGTGAGTATTGACATATAGACCATTGCAGAGCTTCTAATCCATGAAGTTCATTCTGCAGCATAACATGTTTACAATCATTGAACAAAAAACTTGACTATTTTCGTGCAAGATGAAAAATCAAATGATAACGTCACCTGAAATGCCAATTTTTCCATGACCGTTTCGTAGAAGGGTAGAGGCGTAGAGCCTCCTTCAGTTTTCCAAGATCCATCAGTGGTACTTCTGGTTGCTAACCAGAAATGCTAACCTGTTCGAATGACTACTTCTGGTTGCTACTGTGGATTCTGGTGGTGGTTTTGGTCAGTGGTGAAGCTTTTTGATGCTGTAAGTTGTTGTGCTTGTTGTTTAATGTTCCATTTTCTATTTTTGTTTTTTCTTTGTTAAATGAACGTCTCATTTATTATTGTGTTTGGTTGCAGCTGAACAAAGCTCAAAATGCTCAGAAGGGCTTGAATCCGTTGAGATCAAAAGATGAAAAGGTATGCTATCAGACAAAATTTCCCATTTTAAAATTTGGTTCCTTTTAGGATGACTTAAATTTGTTTGTGAATTACGTCAATTTATTAGTGTATACTTCCTCCGTCTCAATAGAAAGGCTACATAGGGTTTTTTGTTATTATTCATTGTTCAACTGTGATTCAAATTTTTAACATAGTTATGCAAGAAAAAATATAATCAAGTGAGTCTCTTCCTAGATCCGTCTAATTTTGTAGTTTTGGAATATGAAATTTTTATAATTTTTACTTGTACACAATTTAAGTTATTAATCATTAAATATGTGTATTGGCAAACGTGTCAAGGCCCAGTGTAGCGTTTTTAATTTGCTAATTATTCCTTTGTCCTCTATGTGGTCTTTTGTTTCATATTAAACCCATACTTGGTACAATGAAGATCAAACTCCGATCCATAACATCCTTACCTTTTGAATTCATGCCATAGTGCTCCGTGCTCATGGGACAACCTTTTTACCATATTGATAAATATGTTTGGATATGGAACATATCTCTGTGATGTTTAATTTATTTGCTTTTTTTTTTTTTTAAAAGAATATTTGTAGTTAATTCAGTTGTTGAAATTATATTGGATTGTTTGCAATTTTTTGCCTATATATATGCATAAGTTAACGAGCATGGGGCACCATGGTATGGCTTGGCACCCAATTTGTGCCGTGCCATTCACCATTTGCAACTATGATATGTTAATAACTATTTTGTTGTCATTGTACATTGGTTGGAGTATATTTTGAGCAAATGTATTCATGGGTTTGTAGGGTTCTTTTGCCTTTATGGATTAGGTTTATTTCTAGATGGAACAACAGGTGGTATTCTTCTCTGGGATTTGATGTTAAGCCTTAAGCGTGGCTGTGGCCCTAAGCTTTACTGTTGGATTTAGCAATTGATAGTTATGCATGTACTCATCTTGCCAGTCCTCCATATTTATTCTTGAGGATCTAATGGAATATCTGCCTTGCTAATTTTTGTAACCCATATTTTAAGATTTAGTTTATGAATCATCAGAAACTATGACCTGGAAAATACAATGAAAAATATTGCAAGAGATAATTAGAAACATATTAGCACCGGTTATGCTTTAGTTTTTAATGAAACTATGGATTCTCTGGGTTATTGTTTTATTGAGTCACAATTTTCCCGTGTGGGCTGTATGAAGCAAACAGTCTATGGAGACTTGTAATTAAACTAGTCTTCATGATTGCTGTTTTAATCTTTTTTAAGCTTTTATTAGTATATGTAGTTCTGTCATCTGTTGCCAGATTTATTGACTTGATGATAATTGCTTATGAAAATCTAGAGTGTTAAAGAAGCCAAGGAAGGAAGCCTTCTATACAGAGCTGGGGAAGCCGACTTCACAATATGCTGCAGAGCAGAGGTTCTCTCTTTCGAGAATTCATTGTGTGATCAAACTCTTTATCTTATGCTTATAGAAAAATCTGTTTATAAACATTGATTGTTAGGATGCTATTTTATTGTAGTGTATCTTTCAATTCTCTTAGGCGTTTTAATTTTCATCGACCCGTTGCTCCTAGTTCCAAAATTTCTTGTCCCCTTTGTTAGCTGTCATTTGGCACCATGCATTTCGTTCGTAATGAAGTTCTAAAATTAAATTTGTACTATTTGATTCGACTAAAAAACAAGGAAAAACCCAAATAATGTTTGAATATTATAAGTACGATTTGAGCTTCAACATATATAGGATAGGATTCGAATACTCCACAGCTCAACTACAGTCTACACATTTCCTGAGTGAATCACGTAGTGTTTTGCAACCAAATTTGTGAATCTTGGTGAATGGCTGAAGAATCTGTTTCTGCTTTCTACTAAAAAGTAATTTCTTGAACTTCAAATTTCTTGAACTTTCTGCATTACACAGACCGATCTGTGAGCTTGCAAAGTGGTGAAAAGGAGCGAATTTTTCATTCTTTGGCTGGTAAATACCACTATGATGTTGAGACTTGAGACTAACAATTACATTTCTGAATCATGTCCTCCCATTAGCCACATGTCAGCACTTAGCTCCCTTTTCTAATTTTTATCCCTACATTGAGTTTTGGTTTTTTATGCTCCAAGCTAATTAAGGTTAGTGAACAACTTCACTGCCTCATCATCTTTAATTTAACATCTTAAATTCTCTTGTTAAGTTGACACAAGTTGAGTTCCTGTTGTCCTCTAATCATCTTTATCACTTGACACGACTGAGAATTTATTTAGCCTATGAAAAAAAATAACCGAAATAACAATATAGTAACGTTTTATATGTTGTTTGATTCCTCCATAGTGTTTGTTAAAATATAGGGATACTAATCTGTGTTATTGGAATTCTACAGTTATTGAAATCAAGATTTCAACCGTTGGAATTCAACAACACATTTAAATAATTAAACAAGGTTTGACTAGTCCAGGCTATATCAAGCTTCTGAAATGCATAATTTATTCTTAATGTTTTAATCCATTCTTTTTTATTTCACTTCATTCAATTCCTGGGTTGCATATGTATGAACACCTATACTGTTTTCATTGTCTTAACATACAGAAACGCATCATTTACTTATTCTTCCACTTACTTTGTCCTTGTTTACTGCAGTGTGTGTATACATACAGTATATATATAAAAATATAAATATGTGCATGTACACTTCATGTCTAATGAATGATAAATAAAATGGAAGCTGACCATTCAACATGACCAAGGAAAAAGCCTACATGTTCATTGTGAACACATCCAAATCTTAGCAAAGCAAAAATTTGGTGGGGCCCCAATCTCACCCCCAATAGCTAAACATGTTGACATTATATTACCTCCCCACTGTCCAATGAACAACTTCTTTACTTTATCCCAACACACATAAAAAACCATAAAATGTACATGCATAACAACATCACCCCTTTTGAGTTCTGAATCAAAGTTTTTAAAAAAAGTGGACTAAACAAACTTGGAGCTCCTTTTGACAAAGTCAAGCCCTCTATCTTCCCCACCTTTATAACCTCTATTCAAGCTTTCTTCCTCCCCTTGTCTAATTTTCCTTTGCCTCTCCTCTCCCTTACACTAAAACACCAGAGATCAATCAAATTCCTAGTGCAATTACCAGTTTTGTCTTATTTGGGACACCATGGGAAGAGCACCTTGCTGTGACAAGACCAAAGTCAAGAGAGGGCCATGGTCACCGGAAGAAGACTACACCCTCAAAAAGTACGTCGAGACTTATGGTACCGGTGGGAATTGGATAGCTTTGCCACATAAAGCAGGTACAATGCTTGTATTTAATTTCCTAGCACTTCTTACACATGTTGGAAATCGTCTTTATTGTTATTGTTGTTGTTGCTGCTGCTGCTAATTGCTCGGTTTTCTCATGTTGTTGCTCCAACTCTCTATTCATTAATAGGACTCAAACGCTGTGGGAAGAGCTGCCGCCTTAGATGGCTCAATTACCTCAGGCCAAACATAAAGCATGGTGGCTTCACTGAGGAAGAGGACAACATCATTTTATCTCTCTATCACTCAATTGGAAGCAGGTAATAACTTTTTCTTCAAGGGGAAAAAAAAAAACACTAAATTAGGGTTGTTGTTCTTGTATAAAATAAAGCTATTGTCACTTGTCCTTTTTTGTTTATGTCTTCCTCTTGCAAGTGTAACATATATATTATTAATTCCAAGTCCATTTCAGCAAATCAAATAAAATGATTATAACAATAGTAATTTAATTTTCACACACATAGGTGGTCTGTGATAGCCTCACAGCTCCCTGGAAGGACAGACAATGATGTGAAAAACTACTGGAACACAAAGCTGAAGAAGAAGCTCTTAGCAGCAGCAGCAGCACCTACTCCAAAACCCTCTTACCACCCCACTGTCCCCAGGAGTAACGCCTCCGGAAACTACGTGAACTCCTCAACCAACATAAATCCAAACATCTCCATTACAGTCGATGATATGCAATTGCCATATTTCCCAACGGACGTCAATTCCAAGCAAGAAACAACAATGGTGATGGGCTTAGAGAATACATACGATAACAATATGCTGGGATCATGGGCGGCAGCGTATTCTTCGTCGTCGTCGTTTTCCATGGACAATAGGAGCGGTTCATGGACAACATCGTCGTCTGCTAATAATGGATCATCTTGGGGGGAGGATGACGCGTTATTTCTGGCAGGACTAATGATGAATTCATTTGATGATGGACAAGATGATCAGCAGCAGATGGGATATGCGAATGTGGAGCAATTGTACCAAGATTTCGACTTTTCTTCTTCCTACCCGGATTTCTTGATCGGGCAGCAGCAGCAGCAGCAGCAGCAGCAGCAGTTTGGGATGTGAAGAAGCTAAGAGCTGCGCGCAAAGTCATACATAGGTTGTGATGGATGGATATATGTGGGGGCCGGAGATTTGAGGGGTTATTATTACAAGAAGACTGACGATAAAGAAAGATATGGATATTGTCGTCTGTCTGTACATGTAATTAATTAATTAATTAAAATTGAGGGTATGTAGGTCTGATCTGTAGAAATGACTAATTAAGGACGCTGTTGGGTTTCTTCAATCTAGTCTAGTTTGATTTTTGATTCAATCAAAATGAAGTATGTCAAGTCTTCACGTAAGATATATGGGATGTTTGGGAGTCAGTGGATCCGCTAGCAGATAGCAGATTCGGAGAGACAACTGTGAGACAATATGCTCTTCCAATATGCTATATGCTGGTCTGTCTTCCAAACAGCCCATACTAGTACTATTATATAGGTACTCCCCTTTTAATTTGATTTTTTTATTGGATCAAAATATGGTATACATATGTGAAGTCTTCGTGTAAGATTATATGGAGTATTATTATATATTGATACCCTGACTCTCTCCCTATTTTCAATAAAATTGGTTTTTTTTTTAAGCCAGTGTGCATGGTGTATTTATAGTCCTACGATTTCAGACTTATAATTAATCCCTCCAAATATTAGTAGATTTTAAATAACTACTAACACTCTCCTAGTTAAAAGTGATCACATCTATTGTTCAATACTTACTCCATTTTCTAAAAATTAAAACGGACCCACAATGGACGCAGTCCAATGCTCATTTTAAATCATTAATAACTCAAGTTCGGTACAAGTAAAAATTCTAAAAGTTTGATATTTAAAAACTACTCGACGAGACGAATCTAACAAGATCTCACTTGACTATGTTTTAACTTGTATAACTATGATAAAACTTTAATTTAAAGTGCGTGTGTGAACAGTACCCAATTTCCAAACGTTTCAACATTTCAAAAAACGGAGGGAGTATTTAAATTTTTTTTTTTGGAGGGAGTATTTAATTTTGATTGCAAGCTTATCGTAATAATATGAAATTGAAAAAAAAAAAAAATCACCTCGGAAAATACTAAGTGAACCCAGCTCCTGTTTCTCGACGAGTTCTCATTGGTCCGCAAAATCTCCAAGCATTTTCTCAGTCCCAGTGCATGGTCCTCAAAACTTAACACTTTTCTTATAGCTAGTGACCTATTTTAAGATATTAAGCGTAAAATAAATGTATTAGACTTTATGCGGAAAGAAAGTGGTCATTTTTAATGGTACAATAAAGTACTTAATTTATGCATGTATTTTAAATTATAACTAAAAACATTTATAATTATAAATCATTTTTTTTGCTCGGATAATTATAAATCATTTTGTACACTTTTATACAAACTAGTGTTAATTATATTCCAAACTTTGTCCTTCTACATGTATATATTCATGAAAAATATAAATTATCTCAATATAGTTTATTCATAATAACTTTTTTCTGGATAAACAATAGCGACGACTTCTTAGCCAACTGTACACTAGTATTTTTCTTTGTTTATTATCAATTTAATTTATAATCTGCTTATAAAATTCTTAGAAAGACTTGTCATTGTGATCCAGCTGGGTATTATTCCTGTCCTAGTTAATGGAGCAAGACTTCTATAAATGGATGACATTTAGAACTTTTCGTCCTGTTGTATGGTGAATTTTAATATATAAGGAAGGTGTGATGCATTTTAGTGTTTTGCATCGTCCAACAAATTTTATATATCATCACATTTTAACTTATTTCACCACTTTATATTCTATAACGTTCGTGGCAAAATAATTAATCAACTTGTACAATTAGTGTTGGGTTAGAGATTCGTACAATAATCAAGTCTAAAGTCTTAATTAACTCTTAATATGATATGATAGGGTTGATGTCCTAATCCTGTCACCTTGTAAAAAAATACATACTATTTATACAGTATAAAGTTACTAATATGAATAAAACATTTAGTCACCCTCTCACCCAATAATAATAATAATAATAATGCTTGGTTTATTGCTTAAATAAGTAGAAATTATGAATGAGAATATCACATTCTGAAATTAATTAATTAGAGGTAAAGTGACTCTTACCAGTTAAGAAAATCTCTACAATTTTTTCGAGTTGGAATCTGAATATGCACATCTACCATACCAAGGAAAAAAAATAATCCTACTCCTTCAACTCTTTTTAGTTATTGATACTTGATCATCGATATACCACATTTTCACCATGACACAACTAATTATAATTAGTAATTATATATATATACATATATATTAAGTTATTAAGAAACCTATAAAATTCCCCCATATGATATATGTACAATAAATTGTAGGACGTGCATGGAAAAAGAATTAATGAACAAGTATGTGAAATATGAGGTACTTCTTTGGCGTTTTTCCGAAGCATCTTGACCTGCACGTCGTCTGCAATGTTTTATTGTTTTTGGGGGACATTATATTAATCATACTACAAGATTTTATATATGTAATTCATGATAAATTAACAAGGAGGAGTACTATTTATTGGATGGAGATAGGGTGCAGGTGCCTACACATGCAAGCAGCCAGCTTTATGTAAGTGTGTGTTATGTTGTGTGATGAATAAATGATTTCTTTTGTGTGATGGAAGAAACGTATAGTGTGATGTAAGAATATGTGATAGGGGAAATATTTTTTGTGATGTCAATTGCTATTTATTTACTGGTAGCTTATTATTATTATTATTATTATTATTTAGAAGATTATGACGACCAGAATCATGACTTCAACACGGCAAAGCTAGTGCGCAGAGATGCACTAATTAACCAATCTAATAATTAGAATTTGAATTGGGGGCATTTAATATTTTAATTTATATATATATTAAATACAGTATATATTTATATTTTATACACATGTGTGTATATATTATATATGTGTGGTTTAAGAAAACTATTGAATTGTTCCAACCTTCCTACTTGTGAACCATTATAATTGCACTTGAAACTGATGCGGTATTTGGGTCGCGATTGGCATTTTTTTTTACGCGAGGCACAAGCAATGCAAAGGAAAAAAACAAAAAACAAAAAACAAAAAAAGTTAATAAAAAAAATATATAAATAAATTTAGCTAGCTCCTCGATTCGGTTGCTAATTTTTAATAGCTGATGAGTTTCGATATCAAATTTGGTCGCTAACATTATTTGTGATGAATTCTGAAGTTTTAACTACCAAGTTTTTCGGTTGTTAAATTAAATATTTTTATATAATTTCATGATAAGTACACTGATTTCATTTTGTATGTATTGTCAATTTGTCAATTTAGTTCACTGATTTCGGTAATTACTGAATTGAATTCATCCTCCATAGTTATCTAATCCTACCTATTTGATCATACGATCGACCCTAAGTTAGATCAAAGTAGGATCATTATATAAACTTATTCATCAACTTAAAGTACTTGTCATGATGATAATGAACTAATAACTTAACGTAGGGTCATTAATTATTATTATTATAGACAAGTAAAATAAAAAGAAAACTTGAATTACTGGTGGTGAGTTAAATTTAGCCCTTTTTTTTTTTTTTGGTAAACAGTGACACTCATGTGTCGGCAAAGGTGTGTGGGAGCCCAAACCACACAAATTACAAAGGGGGATAAAGGGGAGGGGATAGGGGGCCGGGTGGGGATCGAACTCCCAACCTATGGTTGAGAGAAGGGGGACTTGACCGCTAGGGTAAGTTCCCAACCCCAAATTTAGCCCTTTTACGCTATTGTAAAAGTTTGCCATATCTATTCTTTAATGAGATGTTATGGTTGAAATGATCAAATTGTTATTTCCATTGTCGAATAATTACTTGTATAATTGAACAAATTATAAATATTTTTGTATAGCTATCATGTTATGAAATAACGAGCTTTATGAATTATGATTTGGTTTATCTGTCAAGTCTTTAACATTTAATTTTACAATTGAAAGTCTGAATTTTCACTTCACATTTATTCGTCTTCTTTTTCAAAAATAAAAGTAGAGGAAAAGAGAGATAAACGACACTCTCCTTATTTTCCATTATAATTTTTGTGACATATATAAATACACATAATATTTTAAAGTAATGCGGTTTGTGAAAAAAAAAATACCTACCAAGGATAGAGGGCCATTTCTGGTTTATTGTGTGTTAGAGTTATCAATGGTGTGAACGAAAAAGGTCAACTTAAGATATATCGTATTCATTAATTAGTGTATTAATCTATTGGTATGCCGTACAATACGCAGAAGAAATCAACGTTGAGCACTACTTTATCCATTTTTCTTTATAGTGAAAATTAAAAGAAAAATACTCCATATGTCCCATTTGAAATATCCTAAAATTTTTGGACACACAGTTCAATGCATTTGTTTAACAATTAATATCTTAAAATTTAGAGAAGTAAAAATTATAAATATATATATATGTATATTCTAAAACTACACGATGAGACGAATTCAACAAGATCGAACTTGACTATATTTTTCATTTATATAATTGTGATAACATTAGGTCAAAGTTGATCAATAAACAGTATCAAAAATCAAAATATGACATAACAAGTGCGACGGAGGGAGTAATTCGGTAACCTTAAATTAAAACAGGAGCATTTACTCGTTGCTTAGCAATGCGCGACCTTGTACGCCTATCTTTTTCAGGGTTGCAATTTTTTCCCACGATTGGGCAACTAGGATGGCCGAGAATGCCTATATCTTGCTCTCGCATGTTAGAATTCAATATAAGAAATTTACATGGAGGCAAAAAAAAAAAAAATGAATATTGTCGCTTGACGGATTTCATCTTCTTATTTACCACTCGTGCGCCAGACCACGAATCTCTTCCTCACGAATCATTTATAAAAGAAAATGATTAAGTGGAGGACACTTTTTTTAAAAAAAAAAAAAAGAAAAAAAAAGGCGTTTATTTTGTGGGATGAAAACGGTCAAATGTTATAGGACCAAATTCAAATATTAGCGTAAATAAATGATACTTGGGGATGAGGACTTAGCCCAAGTAGTTAAGTCCCTAGACTTCCAACGGAAGGTTGGATGTTCGATTCCCACTGGCCCCCTATCCCTCCCCTCGCATTTTTTATTATTTATTTTGTTGTACTCCTATAATTTATACTATCTTGGAAAAAGATTGATCTGATGTATTACATCACGAACCTTGTGGCAGAGAATAATTCAACAAATAGACGTATTACAATTAATCTAAATTTTTTTTTTAAAAAAAAAGAGGGTAAATGAATTCATCACCATAAAAATGGTGTTGCATGGGCTTGGTCGTCCATACGACAGTAGATTACTATCTGTGTTTAGAAATACATAAAATTCACATCATAATCTGTGCTTTAGAAATTAACTTGTTGTTAAGATTTGTTGGTCAAGTCAACTATGATTTGTAATTTATTGGGTTTTCCTTTAGACTTTGGTTGAACCTCCAAGAACTTATCATTTATCTATGCAATAGTACATCATATTATATACATTTTCCTTTTTATTTTTATTTCAATTGGGGGTATCTTTAAAAACTTGAATTGGTCACAAACCTAGCCATCGATACTTTCAGATTTGTCTGGTTCTAGGTGTTAATAATTCGTACTAGCATTTTAGACATAACTTGTGAACACGTCACTTTATTATTACCAGAAGAGTATATATTGTAATTTGGTATTATTATGATGAGTTGAAGAAGTAATTGACTTGGACACAGTAAGATTAAGTAAAATTACTAAAAGATAAAACTTGATTTGTTCAATACATATCAACATATGTAGCAAGAAATAATAATTAGAAGTGCATTTTGGAGTATTATATAGTCAACGAACCAAGTATTTTTAAATTTCTTTGAAACATAAGACGATCGAGTAAATTAATTAATTATTCATTACTGGAAACCAATGGGAAATAATAAAGAAGTGAACTATTACTGATCTTAACAATTAGGGTCGCAAATAAAATTATTATTGATTTAAATGAATTCTGAAATTCGAATAAATTTATAAACTTCGTGTGCATTGGAATCTGAATATATGTAACGGAAAGGGTATTCAAAAATAATTTTTTTAAAAAAAAAATTAAATACTTTCAACCAAAAAAAGCTATAGGAAAGGAAAAAATAAATTGCATTTAATGGAAAAAAATAAGATTAAAGAACAAGGAGACAATCTAAGCTGGGCAATTGATTTTTTTTTTTAATACATTGGCATTCATGTGTCGGCAAATAGGTGTGATAGCTCAAGCCACACAAATTACTAAGGAGGAATAAAAGCGGGTGAGAATCGAACCCAAACATAAGGTTGGAAGTAGGGGATAATCACTCATGAGGCAATTGATTGTTTAATTATAGAATTACATTAAAAAGGATTGATTGGAAATTAACGAAACATATATTGTGGTTAATATTTACATTCTAGTTGGGGATGATAACTTACTCTAATGGTTAAGTCCCTCGATTCCCGACTTATATGTTGAGGGTTCGACTCCCTACCCAGCCTCCTATCCCTCCCTTTTGTTCCTTTGTAATTTATGTGGCATGTCCTCCCATCACCCATTTCCTAGCATATATAGGTTGTTCAGCAAAAAACAATATTTACATTATAGTTTATTTATTAACAAAAAATTATTAAGTAAATTTGACAACTACACGTACACAAGCAATATACTCCCTCCATTTTTTAAAGATTGCAACATTTGGTGAATTGCTACTATTCGCACACACACTTTGATTTAAAGATTTATCATGGTTATACAAGTTAAAATATAGCCAATTGAAATTTTGTTAGATCGTCTCGTCGTGTAGTTTTTAAATATTAAATTTTTAGAATTTTTACTTGTACCGAACTTAAGTTATTAATAATTTAAAATATACATAGAACTGAGCTCACTATAGGTCCATAGAAAATTTATTTATTTAAAAAAAAAAAAAAAAAAGAAGAAGAAAAAGAAAGAGGAGAGAGTATACTCGATAGCAGTATAGCACTAGTACTCCATCCGAAAGAAAAGCTCACGTTGTTGTGTAAAACTGGTGAGTCAGTCAGTGGTCACGGCTTTCACGTCTGGCCAGCCCAATATGAATTGGACTGTAATTAAATTGGAATAGTAAGTACTCCTACTCCATACTAATAATAAAATACTAATACTGAATACGGGCTTATCAATCTAGCCCAAAGAGAGACAACGGTCGTGTGTTAGTAATAATTAATAGCCCATTGAATTCGAAGTCAGGAACATAAGTGCCAAGTTATTTGTAATACTAATATACTACTACTGTCTACTAAGTAATATTCATGCAGCAGCAGCAGCAGCAGCAAGCAGTATTATAAATCTGATTCAACCGAAGTATGTGATGCCTATTTACTACCACTACATCGGTTGGTAAAAAGAAAGAAATGTGAGTAGCATAAAACCGACGTAGACTACTACTACTACTATACTAATTAAAAAGACACCCATAATTAAGTTTAATTTGGTAAAAGAAGAGGAAGAAGCAACATACATAGCAAAAGCAAAACCAGCTGCAGCCTAAATAAGCTTAGCTACGGATCCATAAGTTTAATTTGTGGGTCGCCAAGCTACTCCATGTCATGTCCTGTGCCACCCCTATTATTTATTGTTGCCTTCTTCATCTTCTACTATCTTTTACAGTAGTAGTAGTAGTACAATTTTGTTGAAAACTCTCATCACGCCAGCCTCCTGACCTCAACATTAACTTATTCCACTGTCCTTGACCATTAATTAATGTTCTTCCACGTCAGTACCAGTAGTTTCACGCAGTCACCAGCTTTTCCAATGGCAGCTCTTATGTCATCTACTATACTTTCTAATCGCTTTTGGCTTTGCCAAAGTTTTCCTACGTACCTAGTTCTTCACATTTCATTAACGGTTGGTGATGGCAATATATAGTGTGTAAGGGTATATATCCACTGATCTGGTTGCACCAAAAAAATAAAAAAAAAAAAAAATGATCTGCGTGCCGGGTTGTTTCCTTGGGTTGGCGAAAAATATTTGTAATAATACCAATAGGGGCGGGGCCCCAAGAGTGTTGTGTCATGTGTGTTAAAAACTCCTTGTCGTTGGCAAATTTATTGTTTATCATCATCATCATCATCATGTGGTGTTGTTGTGATATACTAGTGTAAACACGTAAATTTTGTTTGCTAATGAAAATGCGACACGTGTTTTTAAATATTAATTCAATTATTTTTAGGCATTTTAAATAAATTAAATGCTTAAAATAATTATTAATATTTATCGGAGTATTTGGATCCAACAAACCAAATAACTTATATTGAATCGATGTGGACAAGTTCAAATGAAAGACCCCATGTCCCATGATCCAATGGACACTTGTATTGGGCTCACGTGAACAAGTCAACATGCAAGACCCACGAACCCTATGACAAATGAACCTATGATTGGGCCATGGTGAGTAAGTCCAAATGCAAGACCCACCGGCCCATTGGCTATATGGCCCAATGAATGCTCGAAGCAGGCCAGCCCATGAAAATTAATCGATGTGGATAAGTCCAGATGAAAGACCCACAAGCCTATGATCCAATGGACACTTGAAGCAGGCCAGTCCATAGAAATTAGTTAATGTGAACAAGCCCAGATGAAAGGTCCACATGCTCAATGACCCGATAGAAACGTGGATTGGACCAGCCCATCGATTGACCCATCATCCACAACCCCTAGGGTTTTCCCTCTATAAATAGAGGCACCCTGTCACAAATTGGGGAGACCTCTGAATACCCTACTCATTCTCAAGACTCAAGCACTTGAGATCTACAGCAACAAAACGCTGCAGAAATCCAAAGGAGCCATAGAGGAAGTATCAAATACACTTCTAAGTCTTCAAATGTTGGAGGAATCAAAGGAGTTCTAGAAGTTGAACCCATATAGTTTGATTTTCTACATGTTCTTTGATATTTAAATTTCTCTGTAATTTGTAGACAATTTTATTGTAAAATTAATAAACATATTTTGCAAGTTTCTGTCTACGCATTTTTGCACTTACAGATTTTGGCACGCCCAGTGGGACACTTCTACCTTTCATCTCCTCCAAAAAAAATTGAAAATCATCTATGGCTCTGAAGATCGTCAAGAATGCCTTCAAGAACAAACACTTCCAATCCGGTGTTGCTGCTAATCCCAACATCACTACAAGGAACACAAAGACACCATCGAAGATGTTGCGGTTATGAAGCATGTTGATCAGTTTCTTCCACAACACTTTGAAGATTCAAGATCCATTTCGTCTCCTTCATGCCCGCAGGAAGATCGAGACCATGCCTCAAGTATCCCCCATGTTGATGTGATGATGGCGGATGCAACCACTCTGGAAGAACAAATTGCCAACTTAACAAAGATGGTCGAGATGCTTGCCAAGCGCGCTGAGATTCGAGACGCTCGTTTAGACAAAGTCATGAATATACTGGAAGGTTGCAATGGAGATCAAGTGAGCAATCAACCGAAAGAAATCCATGACGACTTGGATACATCTCAACAAGGTGCCTTTGAAAAGAAAACAGTAGATGCTGATGCCCAAGCCACTGCGAAAGGCTTCATCCACGTGGACCAGTTGAAGGAATTCATCGCCGAAACACTGAAGAAAGATGTCCCAAAAAGCTCAAGATCATCATTGAAGTATTCCAAGCCCTACACCGTTCGAATTGAGGCCATGAAGATGCCGATCGGTTACCAACCGCCACAGTTTCAACAATTTGACGGCGAAGGAAATCCCAAGCAACACATTGCTCACTTCGTGGAAACTTGCAACGACGCAGGAACATATGATGATCAACTTGTCAAACAATTCGTGCGATCTCTAAAAGGAAATGCATTTGACTGGTATACCAACTTGGAGCCCATAAGTATTGACAGTTGGGGGCAACTTGAACAGGAGTTCCTAAACCGCTTCTACAGCACAAGGCGTACCGTTAGCATGATAGAGCTCACGAACGCGTGCCAGTCAAACGGCGAACCGGTGATCGAGTACATCAACCGTTGGAGAAGTCTAAGTCTCAACTGCAAAGATCACCTGTCTGAAGCATCGGCGATAGAGATGTGCATTCAAGGTATGCATTGGGATCTCTTGTACATTCTACAAGGTATTCGGCCTCAGACATTCGAAGAATTGGCTACCCGTGCTCACGATATGTAATTGAGCCTGGCATCAATGGAACTTCATCAAAATGAGGACTTCGAACCAGAATCGAATGAAAACTCAACCCAAGGGCATCATTGAAGATTCAAGCAACTTCAACGGGAAAAAGCTTGAAAGCCCTGATGAAGCGCTTCAAGATGATCAAGCTCAAAGCCCATCTTGAAGCACTCAAATTTTTAAGTGACAAGCCTTCACGAGGATCAAGCTGAAGCCCCTCTCAAAGTCCTTCAATCATCAAGTCTCCCAACCTTCAGATGATCAAGCTCAAAGTCTATCTGAAAGTCTTTCAAACCTTTAAGTCTCCAAGCCTTCAGGAGGACCAAGCCGAAAGCCCCTTCTCGAAGCCTTCAAGTCCAAATCCTTAAGATGATCAAGCGCAAAGCCCATCTTGAAGCACTCAAATTTTCAAGTGCCAAGCCTTCATGAGGAAAAAGCTCAGAAGCCCCTCTCGAAGTCCTTCAAATCTTCAAGTGCCAAAGCTTCACGAGGATCAAGCTCAAAAAGCCCCTCTCGAAGTTATTCAAATCTTCAAGTTTCCAAAGATTCACGAGGATCAAGCTCAAAAGCCCCTCTCGAAGTCTTTCAAATCTTGAAGATTCAAACAACTTCAACAGGAAAAAGCTCAGAAGCCCCTCTTGAAGTCCTTCAAATGTTCAAGTCTTCCAAATCTTCAAGAGGATCAAGCTCGAAGCCCCTCGCAAAATTCTTCAAAATTTAATGCTTCGGCAGGAATAAGCCCAAAAGCCCCTATTGAAGCAAGGAAACGCATTCATTGAGAGTCAAATCACCTTCAAGGATGTCGAAGGTTCCTCTCAAAGTTCTTCGTGGTCTGTGTCAAATGTATTTTGCATGGATCATCATCAAATCGAGGCCCTTGATTCAAAACATCAAGGAAAAATGCCTAAAAACATGATCTTGAAGACCAAACACATCTTCAGCAAAGTCCAAACTCCCAATAGAAGTTGACTGGGGGCAATGGGCTAAAGTCCATGCAACGAGCCATCAATATAGAAGGTGGTTGACATATCGTTGCAAAGTCTTGAAAAAAAAATCAAGGAAAATGCTCCTTGACGCACGAGCTTAAACTGCACGTTACTCTTCGCCTGCAAGAGTATAAACAAAAAATAGGCAAAAAAAAAAGTGATATAAAAAAAAATGCATCACTTGAACTATGATTTGGCTTGATTCCCTCAAAGGGATACGTAGGCAACTTGACCAAATTCCAAGTGCAGCCGCAAATTCAAAAAAAAAATATTTTAAAAATATCTTGGATCAACTGAATCAGTGTATGTGTGGAATGAAGAAATGAGAATGGAAGTGCAAGCATTGAAGATGAAAACAAAAGTAATCTTTATTGCCTCAAAATTATCATTTACATTTACATCGTGGGATTTTAAAGCATCAAGGGAGAAAATGAAAAAAAAGTTAAGCGAACTAAGACTTATTGTCAAGGTCTTCTTCTTGATAACTCCCAAAGTCTGGATAAAGCCCCACCTTCAAGTTCATAATCATCTAAAAAATCTTCAAATTGATGCTCATCACTCATCGGTAAAGCATTCTTAAAGTCAATAGTGGTGCCGGTTCAAGTTACATGCTATCCATGAAATCGTGCAACCAAAATTGCAATTCTCCTTGACTCATCAAAGTTGAAGCTTCAAAGATGAATAGTTGAATAGACATCATGAAGCTAGCAAGAAAGGAAGTGGCTGCATTGGTTTTGTCACAAACCTCATCCTTTACAAAACATGGTGGTCGTCAAGAAAAGATTGCGTTAAAGAAAATGATGAGATTAAAAAAAAAAAAAAAAAAAACATCATGCCAAAATAATTGCAGGCTTGTGTTTGTGGGATTAATTTCAAGTTCACACTAAATTTTGGACTTAAATTAATTTTCCATAATCTCTTCACTCTTGGGGTTTAAATTAAAATACCCAAATGTTGATTTGATGGGAAAAAAAAAGTTTAAGCTTTGGTGCAAAACCTAGTCCTCTAAAGATGTTGAGAGCAGTTCTGCATTATTAAGATAATTATGTGCAAAATTCTAAAGTTGGAAAGGCCGTGATCAAATTTCAATTATGTGCAAAAGTTGGATTTTCTTGTCTTCTTTCATTGAAACAAGAAAATTAAATACGTCCATCTATTTTCCAAGGAAATAGAGAACGTTTCGGCAAGTCCTTGTCTACTTCAAGTATCAGACAAGCGCAACCATGCTTCTCCTCATCATTCCCGGTTACGCAAAATCTGTAGCAAAATTTGCAACTCCGACGGGCTCTAGTTACGTGGGCGGAACAACACTCCAGCGGCGGCCCCTCTTGTGCCGACTGGAAAGGCTGAGCAGTGGCTCAACAACAGTGGCGACGTCTTCTCCCTACGCGACGGCTCACCTTGAAGCAGCGGCGGCGACGGTCTCCTTTCCGGCAACGCACTCAAGCAGCGACAGCACCTCCCCGCGGTCTGGGCAACGGCAGCGGCAACCTCCCCCTTCGGCAGCACGCTCCAGCAAAGGCACGACAAGCAGCGATACTGCGGCACCCGTCCGCAAACACCCTCCACTATTGATCAACTTCCTCGCGATCTGATCAATGGACAGAAGCAACAGTGGCTCTCTCTTGCGCGATCTGGAATGGTGACGCAGCGGCAGTGACGAACGGGCTCCAGTGCCGTCTTTTCCCTGATGTGGTGATGGGCTCCAGCAAGTACTCTTCCTCCAACGCGGCGACGGGTCTCTGTCTTCAAGCTCTCATCTTCATGGTCCTCTCCGCCTGAGAAGAACACCTCGTTATTTTTTATCCATGCTCCGCTGCCGACATCTTGTCAAAACAAACAAATCCCGCAATGTCGCTCCACAATCAAAGCTTCTAGAGTTAATGGTTATGGGAATTTATAAAGGAAATTGTGGATGATCTGCTATGGAAATCAACGAAGATTTGATCTGGATATGAATGATCATGGGAATTAATGATTTGATCCCGGTAATGGTGCAAATTCAATCTAAATAGATTTGAATGAGAAAAAAAAAATATATCTTGTTGCAACCAAGCAAAAAATCTATGCCAAAATCAAATCAGCAAAAGCGGATGGGAAATAAAAGAAAATTCAAGGAAAATCGCGAAACGGAAAAAAATGAGGAAATTCATGGAAAACCAGCCATAAAGAAAAATATTTCGAGACTCGTTCACGTCTCAAATATTTTATTTCTTCCGTCAACAAGTCTCGAGGGGGCATCTGTAAACACGTAAATTTTGTTTGCTAATGAAAATGCGACACGTGTTTTTAAATATTAATTCAATTATTTTTAGGCATTTTAAATAATTAAATGCTTAAAATAATTATTAATATTTATCGGAGTATTTGGATCCAACAAACCAAATAAACTTATATTGAATCGATGTGGACAAGTTCAAATGAAAGACCCCATGTCCCATGATCCAATGGACACTTGTATTGGGCTCACGTGAACAAGTCAACATGCAAGACCCACGAACCCTATGACAAATGAACCTATGATTGGGCCATGGTGAGTAAGTCCAAATGCAAGACCCACCGGCCCATTGGCTATATGGCCCAATGAATGCTCGAAGCAGGCCAGCCCATGAAAATTAATCGATGTGGATAAGTCCAGATGAAAGACCCACAAGCCTATGATCCAATGGACACTTGAAGCAGGCCAGTCCATAGAAATTAGTTAATGTGAACAAGCCCAGATGAAAGGTCCACATGCTCAATGACCCGATAGAAACGTGGATTGGACCAGCCCATCGATTGACCCATCATCCACAACCCCTAGGGTTTTCCCTCTATAAATAGAGGCACCCTGTCACAAATTGGGGAGACCTCTGGATACCCTACTCATTCTCAAGACTCAAGCACTTGAGATCTACAGCAACAAAACGCTGCAGAAATCCAAAGGAGCCATAGAGGAAGTATCAAATACACTTCCAAGTCTTCAAATGTTGGAGGAATCAAAGGAGTTCTAGAAGTTGAACCCATATAGTTTGATTTTCTACATGTTCTTTGATATTTAAATTTCTCTGTAATTTGTAGACAATTTTATTGTGAAATTAATAAACATATTTTGCAAGTTTCTGTCTACGCATTTTTGCACTTACAACTAGTATCATTGTTTTGTCCACCAATTACCTTTGATTGAGTCTGCCTGCCGTACGCATGTATGTGGTGTGTCTGTATCAGCAGTATCATGAACAAGCTAAGGCACGGATGGACAGGTCACAAGAATAAAATTAAAGATTGTCCTCCTCCTCCTCAATCCTCATTCCCTTATTAATTGGTGGTAGCGCCCACAAGTTGCTGCTGTCATTACAATTTAGGTTCCTTCAATACTAATTAGCTGATAATAATGGGATTCAAATGTGTGTATTATATTGTCTAATACTACTATGTTAGACTCTGTTCACCTGTTTTTTAATAGTAGATTATATGGTTAGGTTTTGGTTGAAGGTTTGATATCTCATTTCACTCTTTGCTAGTTAATTGATGTTTTGCAATACAACATGCACTCTACGATCCAAGTAATAATAGTGATGTCGGATCAATCCAGGGAATAGAAACTATGCTACTAGTCTGATAAAATAATTTCCAGCTATATTATATTTAAAATTGCGGTTTGATTTGTTGATTTATGTAAACCTAATTGGCTAATTGCATAAAAATTAATAGTAGTGTTATCACAAAAAATATTATATCCGAAAAAATTGAGATTTAAGTAATTTAATATGGGCAATTTAGTTGGCCTGAAAAATTAAATTACTTGATTAATTGAATAAAAACATTTTAATGGCAAATAAAAAATATATATATAATAAATATATAGGTTACTTGGCAAGGCAACACAATTATCCTACAGTCATCTCGGGTCGCCCGGACACCCAGAGGTATAGACTGGGGATAAGCTACATGCCAGGACCCCATGGGAGATCTCTGGTCGACCAAGAAGGGTGTCTTGGTCGACCACAAGATATTCCATGGAGATGGGAACTCCTCTTCGTTGTTTAAGTGCTCTGAATGGGCCTAGAATGGCTAAAAAGGGGTTATACGACCCACCGGAAGCCTGGACATGGAGAGGAACATGCCCACACCCGATGGGAGGGTCCATGGTCGACCAAGGGGATGTAGTGGTCGACCAAGAGGAGTCCCATGGGAAAAGTCCTCCTTTTTTAGTGTCTAAGTGCTCCGAATGGGCCCGGGATGGCCAGAAAGGGGTTATACGACCTACCGGAAGCCTGGACAGGGGGAGGAGCATGTCCAAACCCCATGGGAGGGTCCATGGTCGACCAAGGGGCTGTAGTGGTCGACCAAGAGGAGTCCCATGGGAAAAGTCCTCCTTTTTAGTGTCTAAGTTCTCCGAATGGGCCCGGGATGGCCAGAAAGGGGTTATACGACCTACCGGAAGCCTGGACAGGGGGAGGAACATGCCCACACCCCATGAAAGGGTCCATGATCGACCAAGGGGCTGTAGTGGTCGACCAAGAGGAGTCCCATGGGGAAAGGTCCTTCTGTTTAGTGTTTAAGTGCTCCGAATGGGCCCGGAATTGCCTGAAAGGGGTGATACGACCTACCGGAAGCCTGGACAGGGGGAGGAACATGTCCAAACCCCATGGGGGGGTCCATGGTCGACCAAGGAGCTGTAGTGGTCGACCAAGAGGAGTCCCATGGGAAAGGTCCTTCTGTTTAGTGTTTAAGTGCCCCGAATGGGCCCGGAATGGCCTGAAAGGGGTTATACGACCTACCGGAAGCCTGGACAGGGGGAGGAACATGACCACACCCCATGGGAGAGTCCAAGGTCGACCAAGGGGCTGTAGTGGTCGACCAAGAGGAGTCCCATGGGAAAGGTCCTCCTTTTTAGTGTTTAAGTGCTCCGAGTGGGCCCGGGATGGGCCAGAAAGGTGTTATACGACCTACAGGAAGCCTGGATAGGGGGAGGAACATGCCCACACCCCATGGAAGGGTCCATGGTCGACCAAGGGGATGTAGTGGTCGACCAAGAGGAGTCCCATGGGGAAAGGTCCTCCTTTTTAGTGTTTAAGTGCTCCGAATGGGCCCGGGATGGGCCAGAAAGGTGTTATACGACCTACAGGAAGCCTGGACAGGGGGAGGAACAGGCCCACACCCCATGGAAGGGTCCATGGTCGACCAAGGGGATGTAGTGGTCGACCAAGAGGAGTCCCATGGGAAAGGTCCTCCTTTTTAGTGTTTAAGTGCTCCGAACGGGCCCGGAATGGCCAGAAAGGGGTTATACGACCTACCGGAAGCCTGAACAGGGGGAGGAACATTCCCACACCCCATGGAAGGGTCCATGGGGATGTAGTGGTCGACCAAGGAAATATGACTTGACCATCCCCTTGATATGCCCAAAGGATGCGCAACCGCCCAATATGCAAGACGAGCTATAACCAACCAAAGGCCAGCTCAGACTTAGTTTCGAGCCTTGGAATGACACAAGACTAATCAAGCCACAAAGGAGACACCAGGCAAGCCAGAGGGTTGTGGAAGAGAAAGCGAAGGCAAGTCATTGAACGGAGCAGTTATTTCCCACAGACGTGCTAGGGAAGCGGTTACACAAAGCGTCTATAAATACAACCTTATTGCAGAAGGAAAAAGGATCAATCAACACACAACTCAACACTCCACAGGAGTTTTTTATCTTTTTCTTAGTTCGTAGAATTAGTTCGTAGATTTAGTTTCCGTAGTCTCTTTCGTAGTTGTAATAGCTAGTTCTTGTAATTCGCAGTGGGCAAGAAATCAATTCTTGTTCATTGTTTTTCTATATTGAAAGGCGCAATCTTACGGTAGAATTTATTCAGATTCAGCCGTCTTAGCCTGCAAAGGCTTACTATTTATTGTTCGTCGCATCCCAGCGATAACAATTTGGCGACCACAGTGGGAGACGATTGAAACGTCTACCATAGATCAATTATCAAATTTGGAAAGTTTGGATAGCTTGGTGTTAAGATCACGAGTGATATCCCGGATAAATATGTCCACGCCAAGAACATCCACTAGCATTACTACTGGCGGAATCCCGCCACCACCTGTGCCGCCCACGACAGGGCATAATACTGCTAGTGCAAATGTTGTACCAATGGACTTAATACCAAATCTGATGAATCAATTTACAGAACTATTGGACAACCGTTTGGCGGCTATGCGGAATGAGTTATCCGCACAAGCCTCACCTCAGGGATTTTTTGCTCAAGGGCCGTCTGCGGCCAACATGGGCAAATTCCCACCCAGAACAACAAATGGCCTACCCTTAGGGCAAGGCCAGATGCTCACTCCACTCCCGGTTTTGCCAACTTTTGGCATGGGAGAGGTGCACTCACAGAACTATGATAGGCCGGAAGCCAGTAACAACAGGGGCAAGCGGCCGGCGGCGACGTATCCCAACAATATCCCATTGGGAGGACAACCTGCTTTTGTCCCTACCAATGTGGAGAATTATCCAGTGGATACATCCCCAATCCGACCAATGGGAGAGCTAGGTGGAAATCAGGAACCATGGAGGCCACCTATGGCTAATCCGTCGGGTCCCAACAACCATTACGCACCTCCCATGGTACATACTCCCCAAAACCTAGGGATGCCTGTTGATGGCTACAATCCCAACCCTAATATGCCAGCCCCTCCACAAGGCCCTGCCATCGATCCTGATATTTTAGCAGATATGTTACGAGATCAATTTGGCTTCACTGTAAGGCCAACCGGTCGGATGGCGTATCAAAAGCCTTACCCAGAGGCTATAACGCGTGACTACCCACTTCCTCGAGGATTCAGGGTCCCTGACTTCTCGACATTTTCTGGTGAAGATGATGCATCCACTATAGAGCACATAGGGCGATTTAGTGCCCAGCTTGGGGAAAATGCCCGTAATCCGTATTATAAAATGCAATTGTTTTCCTTATCCTTAACAAAAACCGCATTTTCGTGGTTTGCTAACCTCCCTCCGGGACACTTTAGGACGTGGGAGGACATGGAGGCAGCATTCCACACACGTTTCTTCAATCCCGTACCAACAGTGTCAGTTACTGACATAGTGGATGCCAAACAACTGCCAAAGGAGTCCGTAATTGCGTTCATAGAACGTGTGAGGCGGTTAAAGTCTCGCTGCTCAACCGCTTTGAGTGATGCTGAATTGACCAAGATAGTGGTCAGAAATATGGCTCCCACGTATAGGGCACAACTAACTGCCCACGATATCCCAGACCTCTCCGCATTGGCTTCCAAAGCCATTCGCCTCGAAACTCTATTTAAGGACGAAGGATCTGTGGCTAATCCCAAGAAATATCGTCCTATAACTAGCGTAGAGGCAAACGAGTACGAATACTCAGATATGGAGATTGATAGTGAGGTTGCATGTATGGAGGTTCTCAACAGTGGAGAAGTTGCTGAGCAGGCAGTGGCGGAGTTAGTGAAAGGGAAACCATTCCCTTGCCCTAAGTTGCAACCTAACGCCGCCAGGAGGATTGTAGCTAGTGGTAAAATGCCCCAAAAAACGGGGGCTAATGAAGAACCACTTTTCGATGTTAGCAAGGCAGACGAGATCTTTGATGTCCTCTTGAAAGAAGGGCAATTGAGACTACCGAAAGGCCAACAATTGGCCACCGCCGAAGAAGTTAAGGGTCGGAATTATTGCAAAATGCATAATTCCTTTACCCACACGACATCCCAGTGTCGTCACTTCAAACTAGAAATCAACAAGGCCTTGCGTACTGGTCGGTTGAAGTTTTTTCAGATGGGAGTGGACGAAGAACCTTTTCTGCCAATCACCACAGCGATGGTGCAAGCAGGACCATCTGAAGCTGCCAGGCCTGAACAAGGGCCATCAGGCACTAAACAAGCTCGCCCACAACAGGGTGAGAGTCATACACATCCTTCAGGGTACACCAGACGGTTTCCACCACTAAATAATGTGGTAGGGAGAAACCCAAGTGGTGATGAGCGAAATGTTCGGCAATACCATGGGCCATCTAGGTGGCACGATCGTGGTCGTTCCGATGAAAGAGGCAGGGGAAGATACGGTTGGTCACATAGATATACCAGGAGCCGGACTCCACCTACCCTCCAGCCACATCGTGGACCAATTGCACAGACGTGGACATACCCTGATGGAACCTACGAGGTTCAAATCATTAATGGAGCAATGGTTTGGAAAAAGCCCACACGAAGGCCACCTATGGCCTACGACAATACATGGATAAACAATGCCCCTCCTCCTCCAGTGGATGTAGATCCCAGGTTCCCAGGAATGACGCGGACACAGATACGCAGGGCCAAAAGGCAGTATGCGGCAACCCATAGGGGTAGCAGTAGTTCGACGATAAGTGCTCCTATACTCCCTACAAAGACCCCTTTGTCAATGTGGGGCCTAAATGGCCCATGTCGCAAGGAGAGAGATGCAGACGGAAATGAAAATGCTGCCAACCATGGCAAATCTACTTTGTTAGATAACTCTAATAAGGCGGGTGTCCAAGCCGAACCTCAAACGGCTGATGCTACTGCCTCTAATCCTTCGGATGAACTTAAAGAAGGGGCATGGGTGACAGAAGGCCTCCAGTGTGCATATTGCCAAAGGGTGAACAAAGTCCCATACGATTTGGAGGACGACCTCGCCCAAACACAATTTGGGGATTTTACTCCAGAGGAATTAGATGCCTTAATGGTCGATGAGGGGCAGACTGGAAATACTGTCACGCAGGAAGACCACGAGTCGCCCAAAAAACAGAAATGCGACGAATCCGCACCAAATGCATTGATGCAGGAAAATGAGGCATCTAAAGATGATACAGTCGTGGCAATGACCATTAACATGGCACATGTTAATGTACCAGAACTGGAGGTTGAACAGGACAATGTCAGTGTCAAGTCTTTAGAAGAACCTGTGTGGGCTTACATCCATGCCGCATATGATGATGAAGAGCCAGAGGTAACGTGTGAGGACGTTCCTCCCATAATCTTTGAACCACTACCCATAGATTCTCCACGACATCTCAAGCCATTGTACGTCCAAGCCCACATCAACGGGAGAAGGTTCAACAGGGTGTTCGTGGACAATGGGGCGGTTTACAACATCATACCACTTACCACGCTCAAGAAGATCGGGAAAACCAAAGAGGACCTAGTGGAAGCTGATTTAGAGTTGGCAGGGTTCAATGGGCACACTACCAAACCATTGGGCATGCTGACTGCACAAATTGGCGTCGGGCCCAAGGTCGTATCAACTGTTCTGTTTGTAGTGGATACCCCCACCACGTATTCGGCACTACTTGGTCGTGACTGGATTCATACTGCTAAGTGCGTCCCCTCCACCCTACACCAAAAACTCTTGTTCTGGGAGGGCTCAGAAGTGATCACCGTCAATGCTCATCAAAATCCATTTCAGGGATACATCGGCAACAGCACAAGCGATGCCGTACTCTATGAATCTGCTATACCACCAATTAGCATGAGTGGTATCGTCAGTGCATGCCCCATGCCTAACTGCAAGTTAACAAGGCAGGGGTATGTTTTCTATTAGTTAGTGTGATCTGTAAGTGGCTCGATAGCCAGAAATATTAATTTCTGCGAAAATAATTGTATATGTCGGGTCTGATTAATGAAGTTATTATTTCCGATTCATTGCCAGTTATTTCTTTAAATTCATGCCAAGAAGGGACTGAATCTAAAAACTATGTGTATGAATGGCCAGAGTTATTAGAGAAACCTGAGCCAACAGTGTATGCGCAGGACCCATTGGTTGAGTTTAATATTGGCAATGAGGAGAAACAACGACCAATAATGGTCAGTGGGTTACTGACAAGAGACCAACAAGATGAATTGGCACAATTAGTGGCAAAACATCAGGATTGCCTTGCTTGGGATTATACTGATATGCCAGGGCTGGATAAGAAACTAATAGAACATCGTCTCCCTATTAAGCCCAATTATCGACCGGTAAAACAAGCTCCTAGACGTTTTAACCCCGAATTGATGCCTAAGATTACTGAAGAAATTAAAAAGTTGTTGGATGCCAAATTCATCCGGCCTTGTAGATATGCCAAGTGGCTGTCTAATATCGTCCCTGTTACCAAGAAGAATGGTAAAATGAGAGTCTGTATAGACTTTAGGGACTTGAACTTGGCCACACCCAAGGACGAGGATACCATGCCCATTGCTGACATGTTGATTGATGCAGCAGCTGGCCATAAAATCCTATCCTTAATGGACGGCTATGCTGGATATAATCAGATTAACCTGGCTGAAGAGGACATTGCCAAGACGGCATTCAGATGTCCTGGAGCTATAGGAATATATGAGTGGGTGGTAATGCCTTTCGGTTTGAAAAATGCCGGAGCAACCTACAAAAGGGCAATGAACACCATATTCCATGATTTAATTGGCAAAACTTTGGAAGTATATATTGATGATGTAATCATCAAATCATCAGAGTTTAGCCAACATCTAGTAGACCTAGAGGAAGCATTTGTCAGAATGAGGAAATATAACCTTAAAATGAACACTACGAAATGTGCCTTTGGGGTGTCGGCTGGCAATTTCTTGGGTTTTCTCATTCATCAACGAGGGATAGAGGTTGATGCAAATAAAGCTAAGGCTATCATCAACATTCCTCCACCCCGAACAATTAAAGAAGTACAAAGCTTATTGGGAAAGGTTAATTACCTTAGAAGGTTCATAGCCAACGCCGCTGGTAAAATGAAACCTCTAACAAAATTGCTTAAAGGAAAAACAGGACCTAACGTTGAATGGGGTCCTGAGCAAGATGAAGCCCTAGAAGTGATCAAGACATCACTCATCAACCCTCCTGTTCTTGTACCGCCTAGGCCAGACAAAAGACTAAAACTTTATTTGGCTTCATCTGATGTAGCCATTGGCTGTTTATTGGCACAAGATTGGGATGATGGAAAAGAAAGGGCCATATATTATCTGAGCAAAACATTAGCAGGGCCCGAGTTGAATTATCATTTTGTGGAGAAACTATGTTTCTCCTTGGTGTATGCTTGCACAAAACTCGAACACTATATCCTGCCTAGGGATACTGACGTAGTGACTAAGCACAACATTATTAAATTTTTACTTAAGAGACCTCGAATGAAAGGTCGATTATTGGATTGGGCGGTGAAATTAACCCCATTTTCCTTAAATCACGTTCCTATCACAGCCATAAAGGGACAAGTGGTGGCAGAATTCTTGGCCGACCATTCCGTCGACCTCAATGAGGAATGGGATTTGGAAATTGAATGTGTAGGCACAACACCATGGGTCTTATACTTCGATGGCTCTGCAACTAATACTCGAGCAGGGGCTGGAGTTAGTATTTATGGTCCCAATCGACAAAAGATTAAAGTCTATATAGAATTGGGACCAATGACTAATAATTCAGCAGAATACGAAGCCCTCATTCTAGGGTTGGAAACATTGATTATGAGGAAGGCCCAAGCCGTGATTATTAAGGGAGATTCGCAATTAGTTATCAACCAAGTGCTCGGGGCCTATGGTTGTAAGAATTCCACCCTGATGGGATATCAAAACCGGGTTCATGACTTACTAGCTAAAATAGCAGACGTTACGTTCGAACAAATCTCACGTGACGAAAATAAAGAAGCCAATCGCTTGGCCCAGCTCGCCTCAAAGTATCGCCCTAAAGGGGAGATCAATGAACTAACAATCCCCATGCTTAGGGGTGAGGAGCCCCACGAAGGGAATGGGACATCTCGCGTAGAGGGGAGCCTAAGGGAGGTAGATAGTCCCATACCTGATGAGTTAGGTAGTATGGCACCCGGGGGGGCAACCCTCATTCCGCCACCAAATAACGATACTGTGGCACCCGTGGGGGCAACTCTACTTCCTCCACTAAGCAATGACACTATGGCACTGCCGCCATCTGACTGGAGATCAGAGATTATTGCTTATTTTAAAAATCCTCAGACTGACGATAAGAAACTTAAGGCCAAGGCTTTAAGGTTTATCCTTATTGGGGAAGATCTATATAAGCGAACAGTTGAAGATGTTCTCTTGTTATGTTTAGGGCCAACAGAAGCAAAGAAAGTTATGGCAGAGGTCCACGAGGGCATTTGCGGGGCTCATAGGGCAGGCCTGAACATGCGATGGACTATCCATAGGTATGGATACTATTGGCCCACCATATACGAGGATTGTATTAAATACGCCCAATGATGTGAGGCATGCCAAAGGCATGCCAACCTCAGACACGTCCCTGTGTGTGACTTGAATTATATGATCAAGCCATGGCCCTTTAAATCTTGGGCCATGGACGTCATAGGGATGATCCATCCGCCCTCAAGCAAAGGGCATAAGTTCATTATCGTAGCGGCAGATTATTTTACTAAGTGGGTGGAGGCTATTCCTTTAAAATCAGTAGCTCAGAAGGATGTTATTGATTTCATCGACTCACATATTATTCATCGGTATGGGATACCTCACAGTATCACCACAGATAGGGGGACAGTGTTTGTTGGGGAGCAATTCACTGATTACTTAGCTTCATTTAAGATCAAGCTTTACCACTCATCCCCCTACTATCCTCAAGCAAATGGCCAGGCCGAATCGGCCAATAAAATTTTAATTAGTATTATCAAGAAAATGATTGAGGACAAGCCTAGGAAATGGCATGAGAATTTGTCCATGGCGTTATGGGCCTGTCGAAATACCAAAAGTACTGCCACAGGATTCACTCCATATAGGCTAACTTATGGCCAAGATGCAGTGCTGCCCATGGAAATCACGGTTCCCAATAGTCGTACAATGAATGTGGGGACAATTCCGAGTGATGTCCATGAGACTATGCTTATGAGGGAATTAGAACAAACTAGCTCTGACCGATTAAAGGCAATTGATAATATGGAAAGAGAAGCCCAACGAAGGGCTCGGTATTACAATAAGTGGGTTAGAGCCAATCCATTTCATGTTGGTGATTTAGTTTGGAAAACTGTTTTGCCATTACAAAAGAAAAACGACGATCTTGGGAAATGGTCTCCCAATTGGGAAGGACCTTACATCATCCAAACTGATCTTGGAAATGGAGCATTCGCACTTATTAACAAGGATGGAAAACAAAAGCATGAGAGCATAAATGCTCGTTATTTGAAAAAATATTTCCCATCGTATTGGGAAGTGAATACAGAATGAAGGCGATCAACGGAACCGACGAACAACCCTGGGAATAGGATGTTCGTCGGTCAGAGCCTGAAGCTGCGGGAGCAAGTCCTCCCAGTTTGTCTGGAATTCCTTAACCTCGCTTTGGTATGTATGACGTTGTTGGGTGAGATCCTCGAGCACTTCACTGAGGGTGTTTTGAAAATCCAAGAAAGGCCGTAGATGAACGCCCAAATCTTCGTGCTCATCAAGGTAGCCTATGATGTCCTCTAATTGACGTTTTTGTCGACAGAGCAGATGCTCAGCTTCGTTGCATCTGTCAACGTCCTCCACTGCCCGAGTATAGTCTAGCTGAAGCCGCTCCAAGTAGTCCAAACATCGGTCCAGAGTCCTCTTCCCTCGGATGGAAAATGAAAAACTGGTAACCATATCCGAAAGAAGGATTTCTAAGTCATCTGCGTTATCTCCATCAGGGTGATTGCCCACAAGGAATGGTTGGAGTTGCCCCAACCAATTATCAGGGGTAACTGCTTGTGGCATCGTAGACATTACCGTAAAAGTAGTGGCGAAGTATTGAGTGTGGGAGATGTTGAAGTGGAACGATACCGCTAGAGGAAATAAGTCGCCTTTTATTGGGAAGATATAACAAGAAGTGCCGAAATTCCTTCAAAACCTAACTATCTGGCCGACTAAAATATGGTCAAGCGTGAAGTTAGGAACGAAATATTAGTTTGCAAATGGAAGTGTATGTGGCTTATGAAATTGTAAATTTGATTGAGCCAAGATTTGTTTTATTAATAAAATTGTTTATTTCTGTGTGAAGAATTCTTCAAAGCTAAAAATAGCTACATACATGTTCCTTAAATGGAACATCATAATAAATAATAAATCAAAACGAATACGGAGCATTATTGCCAAAAGCCGAGTTACGGCTGCTGAAAGAAAAAACAAAAAATCATAAAAAAGGCCTAATGATGTGACCCAGGTCCCATCTTCATTGTTGGCTCCTCCTCAAGTAAGTCGTCCAGTCGGCGCAGCAATTTTTCCCAAATAGTCTGATATTCTAGCTTGTTCGCCTCGCCTTTTTCTATGGAAGTGGTGATCTTCTTGAGGTCTTTTTCAATTGATGAGGCTAGAAGAGTAACATAAGGGTCAAGGTCGAGACCCAGTTCATTATCCTTCCAATCAATGATCTGAACAAAACGATTCAGAGCAGCAGCAGATTTCTTCAACTCTTCCTCGGCCTCTCTATAATGGGCCACTGCCGCTTCGAGGAATGGATAATCCTCGCACACCCTAGTTAAGAAATCGATTGCTCTTTCCAGGGTTCTCTTCCCTTTCAATGAAAACTTCAAGGTAACATCAATGTCCATGAGTAGGACTTCCAGACGCCGCGCATCGTCACCTTGAGGATGTAGGTTCACTAGAAGGGGCTGCAGAACTTCTTCCCAGTTGTCAATTCTAATTCTGCCTGACATGATGAAATGGTAGAGTAGAGAGATGCTTGAAAGTGTTTGAAGTCATGCCTTGTGTTGAGACCTTATATAGGGTGGAGAGAGTGAGTTCGTTAGAATTTGTTTAACGAATATGGGGTTTATGGTTGGAACCATAAGAGAAGTATCTGGCCATGTGGTTTGCCAAAAATTTGACAAATAAAATAAATCTCTTGTGCGCCTGATGAGAAGAAAGGGGCGGCCAACAAGAAAAAAGATGCAGAAATCTGGCAAAAGCAAAAAATTGGGGATTTTATAGAACAATAAGATTTCCTGGGCCAGAGCCTGCTAGGGCTTAAATATTTTTATTCAATATTTAGATATGCCTGAATATTTGATTCAAACATTTAAAATTTATTTAAATGCTTGAATCAGGGGGGGCAAATTGTTATCACAAAAAATATTATATCCGAAAAAATTGAGATTTAAGTAATTTAATATGGGCAATTTAGTTGGCCTGAAAAATTAAATTACTTGATTAATTGAATAAAAACATTTTAATGGCAAATAAAAAATATATATATAATAAATATATAGGTTACTTGGCAAGGCAACACAATTATCCTACAGTAATCTCGGGTCGCCCGGACACCCAGAGGTATAGACTGGGGATAAGCTACATGCCAGGACCCCATGGGAGATCTCTGGTCGACCAAGAAGGGTGTCTTGGTCGACCACAAGATATTCCATGGAGATGGGAACTCCTCTTCGTTGTTTAAGTGCTCTGAATGGGCCTAGAATGGCTAAAAAGGGGTTATACGACCCACCGGAAGCCTGGACATGGAGAGGAACATGCCCACACCCGATGGGAGGGTCCATGGTCGACCAAGGGGATGTAGTGGTCGACCAAGAGGAGTCCCATGGGAAAAGTCCTCCTTTTTTAGTGTCTAAGTGCTCCGAATGGGCCCGGGATGGCCAGAAAGGGGTTATACGACCTACCGGAAGCCTGGACAGGGGGAGGAGCATGTCCAAACCCCATGGGAGGGTCCATGGTCGACCAAGGGGCTGTAGTGGTCGACCAAGAGGAGTCCCATGGGAAAATTCCTCCTTTTTAGTGTCTAAGTTCTCCGAATGGGCCCGGGATGGCCAGAAAGGGGTTATACGACCTACCGGAAGCCTGGACAGGGGGAGGAACATGCCCACACCCCATGGAAGGGTCCATGGTCGACCAAGGGGCTGTAGTGGTCGACCAAGAGGAGTCCCATGGGGAAAGGTCCTTCTGTTTAGTGTTTAAGTGCTCCGAATGGGCCCGGAATGGCCTGAAAGGGGTGATACGACCTACCGGAAGCCTGGACAGGGGGAGGAACATGTCCAAACCCCATGGGGGGGTCCATGGTCGACCAAGGAGCTGTAGTGGTCGACCAAGAGGAGTCCCATGGGAAAGGTCCTTCTGTTTAGTGTTTAAGTGCCCCGAATGGGCCCGGAATGGCCTGAAAGGGGTTATACGACCTACCGGAAGCCTGGACAGGGGGAGGAACATGACCACACCCCATGGGAGAGTCCAAGGTCGACCAAGGGGCTGTAGTGGTCGACCAAGAGGAGTCCCATGGGAAAGGTCCTCCTTTTTAGTGTTTAAGTGCTCCGAGTGGGCCCGGGATGGGCCAGAAAGGTGTTATACGACCTACAGGAAGCCTGGATAGGGGGAGGAACATGCCCACACCCCATGGAAGGGTCCATGGTCGACCAAGGGGATGTAGTGGTCGACCAAGAGGAGTCCCATGGGGAAAGGTCCTCCTTTTTAGTGTTTAAGTGCTCCGAATGGGCCCGGGATGGGCCAGAAAGGTGTTATACGACCTACAGGAAGCCTGGACAGGGGGAGGAATAGGCCCACACCCCATGGAAGGGTCCATGGTCGACCAAGGGGATGTAGTGGTCGACCAAGAGGAGTCCCATGGGGAAAGGTCCTCCTTTTTAGTGTTTAAGTGCTCCGAACGGGCCCGGAATGGCCAGAAAGGGGTTATACGACCTACCGGAAGCCTGAACAGGGGGAGGAACATTCCCACACCCCATGGAAGGGTCCATGGGGATGTAGTGGTCGACCAAGGGAATATGACTTGACCATCCCCTTGATATGCCCAAAGGATGCGCAACCGCCCAATATGCAAGACGAGCTATAACCAACCAAAGGCCAGCTCAGACTTAGTTTCGAGCCTTGGAATGACACAAGACTAATCAAGCCACAAAGGAGACACCAGGCAAGCCAGAGGGTTGTGGAAGAGAAAGCGAAGGCAAGTCATTGAACGGAGCAGTTATTTCCCACAGACGTGCTAGGGAAGCGGTTACACAAAGCGTCTATAAATACAACCTTATTGCAGAAGGAAAAAGGATCAATCAACACACAACTCAACACTCCACAGGAGTTTTTTATCTTTTTCTTAGTTCGTAGAATTAGTTCGTAGATTTAGTTTCCGTAGTCTCTTTCGTAGTTGTAATAGCTAGTTCTTGTAATTCGCAGTGGGCAAGAAATCAATTCTTGTTCATTGTTTTTCTATATTGAAAGGCGCAATCTTACGGTAGAATTTATTCAGATTCAGCCGTCTTAGCCTGCAAAGGCTTACTATTTATTGTTCGTCGCATCCCAGCGATAACAATTAGAATAAAAGAAAGCAAATACTAATATACACATGTAAGATAACTGAAAAGTTTATGAGATTGTGAATAGGATTAGAGTTCTTTATTGCTTGTCAGATTGGATTTTTTTATACTTCCTCCATTTTATTTATTTTTTTTTTTTGTTAGCTACCGTTTGACAAATGCTATTGTTCACTAATATACTTTGACTTAAAGTTTTATCATGGTTATATAAGTTAAAATATAGCCAAGTGAGATCTTGTTAGATTCGTCTCGTATTGTGGTTTTTAAATATTAAACTTTTAGAATTTTTACTTGTACCAAATTTGAGTTATTAATGGTTCAAAATGTGCATTGGATTGCATATTAGGTGGGTCCGGCAATTTTAAAAAAAACAGAGGAAGTACAATATACTCATTTAACCAATTTTATTCTCCTTTAGGCTTGATCAATATTTTTATCTAATTTCATTTACTCGTCTTTTCAGGCTGTGTAATAAAAAAAAATATATATATATATTTTTATTTAATGCATATTATAATTATAATTATAATTATAATATGATCATTTAAATTTTAGAGTGCTGTGGGATGAAGACTAGCTCAAATAGCAAAGTCTCTACCTTCCCAATCTTTGATTGGGCGTTCGATTTTTCATCCGGTTCTTTATCCCTCCCTTTTTTTCCCTTTGTAATTTGTGTGGTATAGGCTCCCACTACCCTTTTTCTGGCTTCGGCTTCTAAAAAAAATAGAGTACTAGTAATTATAAAAATCAAAATTTTTTTATTTTAAAGATAAAAGCTTGATAGTAATTATTAGTAAAAGCTAAAGTATGTACTAACTACTAATAGCAATTAGCTTGAGTAGTTACGTTATTCTAACAGTTAATTAAGTAACGTATTAAGTTCGAAACCTTATAAATGCATACTGTTAATTTGAAAGATGGTTTTCCTAAACCTATTAGTACATCGAGATTATTTTTGGACTTCTAAAAAACCAGAAAACATCAAAAGAGGAAGATTGAGTATGAGTGTAAGCAAAATCATTTAATCAAAAACGGCATTGGGAGAACTGTGGCTGCATACACTTTTTTTGTTGTTAATTATTCTATATAGTCATTGAATGTTCTATGATAGCTAATGTATAAAAGTGTTATTTTTTTAAATGTCATGTCGTATAAAATATGATCGAGAAACAAAGTATGCTATTGATAAATAATGAAACAATATAAATAATTGTCCCATGAAAATAAATTCAATAAATTTATATAAAATTACTAAATTGTCCATTTATTTAATCACAATCATCCAATTAAATATTAAATCAACGGCTCAAATACTTGGATAGTACATTATAACAAAATAAAATCTATATTAATTTCTCCTATTTATAAGTATAAAAATTGCTTTTCTACCAATATAATTATAGAAATAATTATTTTATAAATATAATATAAAAATTTCTATTTATTTACTTATTAATTAATAATCATTCTTGAGTAAAGTAATTTTTTTTAAATTATAAAATAAGGAGCAGTGCATTTAAGCGTTTTAAGTATATAATGTTTCTTAATGATTTTCCACTTAAATTTTACTTTTCATTATATATTGTAGTGGTCAAATCTATCCTAATTTGACAGATATTCCCTATTTAATTTTAAATGAACTAATTAGCATTGGTTTTCAATTTTTGAACCACATTCCCATAAATGTCGAAACAAACCACCAAAAACAAAATTACAAAAATTCCTCTAAAAGAAGGTATCAAAAGCATGTTGCATATAAATTAATTTCACGTGAATAATCAGGAAGGAAAATACAACCCCAAAGTCACAAACTCTAACCAACAAGATTTACATGAAAATGAATTAATCAACAGCAAAATCTATCCAAATTGAGGTGAAGCACTTTGCTGCTGGTTCTCATCCTAAAGAATTGAGTGTTTTTTAAAAAAATTATGAAGAAAAAAAAAAAGAAAGAAGAAAACAAGAGACCCAAACTTGCCCATCTTTAAAATGAAGAACAATACAATCCCACCATTGCACAAAGAATATTGCCGTCCAATCTCCAATAACCCATGACAATAAATAATAAATATTCCCAATTGAATAAAAAATGAAGACCCCAACCGAAATATACACTATTTTCTTCAATGAAGCATGTAGGTAATTGCCAGAGCAACCAGCATGAGCAAATATGCTATTCCTTGGTCAATTGACACGCCTGCAACAAAATTACACACAAAACAAAATTCAAAATACAACTTCTGAATTTAACCTTTTTTAAAAATTAAAAAAAAAAAAAGATGAAAAAGCGAGAGATAGCAGAATTTTAATTAACTCACCATCGTTTGAAGGCGGCGGCGCTAGAGTCGGTCCAGCGGCTTGAGCGTTGATAGACGGAACCATAAAACTCAACGCGAGAGCAAAGATGGTGATGACAAAGTACAATCTGGCTATATCCATTAGTGGAATTGAATAATCTCTTCTGAGATCCGAAAAGACCGAAACACAATGGTGAGCGTCGGTAGGAAACCAAGTGCAGTGTACGAGAGAAAATGAGGGGAAGTTGAAGGTATATATACAAGGAGTTGGGAGGAGGAATATTCAAAATTGGAAGTCGTGGGTGGGCTGCGTGAGGCTAAGGTGACGGGTGAGGCTTTCAAAGTTGGGAGGCAGAGGAGACGTGTTTGGGACCGTTGGATGAGGGGGACACGTGTAGGGATGAGAATGAAAGCACGTTAGGAGTCCTCCCAGGACAGGTATAATTGAGCTGGGAACAGTGGGGAAAGCGGCATTCCAAATATCCAATGGGAAGGGAGCACATGCGGAGGTTGATGGGTGGGACCCATTCCCCTTTGGCATTATGGAACTGCTCTCTATATTCTTTTCCGCTTTGAATTTTCGAATGGGCCTTTTCTTCTTTCCACGGTACAGACGTACAGTACAGCTGATTATTCTTGACGATTGCCGTTGCCACATTTGCTGTTGATATTTCAATTTCAATTTTTTATATTCATACACATTACACTATGACTACAGGTAGGGTTGTAAACAAATCTAATAATTTTGGTTCGATTCGTGATTCGATTTAAAATTATTCAAAATTTTTGATGTTTGATTAATATTTGATTCGATTTGATATTTGATTTTATATTAAATTATATATAAATATATATAAAAATTTTGCTAAATAATTTAAAATTTTAATTTTAATGACTATACTAACTAATTAAGATAAATATATTTATATATAATATTAAAATATTAAATTTAATTTATAAATCGAACTAAATATTAAAGTTCAATAATTAAAATTAATTTTATTAAGTATTAAATTACCTTATAGAATAATTCGATTTGATTCAATAATATTCGATAAGCTTATCAAATCAAAACGAATATTGTAGTATTCTATTCGATTCGATTCGATAATATTCGAGAAGCTTATCAAATCAAAATGAATATTGTAGTATTCGATTCGGTTCGATTATAATCCTAGCTACAAGTCAACAATACACGACATATATATATTTTTTTAAAAAAAAAAAACAAAACAACAAAAAACAACAACAACAACAGTAAGCTATAACCTCATTAAATTAAAAAATACGAGTAAAATTACAAATAATTAACGAAAACTATCAAATATATGACCAGAGTGCAGAAGGGTCAAACGCAAAAATTTATACGATTTGAATCATATCAAATTATTACTAGTATTTGATTTTTTATTTATTCATAAAATTAGTTGGGCATTACTTGAATTGAATGGCATTTGATATGATTACTGGACACGGAGGTGGGGACATCTACACACTACGTAAGACAACGGTTACCACACTTACCATACATTCCATCATTAGAAAAATAAAATTATTCTCGATTATTACTCCATGCGTTCGTGAAATTAAAATCTGTTTAATTTTTATTTATAAATTAATATTGCTTCCAATTACTAGTATTTATTGGGAATGGGACTTGACCCCAGTGGTCATCTCCCTCCTTTTTATCATCATTTGTAATTTGTGTGGCTTGGGCTCCCACACATATTTGCCAATACATAGGTGTTAGTGTTTACCAAAACAAAATTCAATATATATTAATGAAAATAATTTTATTTATAATTAAATACTGCTTCAGCTATCCAATATTTTTAACTTCTATACTTATTAATATCCCTGGTTGTGTAACTTGGAATATGGTGAATTCTAGAGGTGTTATCGTTGATGGAAGTTCCTTTGGCAATCCGAGAAATGTGGGAATTGGAGGGTTATTCGTTCCGATGATGGTTCTTGGATCAAGGGCTTCTCGGATTCCATAGGGTCCGCAACCACTCTCATGGCGTAACCCTTTGGCATCTTACATGGCCTACAACAACTTATTGCTTTGTGTGTGGATAGGGTTTTCTGTTTTTCTAATTCTCTTTGAGGCCTTATGGTGTATTCAACAGGGGTCCCAAGAGGGCATTGGTTGAACACGAGCACTGGCAAGGTGGAGCTTGTGGTTATCTGGGAGAAGCCTCTAATACTTTTGCTGAGGCCATCTCCAATCCAAAACTCTATGTTCCAGTTACACTATCTCTATTTTACAGTTAAATTTACAGTTTTTCATTTTTTCTCTCCAACCCATAACTCTATATTTCCCTCCACAATAAAATATTCTATTTTAATTCCATTACTATTCATATTATATTTTATTTATCAATTAACTTTAATATACATTTAATTTTAAATTAAAATTATTTTCTTAATATTACTATATTATAAAATTTAAAGAAATACTTAAATACAATAAAAGTAAAAAAATGAAAAAATCTATATTAAAATTTAAAAAGATATTTGAACTGGAATTTAAAGAAATAATGCCAAAAAAAATTAAAAACAAAAACATAAAAGAAACAGCAGGGAAACAATACAAAAAAAAGAAAAAAAAAGAAATGCGATTGCGGGGTGAACAGTACCCCGCAAAAGATGCCGTGCTACTGTGCACAGACGCAAAAAAATGGGGATGCAGATTGCGTTTTTGGGGGACGCGGTGGAGCTGCCGCTCCGGCAATAATGACGTCTCCCACTATTTTGCCGTAAGGGTTGGAGTTGGTCTGAATTAGCGGCCTTGGCTGCTGGGCTTTCATTTGTGAGGGAAAGGGGTGTCACAAGATTGTGTGTATACTCTGATTCCAACGCAACCATTCAACTGTTGGAGTGCAGGAACAAGTTCAGCCCTTTTGAGGCTATTATTATGCAGATCAATGATCTTAAACATTCCTTTGTGCAGTGTGAGATTTTCCATGTCTTTCGAGAAGGATACAGGGTAGCTGATCGTCTGGCCAAGTATGGAGCTTCCAAGGAGGATTTTTTCACTACTTGGGCGTTCCCTCCGGATTTTGTGATGGGGGACATGGCGGTGGATGCATCCGGCATTTGGTTCCTTAGACTCTGGTTTGCTTTTGTAACTATTATTTTCTTCTTAGTTGTAGCTTCTTATTTTCCTTTTTGCTTTTTCCTTTTGTTATCTGGCTTCGGCTGCGCACGGAAAAAAAAAAAAAAAAAAAAAAAAAAAAAAAAAAAAAGGGGGGGGGGGGGGGGGGGGCATTGGTTGTGCTTACTTCTGTTGAATACCACGAACCTCTTGTCTCAACATTCGGGCTTCCGGTGGCTCCACATTCTTATGGAAGAGAATGCTGTTGCGGAGCGAGGAGTTTTTTACGACAAGGGTGTTCCCGCCAGACGAGATCAAAGCATACTTGTCGACCGAAATGGCTGTTGTTTATTGTTCGCGTCTGATTTTTCTCTTCTTTATCTCCTTTTCTGTAGTGTTTTGTTAGTTTTTATTTGTGCTTTCCGTTTTGCTGACGATTTATTGCGTCACTTGTTATTTTCTTTTAAAAAAAAAGTTGTCACAATTGACCATTACATGCATAGGGTTAATTTTGCCCCTATTTTCTAAATTAACTTCAAATTAACCCTATATTGGAGTCGCTAAGTTCCAAAATTTGATCGCAAGTCTATTGATTAGTGAACCTCCAACATCAAAAAAAAAAATGGTTGGATTCTTGCTACCGAAATTCTCGATCACTAAGGTTTGGGACCAAAATTTTCAGTCTCTTTGAAAAATTTATCTTAGTAAAAAAAATTTCACTAAGGTTTGCGACCGAATCTTAGGCCACATTTTTCAAATAATTTGTGGTACGGGTAGATTTTATTGAGTACATATTTTTCAAATAAATTCTTTGCATTTACAAAGCTCTAACTCGATATCTTACTTAAGTAGCGAATTACATAATCACTCAAGTCAACTATTTTTTGTTATTAACATCCGTTAATTCAATTAGTTCAATCCTTTTATGGTTTAAATAAGATGTTAAATTCAAATTTTGCATATATAAAAAATTATTTTTAAAAAGATCTATTTATTGGCCTAAGTGAGGTTGTAGATAGTTTGGCTTGGATGGGTGCCTCTCATGAGCTTTTCTATACAACTTGGACTTTCCCGCTAGACACAGTTTGACCTTTGCCTGCTGCGGATAGGGTTGTAAACGAATCGAATCGAACCGAATACCACAGTATTCGCTTTGATTTGATAACCTTTTCGAATATTATCGAATCGAATCGAATTATTCTATAAGGTAATTTAATAATTAAAAAATTAATTTTAATTATTAAACTTAAATATTTAATTTGATTTATAGATCAAATTTAATATTTTAATATTATATATAAATATATTTATATTAATTAGTAAATATAGTCATTAAAATTAAATTGTTAAATTATTTAACAAAATAAATTTATATATTTATATATAATTTTAATATAAAATCGAATATTGAATCGAATCAAATATTAATCGAATATCAAAATTCCGAATAATTTCGAATCGGATCACGAATCGAACCAAAAATATTTGATTCTTTTACAACCCTAGCTGCGGATGCTTTTGGCACGTGATTTTGACATCGCTAGTGTTTCTCATTATCTTTCTGTTTTGCTTTTATTATTTCCGCCATCTCTCTAGTGCTTCCATAGGTTGTTTTGCAAAAAAAACAAATAACCTCACATGTACGAATGAGCCCATTCGATAGACTTTTTTCCGAAATAATTCTTTATATTTACGAGATTTGGATACGAGATTTTATATCAGTAACTAAATTCCATAACCACTCAATCTACTATTTTATCAAGAATATATGGAAGAAAAAAATTCTTTCTAGAAGTATTCGATTTAACATTTCTTGTTTAGCATTTCTAAATGAGAAGTACTATTCGGGCATTTGATATAAGACAACGAAGAAGTTTCCATTTTGTATGAAGTAAGATGGGTAGTTTCCGCAAGTCAAAAAATTTGTAACGGACGACTTTGACTAGTGGATGATTCCCGACACACGAAAATTGTGACCCGAAATATTGCGTCCCATGTCATCACAAGTCACAACTACCCGCCCCTTGAATAGAGGGGTTAAATGGTAACTTCAACCTCATAATGTGCCAACTGCAGTCTGCCACCATGGGCCGGCCGATCCTAATTTTGTAGGGGCTTGGGCCAAAATAGAATAATACTAGTACTTCTTTCTTTTCTTTTTTTTTCCTCTTCCTAAACAATATATACAGGCTAGGAAATGAAGGTGATAGTTCATATCACACAAATTACAAAGAGATAAAGAAGAAGGATAAGGATTGGATGGGGAATCGAACCCCCAACCTATATGTTGGAAGTCTGGGACTTGACCATTGGGATAAGTCTCCATCCCATTACCCACAGTACTTCCTAATTAAATATAAATAAATCTAAAAGTATTAAAATTTTTTATTTTTTTGAAGAAATAAATTTAAATGGGAAAATAAAGGAAAATTTTACTTTTTTTTGGATTAGTGTGACGTGAAGACGTCGACTAAAAGAAAGCTACAAAAATCTACAGAAGGAGGGGGCAGTGGGGGAACAAGAAATAAAATACAGCAAAACAAAGAACTAAACACGAGGGAACCAAACCCCCGCACAATCAGCAGCAAGGTGCGAGTGGGCTTCATCCGGAGGAAATGCCCATGTCGTGAAGAAATCAAGCGAGCTAGAGCCACGTTTCGCCATAGCATCCGCCACCATATTTCCTTCTCGAAGGATATGTGACCAATAATACTGAGGATGCAAGATCAACAAGTCAGAGATATGTCGAATCAACGGAGCAAGAGTATGATCAGTAACAACTCCGTCCTGTATAAGCCGGAGAGCTTCCTTGGAGTCAGAAAAGCATAAGGCCGCCTCAACACCTCGTTGTTGCAGAACCACCATCCCTTTCTATATCCCATACAGCTCCGCGACCAAATTAGATGAGGATCCAATGGAGCCTGAAAAACCTTCCACCCATTGCCCGCTGCCCAGACGAACAACTCCTCCAAATCCAGCGAGCCCTGGATTACCTACCGAACTCCCATCCACATGTAAAAGAATACCTACATGGTGCGACGGGTTCCAATGAACAAGTCTGACTTGATGACACTTCCTCCCTCGCATGAATACCCGATCCAGCGCCTCTCCCATGTGCCGGGCTGACCGAATAGTATCAGGGATGGAGACTTGTTCCCCTTTCATGCAAAATGCATTCCTCCCTTTCCATACATTCCAAAGCGTTGCCCAGTAAATACCAGTCCAACCCTTAGAGACCTGGCGCATGGCATGTGGATCAACTATAATCAGCGGACCACCAATGCTGCCCCAGACTTGCTGCGCCCATGGACACCTAAAGAGCGCATGCCATCCTGTTTCGGCATCTTCACCACATAGACTGCAAGCTGCCGAAGCCGCCATACTCCTCCTGTGGTGAAGGTCATTCGTTGGCAGCGCCTCCCGCAGCAATAGCCAAACAAGAAATTTGATCTTCTCCGGTGCACTAATCTTCCATACCCAGGTAAACGAGCTATCGCTAGGGTTGTCACGATTTTTCAACACCCAGTTATATCCATCGGCCACTGTGTACATGCCACAACCATTTCGTGTCCAACAAAATAGATCCTCCGCCTCGGGATGAAGTGGAGGCTGTCCAAACGAGTGTAATTCCTCCACAAGCGGTTGGGGAAGAATATTCCATAGTCGCTCCAGGCACCAGCGAGACCCATCAAACATGTCCTTCACCCTAAGATCGGCTTCTGAGTAATGAACATATGGAACTCGTGATCCCAATGGCCCGCCCGGTAGCCACTTAGAAAACCAGAAGCTACACTGTCCGGAGCCAAGACGTATGCGGAAGGCAAGTTCAAAAATAGGAGCAACTCGTTGCAATGATTTTTAAATGGGAGATGCAGCAGGCCGCTGAGGCAGATACCCATTCTGGCAGCGCTACTTAGCTAGAAATAAGGCATTCCATGCATGAGGAGCGTTACGCATCACAACATTGAACAACTTCCCTAACAGAGCAATGTTCATGTCGTGACATTTCCTTAGGCCGAGCCCTCCCATCTTGCATGGCGTAGCAACTGTGTTCCAACTCACAAGATGAATTACACGCCCATGAACATCCTTCCAAATAAACCGCTTGATCTCCCTGTCAATAGCCTCACAGGTAGCCGATGGCATCCACATGATTTGCATCACGTAGCTAGAGATAGAATTAAGGACGGCACGTGCCAATGTAACACGACCCGCCTTATTAAGTAAAGCCCTTTTCCAAGACCCTAGTCTCGCATGAATCCGTTCAATAATAAACTCAAACTGTTGAGATCGAGCCACTCCAGCCCTCAGTGGAAATCCCAAATAATTGCCAATATTAGTTGTAAATCTAATATTTAAAGTACCTTCCATCCGAGCCACCAATGCAGGAGGGACCGAAGCCGATACAATCGCGCAGGACTTACGAGCATTGATTTTCAAGCCCGATTGACCCGCAAAGCCAGACAGTATACGATCCATGCACGCAATAGAAGCATCTGAAACCCCTGAAAACAAGAGCAAATCGTCAGCGAACATGAGATGCGAGAGAGGGGGCACTCCTCGGCCCAAGGAAACCGGCTCCCGCTGCCCATCCGTGACTTGTTTCAGAATTGCTTTAGAGAGCTTCTCCATGACAATAATAAACAAATATGGAGACAAAGGATCTCCCTGTCGAATTCCTTTAGCGGGGGTGATGGGTGAAAGCACCGTCCCATTCCATAATATAGAATAAGTGGGCGAGCGCACACAAAACATAATCAACCGCCTCATAGCCTGCGGGATTCCCAACTCATGCAAGCACTCCTCCAAAAAATCCCATTACACGTTATCATAGGCCTTTTCAAGATCCACTTTCAAGAGAATGGATTGTGTCCTCCTATGCTTATTATTAAACACGGAGAGCACCTCTTGTAAGATAATGGCGTTACTAGCTGTTCCCCGCCCGGGTAAGAAAGCCGATTGGAACGGTCCAATACAAGATTGAAGAAAAGGGCGTAGGCGATTCACTAAGACCTTCGTCAAAATTTTGTAGCAGACGTTACATAAACTGATAGGCCGAAAATGTCGGATTTCCCTAGGTATGTCGACTTTGGGAATTAAACATATGAAGGTGGCGGCAAGCGTTGAATCGAAGGAGCCTCGTTCCATGGCTTCATGAACAAAACGCCAAACCGAATCCCCCACAGTCGGCCAATATAACTTATAGAATAAGGTGGGAAATCCATCCGACCCCGGCGCCGAGTGGCTCTTCATGCTTTTGAGGGCTATGTCAACTTCCTCCAAACTTACCTCACGGTCAAGATCATCCACATTAACAAGCTCTTCCAGAGGTACCAAGGTGTTAGGTGGGACTGGTGGCCGCATTGAGTATGCAAAAAGATTACTGAAATGATGCTTGGCATGATTTTGGAGTGCTCCCGGGTCTGTAACCCACTCACCTTCAACCTCCAGGCCAAGTATAGAACTTTTCTTCCAATGGATAAGGGTTTGAGAGTGGAAGTATCTTGTGTTTCCATCTCCCTGACTGAGCCATCTATCCCGCGATTTTTGGTACCACATCATTTCCTCCTGCTTAAGTACCTCGTCCAAATCTTTTGACAGTTTCCCCTCAAGAATATGTAGGACAGCCGAATCAACTCACCTCAGCACACGACGGATTCCAGCCAATCTACGCAGGATGCGATCTTCTCTCCTACGAATATGTCCAAATGTGTACTTGTTGAAGAAAGTGGATGCTTCCTGAACCTGTTGGATGCGGTTGCCTAACTGAGGGTCACCCCCATGCCATGCAGCGTCGATAATAAGGAAAATTTCACTTTTGATTTCAATGGAATTTTTTATTGCTCACTTTTAGTTTAAGTTTATGAAATTTCTACTTCTAGTCCCATTAAATTTAAAATTATTGATTTTATGAAATTTTTTCGCCTATGGGTCCATCATACTATTTTATAACAAAAAAATAGTCATATAGCGTCAATGTACAATTTTTAAAAATTTGTTTATTTGTAAAATGTTCACTATCCAATTAATCATCCAAAATCTATTTAACTTTTTTTTTTAGGAGAAAGAGGTGTTTGATTTCATTGGCACAATAGCACAGTACATCAAGGTTGGACATATTACCCAAACGACACAACAGAGCTTACAAGGCACCACCTATTACCGCATCAAAAGGAAAAGAAATGTATCAGTTACATCAAATTGCAGGGCATCGCCAGATTAACCCATCTAATACCATTCCTCCACCCTTCCTGCCGCATTCGCTCCCTGACGAGCCCACTCGTCCGCCATTTGATTGCGTTCCCGAAGAATATGTTGCACACGGCACCCTGAGGCAAACCTAAGCAAATATGAGATAGGTCCAATTACATTCTGGAATCTCCATGGGAAAAGCTCCGGTTGTTGCAACCACTTTACCACGTTGAGAGAGTCACATTCGAAGAGGATCTTAGGCAATGAAAACCCCTGGTTGCGTATCAAGGCTGTGCAGACACGACTGACCGCCATTACCTCAGCTTCTGTCGAGTCCGTAATGCCAATATGGTCTGAAAGTACGAATATCACTACCCCCGCTTCATTACCTCAGCTTCTGTCGAGTCCGTAATGCCAAAATCTATTTAACAAATTCCATATTTATTTATTAGAAACAAATAATATTATTTATAAACAAATTAGTTAAATGGGGATGAGGACTTCGGCCCCTTTGACTTCCGACGGAAGGTTGGAGGTTCAATTTCCCACTGCCCCTATCCCTCCCTTTTATTCCCTTTGTAATTTATGTGGCATGGGCTCCCACCACCCCTTTCTTAGCCTGTATAGGCTATACAGGAAAAAAATTAGTTAAATGAGTTTTGAATTATTAATTAGATGAATTTATTTATTAGAAACAAACAATATTATTTATAAACAAATTATTTAAATGAGTTTTGGATGATTAATTGGATAATAGACATTTTGTAAATAAACATTTCTAGAAATTGCACATAATCCTATATGAATAGTTTTTGTCAAAAAATAAATCTGAGGATCAAAAGTAGGAAAAATAATTATTTAATGGGATGAAAAAAAAATATGGGTCTGGACAATTGCAGTGTCGTCCACCGTCAGATCCTGATTCATGACCATGAGAGCCTCTAATAATAACGACAAACGGTTACAGTGTTGATGCACAGAAGCAGTGGCATATAGTCCCATGTACCATTTAACTTGTTAAGTATGTTTTATTTATGCCCATAAGTATATTTTTTCAACTATTAATATCTCAAAAAATTCTGTAAATTATATATTCTGAAACTTCAAGATTACATGATTCTAACAAAATCCAACTCGATTATTTTTTATTAAATATATATTTGCGATAAAATTGAGCCAAAATGAAATAATGAACAGTACCCAAAAATCAAACAATAAGATGAGAGAGGGAATACTACATATGAAGGCGTTGCCGCGGATACCTGCAATATGTCTCTGTAGCCAATATTATTATTATTCCTGGATGGAATAAGCCAATGGGATTATGGGAGGCTGACGCAGATATGGATGTGGATGGGTCATCCATTGCAATGGTGACTTGGAGTTGGAACATGGACTAATTAGAGTATGAAATCCGAATGCAATTAAATACAATTAAATAAATTAATTGCATTTAAGGTTTGGGTACAACCTAAGTGTTGTCCAAAACAAACCATGTCAAAAAAAAAAAGCGATGTCATGGCTCTTCCGTCTGGTGACTCTTCTCCCCCTCCGGAAACTTCGGTCCCGTTTGTCTTCACCGGCAGTCCTGCCGTCTCATTCCGGGATATGGTAATTGCAGGCAAAGAGGCTGTTCCGTCCCCTCTGATGTCTGTTGAGAATAAAGAGGAGATGGTAGTTCTGGATTTCATTGATGGTGATAGGCTCAAGCCGCGAATTACTATTAACCAACAAACTAAGGAGCGTCTATGCAAACCGTGGGAGGATGCTCTCATAATTTCTGTCCTTGGGGAAAAGGTGGCATATGTGGCGCTGAGAGAGAGAATAACTCGTCTTTGGTCTGCCCATGGATCTTTTGCGATGATTGAATTAGGCTCGGGATATTTCCTTGTTAAATTCGATCAGGAGATGGATAGAACTAAGGTGTTGAACAAAGGCCCTTGGGTGGTCTTTGATAGCTATTTAATGGTGACACCATGGAAGCCTGGTTTTATTGCTGAAGAGCGGACTCCGAAAAAAATGGTGGTGTGGGCTAGATTCCCGGGTTTGAGTATTGAATACTATGATGAGTTCTATCTTACGAAGATGGCTTTGGCCTTGGGTACGCCGGTTCGTGTTGATGATATGTCCAAAGATGTGAAGCGCGGCAGGTTCGCCCGAGTATGCGTTGAAATCGACTTGGAACTTCCGGTCGTCTCCAGCATTTTGATTGGCGGCCAGTGGCAAAAAGTAGCCTATGAGGGGCTCCACCTCATATGTTCTGCTTGTGGGCGCTATGGCCATGGCACTGGCAGGTGTCCTAATACTCATGATATGCCTCCAACGGGAAACTCTCCGGTGCCGGACCTTCCTGCCTCACCGGCGGCTATTTTAGGTAAGGTTCCTTTGCCTGATTCCTTACCTTCTGCTAGCGTGCAAATCCCCCTTTCAGTGGCGTGCGTTGAGGATTCAGTTACCGCGGTTCCTGGAGATGATTGTAACTCGAATCCCTCTAATATGGAAACTTCCAATCTCAATCCGTCTATCCCAAATCAGCCCCCCTGTGATGACTGGATCAAAGTTGTGAAGAGAAAATCTGTTGGTCCTCGGAAAGGACAAGCCCAAGAGAAAGGGAAAGCCCAAGCGAAGGGGAAAGCCCAAGATAAGGGAAAAGCCCACGATAAGGTAAATGCCCAAGAGAAGGGGACAGAGACTGCTCAAAGCAGTTCTCACAAAGCACGGGCCTCTGCGACTGCTATGTCAAAAGGAGTACACCTAGTGACAAATAGGCGTGGGAAGTCAACACCTAGCATTCCTGGCAATCCCCAGCGTTCCAATTGCGGTGAGGGAAGCTCCCTTCAATCTAAAGAAGAATTACCTTCTCAAGGCAAACGTATGAGGTCCGACGATATTGGCTCCAAGCCAGAACCGGAATTGCCTCCTTTCCGTTCTATTGATGAAGAACCTCCGGATCAACAAGCAGAATTGCCGGATGCGGCGTCGCCTGATGGTGATACAGCAATGCAAGATTGAGGTTGGCCTCATTCCTATCCTTATTATTTTATATGGATTTTAAAAATTTTAAAGCTATTTGTTGGAATATTGGGGGTGCTGTTGGTCGGTCTACTCGACGAGTTTTGATTGATATCCTTCGTCTTCAAAAGCCGGATATCCTTTGTTTATTAGAGCCGCAATCCTTATTTTCTACATCCAGAACCTTCCTTCTTAATACTGGTTACTCTCCTATTTGTATCCAAGAAGTGGAGGGTAGGTCTGGTGGTATTTGGATTCTTGCTCGGACTGGTGTTTCCTTCCATATTACTGTTTTTTATATTAGAAGTCGTCTTATTACTATCAAATTGGATAATGGGACTACTTCTTGGTTTGCTACTGTTATTTATGCGTCTCCACGGTATGGTGAAAGACTGATAACATGGGAGTTGATTCAGACCCTCTCTCAGGCGGTTGATGGTGCTTGGGTTGTGATGGGCGACTGGAATCAAGTTGTGCAGTCGTCGGATGTACGTGGGGGGCTATATAACCTTGCCCGTGCTGAGGCGCTAAGCGATGTTCTACAGAGTTGTGGTCTAACCACGATAAATACCCAAGGGGGTGTATTTACGTGGTCCCGGCCGGTGGGGGATGCCCAAAGAATCTACAAGAGGCTCGACAGATGTGTCGCCAACCAGGGATGGGTGGATTTATTTCCTTGTGGCTTTGCTAGAATCCTTCCCCGTATTGGATCAGATCACAGTCCAATTTTGCTTCAATGTGGTAAGGAACTGCCTCGGGCCTCTAGAAGCATTTTTCGATGGGAAGCCACCTGGGCTTCCATTCCTGATTATGCTTCTGTTGTTGACATGGCTTGGAACACTAATGGTGCAACTTTTGTTCAGCGGTTGGAAAGTGTCCAGAAGGCCTCCGCTCAGTTTAACAAGGAACGGAGCACCAATTTTAAATGGCGTAAATTTAAGATTATGAAGCGCTTGGAGGGTATATCTCGCTCTCTAGAAAGGGTGGATTCTATTCGACTATCGCTGTTAGAGGAAGAGTTATGTTCTGAGTTGAATGAGGTGTTGGCGCAGGAGGAACTCTATTGGTTCCAAAGAGCCAAAGACAAGTGGGTGAAATTGGGAGATAGAAACTCGGCATACTTTCATGCGCGGGCTAGCTCTAACAGGCATAGGGGACGCATCCATGGTCTTCACCTCCCTTCTGGTGAATGGTGTGAGAATGATGAAGAGTTAAAACTTCAGGCAAGGGAATACTTTCTGAACTTATATAGCAAGCCGCTGTCTACTGTTCCCTTGGAGTCAGGCAATCTGATTATTCCCCCGTTTGTACCAATTTCTGAGACCCTGCAGCGATCTATGGATGATGATCCTACACGTGCTGAGGTGAACTCTGTGGTGGCAGATTTGAATGGTCTTTCGGCCCCCGGCCCTGATGGATTCCCAGGCTTTTTTTATAAGAGCTACTGGGAGTTAGTAGGGGACTCAGTTTATGATTTCATTCGGCAGGTCTTCTTGGAGAGAAGGATCCCCCTGGAATTGACTAAAGCTTATATATGTTTAATCCCGAAAGTGGAAATTCCTCTTTCATTTAAAGATTTTCGGCCCATAACATTGTGTAATATGGTCTATAAGATGATCACCAAGCTCTTAGTCCAGAAACTTCGTCCGATACTTCAGGATTGTATTTCCCATCACCAAGCGGCTTTTCTCCCTGGAAGGGGTCCGATAGATAATGCGCTTACCTTGCAAGAACTGATTGGCCATATTTCCAATAATCAATCCCGAGTGAAAGGGATCATTCTAAAAATTGATATAGCCAAGGCATACGACAATGTACATTGGCATTTTATTGAGAAGTGCCTCTTAGAGCTTGGGCTGCCGAGGAAGACTGTGGAGCTGATCATGTTTTGCGTCACATCCCCTTCGTATTCAATTCTTTGGAATGGTCAACCGTTAGATAATTTCTCTCCTGGGAAGGGACTGAGACAAGGTGATCCTATCTCCCCCTATCTATTTTTATTAGTCATGGAGAAGCTTTCTCTCTTGATTCAGAGCCTGGTTGATACTAATATTTGGAAGCCTATCAAGATCAGTAGGGTGGCTATGGGTATTTCCCACATGATCTTCGTGGATGACCTTATACTTTGCTCCACAGTGGATCGGGCTAGTATCCACTCCATTAATCAAGCTCTTGAAAGCTTTGCTGCTGATTCGGGGTTGCGCCTTAATCACCAGAAGTCTGCACTTTTTTCTCCAAAATGGTGGGGGTCGAGGATAGATCCTGGATATCCTCAACCCTGAACATTGTTGCTGTTAATACCCTGGGGACATACTTGGGCTTTCCTATGCTTTTAGGGCGCAAAAGAATTCGGGATTTTGCATTTATCATTGATAGGCTTGATAAGAAACTTGATGGCTGGGCTTGTAAGCTTCTTAATAAAGCCGGGCGTCTCACGCTGTGTCGTGCTGTCATGAACGCCATCCCGGCTTATACTATGCAGCTTCATTGGCTTCCCGAAGGAGTTTGTGATGCCATTGACAGAAAAATTAATAAATTTGTGTGGAAGGGCTGTCACGGCAAGGGGCTCCATTTGGTGAAGTGGGACACTGTTTCGACATCCAGGGCCAATGGGGGTCTTGGCATCAGACGAGCAAGACCTATGAACATTGCTTTGCTAGGGAAGATCATGTGGAACTTGATGCACTCTCCTTGCAAAAATTGGGCTCGGCTTATATCGCATCTCAATCCTTCCAGGGGCCTCCCTTTCCAGGCTCCAATGCATTCTTCCTCTCATATCTTAAAGATTATTAACAAGCTGACTCCTATTCTTCAGGGAGGTTTCGTCCTTAGAATTGGTAATGGACAGGTTTCCTTTTGGTCCTCCAACTGGCTTGGCAGTGGCCAATTGGGTCCTCGGATGCCTTTTATCGCCATTCAAGACTCTCATCTCTCTCTTAAAGATGCGGTCAGAAATGATGATTGGAATTGGGCTTCCTTTTATTCCATTTTTCCAGATGTCATTCGACAGGAACTACAGGCTACTCCACCCCCTCGCATGCATGAATCTATCAAAGATATGTGGGTGTGGAAGGGGGCTACAAATGGGACTTACCAGGTCACTACAGCGTATAAATTTGTTGTTCAGGATGCTATAGAGGATAAGGAGTGGAAATGGATTTGGAATATTAATATCCCGGAAAAATTTGGGATCCTCCTTTGGTTAATCTCGCATGATTCGCTGCCGGTTAATGGTGTTCGGTTCCAGAGGCGGTTGGATACCTCCCCGCTATGCACTGTTTGTGGCAATGAAGTAGAAACCTGGTATCATTTCCTCTTTTACTGTCCTCGGGCCTTGCAGCTCTGGAAATCATTTGATATCATTCCCCCCATGGATTGTCATACTATGGAAAGGGATGATATTAGAAGCTTTCTTCATGGTTTATATATCTCTTTTGGGGCTCTCTTTGTTGTGATTACTTGGGTTGTCTGGACCGAGAGGAACGCCTGTGTGTTCCAAGGAAAAAAACAATCCCTTTGGAACCTTCGTAGGAGAGTCTTCAATTTACACAAGGACTTACTCAGGGTGGCGTCTCCTGATGATATATGTCACCGTCCGCTGAGGCTTGTCAACTGGAATACCTTGGGGGCGCGGGGAAGTATTTTACATGTTGATGGCAGCTCTTTTGGTAACCCGGGTAGAGCGGGATTTGGTTTTGTTATCCGGGATGAGAATGGGCACTGGCTTGGTGGTGGATGTGGTTTCTTAGGGAACGCCACCAACACTGCGGCTGAATGGTCTGCATTAGTTAAGGGTATGGAGTATGCGGTCAGCATTAAGATCACTCAAATGACTATTTACTCTGATTCACAACTGGTTATCAACTCCCTAGATGATACTCATGTTTGCCATCCTTTTGCCACTCATAAAGCGCGCATTAGGGAATTAAGAAGGCAATTTCAGATATGCAACTTTCATCATGTATTGAGAGAAGGTAATGCGGTTGCGGATAAGCTTGCTAAACATGGAGCATCCAAAGAGGAATTCTTCACCACATGGGCTTTTCCACCTGACTGGGTCCTTGGGGAATTAGCGGCAGATGCCTCCGGCGTTTGTTTCCCCAGATTCTAGATTTCTTTGTTTCCCCTTCCGTTTGTCGTTTTAATTTATTTTCCTTCTTTTCCTTTTATGTTTGTTTCCTGGCTTCGGCTCTTCCAAAAAAAAAAAACAAACCATGTCCATACGGGATCGGTTAGGGGGCTGAATCCAAAGAATTCAGCCCTGGTGCATGTGATAATCCCTAGTATATTAGGTGCTAACTTGTGAAAATACGTACATAGTCAATTAAGGTAATTAAATATCTATTTTCTAATATTAATGGGAGAATTTATGGGTGATATCTACATGCCATAAAAGGATCAATCAACATTGATTTTTGAATGTGTGCATTTAATGTGAAGAATACATTCCATAAAAATTTTTAAAACAAGAAAAATTTAGAAAATAATTTTCTTGAATTTGTGCAAATCAATGGTGCCATGTACTAACCAATTAAAATTGAATTTTTAATTAATGGTGTCTTGTAAATTATTTGAGTGCGTTTAAAAATTATAATTGTATATTTAGTTGTAATGTTTTATGTCTTAAATTTGATAAAATACTAACAAATTGTCCCATACTGTACACTACCAGCACACATACTGTGTGCCCAATATGTGCTGCATTTATATACTGTGTGTACTTGTTTTATATTATTTATGTGATAGTTTTATTTAAACTAATGGACTAGTTTTATTTAATGTGTGTTAAATTTTTGTTGATGTATATGCTAATTTTTACCTATATTATATGCTGGATTTATATTTTGTTTGTACTTATTTTATATTATACATGTGACGGTTTCATTTAACTCAGTGAGACGGATTTACTTAAATGTGTGAGATGATTCTATTTAATGTGTACGATTTTATGTGCTAGTTTTTACTCATATATGTGTTGATTTTATGTGTTAGTTTTTACTCATATATGTGCTGATTTATTCTTATGTATGTGCTGGTTGAAAATTTGATACATCCATAACACCAAAAAAAGGTAGACAACACTGCGAACTTTTTATATCCGGCATCACATTGATCAAACTAAACCAGCACGATATGCATATAAAAACATCACGGGTAGGCTAGACGACCAGCACGAGGTGAGAGCTCCATTCCCGCCCCTACGAAGCAATTTGCAGTGTGCCATGAGTATATCAAATGAGTTCGGGCCTGTGTGATACAACACCCCTTGACTCTTGCCCCTCCCCTCTACAGGGAGTGGCGCTCAGGCATGTAGCGGAGGAGGGAGTGGTGCACGGTGGCAAGAACGGTGCACAACAGGGGAAAGGATGGCAAGATCAGCGCATGGAAGTAGCGGATCGGAGAGTGGAGCAGCGATCCGGCACAAAAAGTGGAGTGACGACAAACAGAAGTCATGGGGTAATGCCGACGATGGAAGTGGGAGCAAGATGGGCACAACGGCGACACACGATAGAGGCGTGGCTCCTAACGGTGACAACGTCGTTGAGAATAATGGGTATCTCTTTTTTTTGCCCTAATTTTGATATAATATGGGTGTGACACAAATTTACAGAAAATAAAAATTGTGGCTGTGAAATGGAGAAGTAGAAGAAAACAAAAATGGTGGCTGTGAAAAGGAGAAGAAGAAGAAAGGCGGATTGTGGGAAGATGTGAATTAGGATAGAATCTAGATTAGGAAAATATAATGCAGACATGACAAAATTAAAGAAATACATTGATTATATAAATTTATTAAATATGGTAATCAAATCATTCATTTATTATAAATATAAAAGTAGCACTCAATACACATGAAATCACTGATTCAGCTTTGCTGAATCAGTACCCAAACCCATCCCTGTCCATACCATCACTATATATGCCTATGCCTAGTAAGGTAAGGTGATACTTACTTGATAGGTCCCCAAACAAGAACAAGCTAAGTTAGCCATCAATTGTGTTGTCTCTCATTACTCATTTCTGCTTGAGATGTCAGATCATTTTTTTTTCTCTTTTCTGAACCGCCTATACAGGTTACGAAATAGGTGGTGGGAGTTCATGCCACACAAAATACAAAGAAAATAAAGGGGCGAGATAGGGGGTCGGGTGGGGAGTCGGGGACTTGACCACTACGGTAAGTCCCCATCCCCAGATATGAGTTCATTTTATAATTGTATGTTACCAATAATACAAGAATTTTTCTGATTCAATTAGGGATTATATTGGAATTAATCTCCCAGTAATTTTTCATATGTCCGGATTCTATGGGATCAATGTAAGAGAATTATTATTTTCCATAAATCACAATATTTTAGGTGAATACCAGAGTATCCTCAGGCTACATTGGACACAAGACTAATCCATCGAGGATCTGCAAGGACAATTAAGGGCGTCTCTCCCAGAGCAGTTTTCTACATACACAAGACTCGAACCCGAGACCTTGCTTAAGCGACTAGAGCCCCCATGCACTCAAGCCAACTGTTGTTGGTATAAATCACAATATTTTGAATATTAGTACTCCATTATTTATATGCTAAATGGGTAACTTACTTGTTAACCAAACAGGATAAAAACCCCTAATTACAATTTTCACTTTCCTCACATGATATTTCTCAATCCTAAATGTCCGTGTTCTCATTATTATTATTATTATTATTATTTTTCTCAGCACTCAATGTTTGTTTTAATGGTTTGTTATATTTCATATTTGGTGTTCATGTGTTGTTCTTCCATATCTACAAATGCAGAATGTATGTATTATTGTATACTTTGTTGAATATCTTATTGTGTGTGCTGAACGTGATGTTTCTCCTATTATATCCCATCTGTGGTTGCTGAATGTCCCGTTACATGCCAAAGGAAAGCAGCCACATTGTTCCGTTAGGTAGGTTGTCTACCTTTAATTTATCCCGATCATGTTCACGGCTCCCCTAGGTAGATCGAATAGTGCTGTATTGGTTTAAAAATATAATAACGGGAGTTATGACCTACGTGTTGCTTCCTTCATACACAATTAATGCAAAGATTAGTACAACAAACACATGCATGTTGTATCCGTCATTTTCAATACTGAATTAACATTATTCCATGCAACGTCCTTTTCAGTATTCATTTGAATCATCATCACGTCCGGATTGTTACGGTTGCTTGTGTCTCGATTTCACATTTTGAGGGTGGGGATGTTGTCGGACAGGGCCGGCTTATAGCCTATTCAAACAGGCCTACAGCACAGGGCCCCCAATTTTGGGGGGCCCATTTTTTATTTTATTTTTTCATTTTTTAAAAGAAAAATCCTTTGTATGTTTTCTACTTTTTCAATTTATTATTTGCTTTATTAGTCCATTAAATGTTACTGTATTTGGTTTATTAGTCCATTGACTATTGTAGAAAATAATTTTGGGGCCCATTGTTTAAATTTCTTTTATATATATTTGGTATATCTCGAGCCCATTATTTAATTTATTAGCCCATTGGCCATTGTAAAATGTGAAATATGAAAACTTGGTAAATGACATTACTTTTAAAAATGCTAGAAACTAGAAAGATTGTCCTTTTTAAATAAAAAATTATTTAGTTTCCTTTTAAATTATTTATTATACTGTAATATTTCTAAAATAATTTTTAAAAAAATCATTGATTTTTTTAGATACAACAAGTAGGGCCTAATTTTTTTTTTTTAGAACAAGGCCATAAAAAATATTAGACGGCCCGGAGAATGATGAACACTCATTAATTACTCACACCATGCATAATTATTGACCACACTCCCCTTTTTTTTTGAAAAGATTGATTAATCACGGTTTTTTTAAGGCATTAATGTAGGAAGTGGAGGAAGATCTTGTGTTCAAATGATGAATGAATGCTATCACTACGTTAATAATCACTCTACAATATAATTGGTAATCGGACTGATATTAGTACCGTACCAATTAGGTTACTATGCGGACACTAATTAATATGCATTTCCTGATGTGTTCCAGCACAGACTATGAGATGTTACGTGGTATCATGGTGTGAAACATTTCCAAACGAAACCATTTAATGCAAATGGGAAGAGAATATGTTTGTCCCCAATTAATGGACGATTATCCCCAATTAGTGGACGCAATTAAGTGAATGTTTAGTAACTTCCAAAAGCATAATGTATCAGTTACGGATATTTTGGAGATGCAATTTTGATACCGAAAAAAAAAAAAGCAGGCCATTCGACGGGATAAGAGCATAACTGATACATTACAGAACACGGTAGCAGCAGAATAATAGCATAACTGATGCCATTACAGAACACGGTGGCAGCGGGATAAGAGCATAACTGATACATTACAGAACACATTGGCAGCATGATAAATAACATAACTGATACCATTACAGAACACGGTGGCAGCAGAATAATAGCATAACTGATACCATTACAGAACTCCACACAATCTGGATAATTAAATAAATAATACACAAAATCTGAATAAATATTCAGACAATATCACTTTCCCAAAATACGTGTATGAATTATTTTATCCACAAATAAAGTCCACGATTACCGGAAGCAATAAATTGTAACATCTCTATATTAAGACTAATTATTAACAATATAAAAAGGAAAGAAAATTAGAGAATACACTGCCATGTGGGAATCAAAGTCAATAGCACGATGTATACATGATAAAAACACTCAGGAAATACAGAGGTCAGGATATGAACCTGTTCCGTACCGTACTACTACTATCGGCACCTACGGTTAATTAGGTTAGTCTTTGATTGACCTTGGAAATGAGTTTGACGAAAGTGATGAATTCAGTTGTCAAGAAGCTTACCTAACAAATGGTCTGTTCTGCACGCAGAGCTGTAGCTGTGAGCTGTAACTACGAGCTGGAGTTGTAGGGAGCTGAAGCTGTAGGGAGCTGTAGCTGTCAATTTTATTTAAGTGTTCTGTACAACTAGCTGTAGCTGTCAAAAATATATGAAATGGCATAAAAGGACAAACATTAATGTAGACTATTGGGTAGTTAGTTAGTTATTGGGATAAAATTGTAATTGCTCAACAATAAGCTATGAGCTTATTTTTTAAAGCTACTACAAGTAGCTTCTAAAAAGAAGCTTCCAAAAGCTCCCATAAGCTCCTAAAAGCTAGTGTGCAGAACGGAGCTTTTATTTTAAAATAAAAGCTAAAACTACCAAAAGCTCCCAAAAGCTGCGTGCAGAACAGACCCAAAATCGCAGATAGGCGACAATTACTATTTCGTTCTTTCCAACGCGCCACGCCAAAGAGGAGTTTTTTTTTTTTTTTTCCCCCTAGAAATATGAGTAATGACTAATGAGACGTACTCCCTCCGTTTCTAAATAAATGTTACATTTTGACTTTTTTTACTGTTCATTGAAGCACTTTGATTTCTATTTTTCTTATAGTTATACTAGATAAAATATAGTTAAGTGAGATCTTGTTGGATTCGTCTCATCTTGTAGTTTTTAAATATCAAATTTTTAGAATTTGTACTTGTACCGAATTTGAGTTATTAATAGTTTAAAATGTGCTTTGGCAAACGTGCAGAAGAGAAATGTAACACTTAAAAAGAAACGGAGGTAGTAATAAAGATTTTCGTTTTTAAAAATGTTGGAGGGCAAGTTATTAGTATAAAGTAATTAAATTAAATACTCCTATAATTACACCAATAAAAACCGTATGCCATTGTCTTCTCAACAACGGTTATGGCTTCCTCCTCTTCCTCTACCACTTCCTTGTGGATTCCCTTTTTTCTCCACATCTTGTTATCATCGCACCTTCATGCTATTTCCTCCCCACTGACGTCAAAAAACTTTCTCAATCTTGCTAAATCGCCGGACCTCTTTCACTATATGGTTAAAATCAGGAGAACTGTGCACGAAAATCCGGAATTAGGGTTCGAGGAGTTTGAGACGAGTAGGCTCATCAGAAATGAGCTTGATAAACTCGGGATTCCGTATAAATTCCCAGTTGCTGTTACCGGTGTTGTTGGATACATTGGCACTGGGGATCCGCCATTTGTCGCCATTAGAGCCGATATGGATGCCCTTGCTATGCAGGTTTTCTATTTATATATACATTTGTGTGTTTCGTTGCGTTGAGAAAATGTTGTTTGCCAATTTTTCTGGATTTTGGCAAAGTGAAACATGGCTTATGAGTTTTCTGGGGGTACTTGTGGTTGATTATGAGTGGTTTAGGGGTTCATACATAATTAGAGTTTGAATTTGATTAGGAAGCTGTGGAATGGGAACATAAAAGTAAGGTTCCAGGGAAGATGCACGCCTGTGGACACGATGCACATGTCGCAATGCTTCTTGGTGCTGCGAAGATCCTTCAGGAACATCGCTCTAATTTGGAGGTTAATTTCTTTCTCATTGATTGTTCTGCTCTGGTGGTCTTTAATCTGTCCTTGAAGTATTCGGTGCAATTCGGAATACCTACAGGCTTGTTAAAACATATAAGTAATTCTTTCTTTTTCCTAGTCCATCAGATTATTGCTTATCTGGACTCTGGGATGTCAATTAATCCATCAATGTTAATTTTCATGTGGCTTAGCGTTGATTTAATGATTTTAATACGTATCCCAGTATATTACGCAGTTGATGGTAGGGACTTAAGGCAAGCCATGTCGTATCCCTATCCTGGAAATGATTCATAAAATCTAGAATGATGAGATCAAATGCTTTTTTATGACATTCTTATCCCTGTGCAGTGTAGACAGACCTGAGCACAAATGCTTGATAAACTTAGTGAGATTTGCCCAGAACCTTGCGATGACACTTGAAAAGCTTTTGTGCTTTGTTTTGTCAGTTTTATCAAATTCAAGCAAGACAAGAAGCCTTTCAATTTTTCAAAAACTCGTGGCATCTGTTTTCTGTACCCTTCACCTAATACCAGACAACTGAGACAAGTCCATTATTCGAAGTCTGGATTTTGGTATATCATGTTTCCATTTTCCATATCCAAACAGTTCATCTCAGCGAGTGTTCATTTGTTAAACAGGTGAGAAACCCCTAGAAGCAAGAGATCTGCATGATTTTTGTGCTTATGTTGGCATCATAACCCATCCTCAGCGTTTCAAAACACAAACAAATAAGAGAGGGAACCCAGTCCAGTCGTGACGGTTGTGCACATTAATCTAGTAAGAGATGTGATGCTTATAATCTGAATATGATTTTGTACTAAAGACAGGGTAGTTAGGAATCTTTAGAGCATCTGAGCATGATATGATCTGCAGTCTGTACCCAGTACGCGTTTGTCTCTCAGGCTACAATTGGTTGATTCTTGCATGTATTATGATCATTGCTACAATTTAGCATTTCACTTATGTTGTCGTCTGATCCTGAATTCGGCACCTCACCTATCATTTTCAAATTTTTGTGTCTTAATAACAAAAACATGATTTCTACTGAAAACTAATACTGTCAATCATCATGTGCAATTGTACATAATTTCATTCTCTGACTAGAGCTGTTCTGCTGGTGCTCATTTCCTGACTAGTGTCAATTCCCAAGTTCTTGTAATTTAGCAATAATCATTCATCAATTCCAACTCTTTTTCATTTAGGTTTATTAATCCTCAATTGTTTCATTTATAGGGCACTGTAGTATTGATCTTCCAGCCAGCAGAGGAGGGCCTTGGTGGAGCAAAGTCAATGCTGGATGCTGGGATATTAGAGAATGTTGATGCAATATTCGGTGTGCACATTTCGGCCCGTCATCCACTGGGTGCAGTTGCTGGCAAATCTGGTCCTATTTTGGCTGCCAATGGATTTTTCGAGGCAGAAATTAGCGGCAAAGGAGGCCATGCAGCTGTTCCTCAACATACTATTGATCCAGTTGTGGCTGGTTCAAGCATTATAGCTAGCTTACAGCATCTGGTGTCACGGGAAACTGATCCCCTTGATTCACAGGTAGTCTTCTATGATCACAAAATTGAAATAAACTTTGTAAAATTGTAGTAGTTAATAGTTACCTATTTTAATGCCAATCCTACATAAGATAGCCTTTCAGGAGCGCTACAAACAGAAATTATATCTAAAGCACTTGTTTCTTTTATGTATAAATATATGGCAGGTAGTGACAGTGGCGAAATTCCAAGGGGGGAAGGCATTTAACGTCATTCCGGAATCTGTTGTGATAGGTGGTACTTTTAGGGCATATTCAAAAGCAGCTTTTTCAAGACTCAAGCATCGGATTGAAGAGGTAAGCCATTTAACATTTGAAATTTCTGTATTGCTGCAGTCTGTGAAAAGTGACTTATAGTTTATCATGGAGAAATGAAGCTGGTATCAATGGAGATTCTGCACCTGCTACCTTCAAATAGTTTTCCATTCTGTATTATAAACAAAAATTTCTGTGAGCAATCTAAACTTTTATCGTGCTTCACAACCTACAACATGAGACCACACAAATAGCTAGGCATTGTTTTTGTTGTCAAATCTCAACAGCTACACATTTGTGAAAAAGTCATTCTGGGCGTTAATCTTGTCTATTAGTACTGTTAATTGAGCAATCATATGCCATCTAATTTCTTTTAGCTTGTATTGAACTTTTGAGTGATGAGTCAATATTCCCTCAATTGAGCTCGATATGAAAATTTCAAAATCCACCTCTAGCTGGAACTTAGCGTAACTTGTTAGTCATAAGTAAGTTGAGCTTGGGACTTCTTCATCTTTTGATCTAATGGCAGTTGCTAATAAGTTATATTAGATCCTTTTGATGAACTTAATTGGGTAGAAGAATTTTAAGTAAATTGACCAAGTTGCCTTAGCTTGTTATATTGTTTAGTAGATGTAGTCTCCAGCTATCGATTAATTTACAATCAAGAATGGCTTTGAGTTAGTTATTTCGATGTACAATTCATTATCCATAAATTTGATTCTCAGGTTATCACCTTACAAGCTTCTGTCCAAAGGTGCAATGCAACTGTGAACTTCTTCGAAGACAAGCAGCCTTTCTACCCAGTAACAGTGAACAATGATTACTTGCACCAACATTTCCAGAGAATAGCTGGGAATATGCTGGGCAATGAGAACATCAAGGAATTCAAACCATCGATGGGAGCTGAAGACTTCTCATTCTTTGCAGAGGCAATTCCGGGATACTTCTACTACTTGGGGATGGTAAATGACACAGAGGGGCCACTTGAATCGGGACATTCCCCATATTACAGAGTAAATGAGGATGCGCTTCCTTATGGTGCGGCTCTGCAGGCATCACTGGCCGCAACATACCTTGCAGACAATCAAGTGTCAGTGTCTTCTACACATGAAAGAATATCTCATGATGAATTATAAGTACAATGACAATGTTTATTCGGATGCAGAAAATGCAACGATTGATCATGTAACATAGTCATTGTTACATGAATTCTTCAATCCTTGTTCTGATAGGTATTTTAAAATTTGGATCATGTAAAACAGTATTCGAAAAAGAACAGGTCCCATTTTTCAACCCCAACTATTTTGAAATAGTGTCCTTTGTACAATTGAACAACTTTTTTCTGTCTTTTTTTTTCTTTTCTTTTTCTTTTCTTTTTTTTTTTTAATGGAAAACAATTCGGGTTAGAATAGTATGAGTTTCACAAATTTCGGTAACAGGCCAAAAGATGTGTGCCGATTATTTTACACCTACCTATTAACAGTTGGATTGGGATTTAACCTTTGAATGCAAGTGTAGAATTTTCAATATTTTTTAGGGGAATACCAGGATATCCTCAAGCCTCATTATTGACACTTGATGTACCCAAGAATTTTCAACATTTTGATAGTTAGGGTGTATATATTTTCAAAAGAAAAAAGGTTCAGGTTTATAAACGGACAATGCCAAATTTTTATAGTTGGGGTGCATATGTTCAACAATGGGATTTCCTATATATTTTAAACATTTGTTTACTAAATTCTTTCAACAGCTGTTTTATCTGATCAAAGGGCTAAAACACGTCCAATAAACTTAAATCTGTCCAATAACCAGTAACCAGTGATCCACCAATTCGACAACTCAATAATGTATTCTTACAAACACAAAATGATAACCGTTTCACTCAATGAAAATTTTTACAGATTCACACAAGACATGGAGCCTTGCCTTCATCTCCAGGCCTCAGCTCGCTCGATGCACAAATTAACGTGCCGGATAAAGCGTATTTCCTTGCTCTTAACAGCTGCTGCAGCTCTGTCGCCATGAAAACCGTGCCTTCTCGTCCCTTTCTTGTTGCAGTTGGAATCATTCATCTGCCTGGTTTTCACATTATGGATTCTCAAGTGACTTCTTCCTCTTCACATTTTGGCATTTATGCTTCCATCTTCGGACGGTCCCATCACTTAGTACAGAATCCGGGGTATCAGCGATGCAGCTGTGACCTTTTCCAACCATTGACGTTGAGTTGGTACCGCGAGCAACTGCTTCTTCATTACTTTCTTTTGTTGGCATCATCCGGCTTAGATGCACTGTGATGCCCGCTGTCATCAGATCAGATGACTCCAGTTGCACGATCAGGTCCCATTCCGGAATCTTCTTGTCGTTCTCTGAGAGTTTTGACGACGAGGGTCTTGAGAAAGTATATTACTTGGACAGCATACATGACAATGAGATGCCAGCCAGAGGATCAGACATCTGCATCGAGCAACAACCACCAACGAAAGAGAATTAGTAGTAGTTAAGGAAAAAGGTGGAATGCTTCATGCTTGCTTCATCTCAAAGAATTGAATTTGAAGGATTGTGTTGTGGCAAACGTGAGTCATGTTTGGAGCGCTCGTTCATCTTGTTCAGATTTTCCAGCAGAGCATTGAGCAACATCAGTAAGTCTCTAATTAAGGAAAGGAGAATCAACGATACATCAAGGCTTATAAACCAATTACTAGTCAACACAAAAGGTAATGATTATTGACTATTGAGATTTGACTGATGTCTGATGAGGATGCACGGCGCACCTTGATTAGACCGGCTGCTAAGCAATGCCGTCCATGTTGTCCGGGAATAGGAATATAGGATCAATCCGTTATTCAGTTGTTCCCAAACATGCTCTTCCTGCCCATTCTCCCGACTCCGGATTGACTCTAAAAATCCCTTCCCCCTCTGCAAGCAAATTCAGGTAGCAAAACAAAACTTATACCAAACATCAGATATATATATATAATTAAAACACTATAATGGAAAGCTGCATCAAATTGTTCTTCGCCAGCCATGACAGACAAGGTGGAATTGAGTCAACTACTTTAAGGTGAATTGGAGAAATGAACATTCAACAGATGGACTAGTAGTGGATCGATTTCTCCATTTTTGGCATTGATGAATCACAGCAAAACATGTCAATAGGATATCTAACAATTCCAACATACAATATATAATAATCCCCAATACTAACAAATCCAAAAATACATAGAAGCACAAGATAAGGAAATAAGGAAATACTACTACTACTACTATTATTATTATTATTAATGCATTATTTCTGAAACCTTGATTAGTGATGTAGGAATGGATGTTTGGGTCATACGATTTGATTACCAGACCCAGATCGAATACTGCTGTCGTCTCTATTTTCTTTTCTATGGTGTCTTTAACATTTAATAAAACCCATAACCGTGATACAGAAAAACATTTAAAAGAACGTTTGGATTTTTTGCAACGGGAGTTTTGCACAATGATTGGTTGGATGGAACCAAGTAGTTTTGGGCTTTTGTTTGGATGCTGCAGCAGCGAAGCAGGTAAATTAATCAGCAGCATTTGTGATTGTGGTGAAATGTGGATATGCTGAAGACGACGGTAAATTAAAAAGCAAATCACCAACAGAAATACAGCAGTATTAAACAGCATTTTATCTAAATTTTACTACTACTACATTGTTGTTGCGTGGAATCAAGATTCAGAAGCGCAAGATTAATCTATTGTCGGTCGACACAGAAATCTCCTAGGCAGTAGCCCCTCAACCTCTATTCAACTCATCTATCACGGCTAAATTCAATGATGCAGAAGAATTGCTGCATAAGCTCCACTCTCCAATCACGGCCTTAATTTGTTTTCACTTAACCATTCTAGTATTATTTACCCTAAATACAATGATTTTTTAAGGATTGACTGCATTTGAAGCAACAAACAATATAACATGTAAAGCATCACAACTGGTAGTAACATCTATCACAACCTAAAACATGGATTCAAACTCGTTCAAAAACCCAGCAAAAATTGCTGAAAAGCCAGATATGTACAAAGAAACATATACTATAAATCTTTAACAAAGCAGACAAGTGACAACGCATATTGAAATAATTGTATGGTGCCACTTCAACATCATAATTCCAACATGAACCAACCTTACATGAAATTTCATCTGATTCCAGTACAAACTGGGTTTATTTGCAGAATAATTGAATGGCTGTATTAGAATGCGAAATCCTGGATGCAACTTCCAGGTCAACTGTTACCTAACCTAGAGAAGCAATATTGGGAGCCATAATCTCAAGAAGTCCTTTAGGGTTGTCGACATGAACCCAGTGCCCAGAATTAGGGAGAACATGGACTGAGACCACCCCCTCAGTTTCACCAGCTCGTTTTGAGGAACAGTGATCGAGTTGTTGGATAATATCCTTGTTCCATCGGTCACTGTACTCAGCACGCACGATGGATATCTCCATGCCCTTGGGTGGATGCTCCAGTAAGGGAAAGTAGTCCGTATCCCTGACATAATTTTTCATCAGAACCTCGAGTTAAGTGTGCCTACTAGCATAATTATATAAACTAGATGAGGAAAAAGCAGATTCATTGTGGCAAAAGAGAAATACACCACACATTGAGTTACCTGTAAGACTGAAACATCTGCACAGCACCCTCAAGGTTAAAAGCAAAAGTTTCCTGTTCTCCTGATTTCTTGAGGTTGCTCCCTATCCAGTGTGATAAACTCTTTGAAAACCCAAGATTCAGCATGTGATCAACCAACCACCTAATCAAATTGTAGCGTTACAGCATAATACACCAACTATAAACAAACCACGACCCGTTCAGTATTAGGAAGCTCGGCTTCAACTTTTGATAAGAAAAAACAAGAGACCTCTCACACCAGCCAATTATACATAGTTCTACATAACATAGCATAGCTTCAAGGTTTCCATATCAAAAGCAGCAGTGGATATTTCAACAACAAACAAGGTAATTGGCTTGCAATGTGGTGATCAAAACAGTATTGAAGGCAAACATGAACAACGTTCCAAACTTCCACTGGTGCACCTAAGTCCACCCAAAACCATGGATTCTAGGATGACAAATGACCCCACAGTGAACAAAATTAGACAAGGGGCAAAGAAATTACTTCCTTGATGGAATTGTTGAAGGTAAAGACTGCAAGGTTTGCAAAACTTTCTCCACTTCACCATCACCATTGTCCTGGATCACTTTTCCAGGAACAGAGTCAAGTACCCATACCTGTTCTGCAACGGTTTTCCACATACATAAGACAATGTAAATCATACAAAACACATTGAACAAGATTCCATCATATTGAGGAGCCAATTTACCCAAGATACCATGGCAAATCCATTATAACCAAGCTATATACATTTAAATCATATAGCATACGGCAACAAGCATATTTAATTCAAGGAGGAATACCTGCTTGGGCAAACTAACATTTTCCCCATAGTGCCCATCAGCACAACTTTTGGCGAACTGTAAAGCAACCTTTCCACCCATTGAGTGACCAATAACAACATCAGGCCATTTCCAGCCTTCAGATTTCACCAAATTGGCCAGATCCTTTGCTGCATTTTCAATATTATGCGGGGGCAACAATCCTTCTATTTCAGCAGACTTTCCATGATTCCTCAAATCCACAAGAACCATCCTCCAAACTGCACGAGAATTAATCAAAGCACCGTCAATTATAGCCATTTCGGCAATTTTGTACAAACTTGTACAGAATTCCGCCCATTCATTACCAATATCAAATTTAATCAATTGAATCCACGCAACAACAATCTCAAGCGTATTACTCGGCAACCGATAAAACATGTAGCAGAGTATTAAAACTATTAATGTGTGTTCAATGTCACTGACATATAATTGCCATGCCAAAGCGGAGTCATGTCCACCGATCTCACACGAACAAAAATCGAAAAGTACGCCAAGACATGGATTGCTGAAGCAACAGAAAATGAATGAAAACAATTTACGCACGTGAAGGAGAAAGGATAGAAGCAAGCGATCGAGAAAAGGATCGCCAGTTTCGACCGGAGCCGAGGAGGCCATGGAGCACGAAAGCCGTACATTCATAGGGCTTTTCCTGAAATGACTTGACCTCTTCGTAGGCTAGGGTTTGAAAGGAGTGACGGGGGCTATGGCGAACCGGCGTAAATCCGACAAGGATCCGGGTCAGCAGGCGGCCAGCACCGGCCTTTTTCAGCGTGTTCCTCATTGAGAATCTCCAGCAATCGCTCTGCTCAGTCTCACCAAGGATTGGGCGTATGAGTGCGAGGTAGAGGTAGACGGCGAATCACAACGCCGTCGATTTCATTTCGTTTGGTCGCAAACGGCGTCAAATACTTCATCATTCCCTTTTCTTTCTTTTTTTCTTCTTTTTTTTTTTTTTAATGAAACTCACTCCCACACCATTATATTAATAAATAAATATTTTAAAATTTTATATTCATAATTATCACATTACATTGCTCGCCATGCCAAGCACCACGGTATGGCCTTTGATAGGGTCTTTATCAAGCAGATCAAGTCACGGCAGTTGCGATTGGTCTCTTGGAATCCTAACCAACATGCGGGTGTCCTCCTTCATGTTGATGATGGCAGCTCTTTTGGGAACCCGGGACCTGCGGGTTTCGGGGTGTTATTCGAACAGAGGATGGCCAATGGGTTGAGGGATTCTCAGAGTTTATTGGCAAGGCAACAAACCTGATTGCAGAGCTCACTGGCATATGGCGAGGTATTCGATTATTGGACCAGAAAGGAATTGTGGAGGCAGTTTGTTTCTCCGACTCGACAGAAGCACTTCGCCTCATTCGTGAGGGCACTAATGAGGACCACACGCTGTTCCCCATTGTGAAAAGTATCTTGGACACTCTCCGGCTTCGGCCGGGGTACACTTGGAGACACACCCTTAGAGAAGGCAACATGGTTGCGGACATCCTGGCGAAAAAGGGAGCCAAGTCGGTGGAGTTCTATACGACGTGGGCCTTCCCTCCAGACGACACTCGTGCAAGCCTTGCTGCTGATCGCTTGGGAACTTGGTTCCCTCAGCTCTAGTTTCTTTATTTCTTGTTTTGCTTCCATTCTCTTCCTATTTTGCTGTAGTTTTTTTAGCTTTCTTTTTTTGCCGACGTTTTCACGTCACTGTTATCGAAAAAAGGAAAAATCTAAATTTATTATAATCTCATCAGTAAATTACTAATTTTCGGAGAGAGTAGCACAATATTCCCCATGATACTGTTACAAATTTAAAGACTTTAATATCACTCTCATAAATAAAAAATAGTGAATACTTACATTATAAAGAAAAATGATATGATAACCCAAAACCACTTAGCAAAGATATGCATTTCTTAATTTTTGTTTTGTTTTATGTCATACTTTCCGAACCTGGGTGATCTATCCATGACCAGAATGAAGTTTGGGTGAAATTAAGTGGAAGTCCGAACCAACTAATGTTAAAGAATCAGCGGATGAGTTGTGGTTAGGGGTGAAATGCCACTCGAACCCAAAGCTAGCTGATTCTCCCCGAAATGCATTGAGGCGCAGCAATTGACTGGAATCTAGGGGTGAAGCACTGTACGCCCAATCATTCCGGATAACACTTGCATCCTCTGTCTTACAGCAGCCGGCTGCTGGCACAGAGTTAGTCGATGCTTATTCCCCAGATACCGTCATTGCTTCTTCTCCGGGAAAAGAAGTTCACGACCCGTGGGCCTTCTACCTCCACGCGGCATTGCTCCGTTACCAATATCTATGATGAAACACTTCAATTCAAGCACAACCATCGGATCTCTTGTCTCATCTCAATTATCTTAAACCATTATAAAGGGGAGGAAAAAACCATTATGATTCGGAGTTGCAATCAGGGAACTGCATCACAAACACAAAATTGGCATTGATCAACTTGCGAATTAGAAAAACCTTTACGACTCCAATTGGCAATTATTCATATTGTGTATCCGATCCGAATACTAATTCAACAGCATACTACCAAATATTGTGTTGTTCAAGTGTCTATATAATTCACCTTCTCCCATCCAAATCCAAATTCAAAATGAAACGGAGTAATTAACAAAGACATCAGCAATACAAAACCCTTCTGCAAAATACTGTAAGAATTTAGTTGCTCCAAGCCTATAGAACTCACCGTCCTGAATCACAACTCACAAGACAATAATAATCAACGCACAAGGATTCATCACACATTCTTCACCTTTTTATATATGTTGGAACATTTTTCATCACCACCATCACGACAAATTGCCAGCACTGTCCTCAACATTTGGTTGGCTGTCAACTTTTGTTTTTGAATGTAGATATCAAGTGTTGGATACACTAATGGAAAGGCACGAATCAATTAAAGTAAATTTATAAATAAGGCTCTATGAAATACCCATCTGAATCCTTAGAATCAACAAGGATGTAGTATAAACTATCAAGTTGTAGTTATGGCGGCAGGTACCATAATAATATGCAAGCAAGGAAAGAAGTGATCAACACAATTAAACTCGTGAACAGTAATATCCATCAGAAAAGTATCCTAAAAGCCAGAAACCATATTTCCTAATACTCTCTAGAAGGAGTGCCTTGACCTGGCGCAATGAAGACATGGAATTGAGAACTTAGATCCATTCTTGTGCCACGTGAAGCAAACATGTCAGCGGATGCTCTACTCCATTGCGAACCTGTAAACTTGGGCAACAAACACCTGTCTAGACCCCCAAATCATGTTCGGGAGACAATGGATATGGATTGCTCCAGTTTGTATCACACAGACAAATAATTGATATAGTGGCTTCGGCGGCGCCCCTTTACCACCGAAAAAATGAGTGCTAGAACTAGAATTAGCAAATATACAAGAGCTGTACTCTGTAAATCTCAGGATGTCTATCTCCACAAAAAATTCTTACAGAATATGATATGGAACAATTGCTGGACCGTAAAACCCAACCAATGAAAGAAACAACTTTCTCTTAATGACCTCTGCATTTAAATAGTGACAAAACTCAACCGAACCAATTAAGGAAGGGGCCAAAGAAGGGAAAATCTGGAAAAGTGACAAACAGAAGGGGAAAAAACACCGAATTAAGTACAAAATCAAAATTAGCCTTTTACTCCCAGAAAAAGCTTACCTTGAATACAGTCACCAAAAAAATACAGACATATCAAAAGGACAAAATAATTTTCCATCAAATACAGTCTTTTTAACAAAACTTCAAAATACAATACACCCCCCTTTCCCAAATAACAAATGAGAAAAAAATAAAAATAAAAATTCAAGAACCTGTCTTATGATGGAAGTTTCTTATAACATTTTGTGGAAATATTCTGTTCATCTCTGTTGAAAGTTTCGTAGCCAAATCCAACTTGCCCATCCTCTTCAAACTAAAAACTAGTGCACGATAGATATATATCGAAGGAAACATATGCTTGAGTTGCATCTCATGGAAAACTTTCATGGCATCTTCAATGTTTCCTGATCTTCCTAAGGCCTCAATCAAGGGTTTGAAAGTCATCAGATCTGGTTGAATTCCTCTCTCACTCATCTCCTTATAGTATACCAGACACAAGTCTAATCTGCCCATCTTCCTCAAGCAGTTTAATATGGTATTGTATGTTACAACATCTGGAACAAGATCAACCGCTTTCATAGAAGAAAATTCTCGCAACATATCATCAACCCATCCAAGACGACCCAAAATTGCCAAAATGGTGTTATATGCAACCAAGTCAGGTTTGTACTCACAACTCTTCATATGGTCGAATACCACAAAGGCACTATCAACATGTCCACATTTAGCAAAAGCAAAAATAATCCGATTCAGAACTACGTCAATTCTTGGTATCTCCAACTCACAAATGTCATTGATAAAATCCAACAACACAGAAGGATTTCTTTGCTTTCCAAAAGCTCTTCCAAGAATAAGATATGAATTCAATCTTATGGAGGAAGAAGAAACAAGAAGATCTTTGAAAACCTCAGAAAGCATGCCATAATCATTCCTACTCTCAGCAGCTTCCAGAATGACATTATATGTATAAAGGCCAATGGGGATGCGCTTACGACGAAAATCTTGCAGCACCCGCAAGGCAAATGGAAGATTCCCAGCAGCACAGACCTTCCGTATAAAACCTATGCAGAGTTCATCTCTAGAAGGAGAAGATCCCACACCAGAAGAATAAATTTGATTCAGGATTTCATCAGTTCTCTCTTCCAAAGAAACTTGAGTGCACATATACAGTTGATTGCCAATTGAATTACACGGCACCGCAAATGAGAAAACTCTGGTAAATCTAATCGGGATGCATTTAACCACAATCTGTGCTCGAAACAATGCCATTGATTATGAGCAAATGTTGCCAACTCAGCTTCATATAGACCAGGTCGATTCAAATAGAAATAATCCATACATATTGTAATCTGCATTTACTATTAAACAATTCAGAGTTGTGCAAGCAAGCCTGTTAAGAAACTGACCCAAAAAGACAAGAAAATAGCTAGTTAGCTACAAGGTCAAAAATTCCCAATTCAGCTTCTGTTGAACCCTTCTACTCAATGGAGGCATGGACAAATGTTTATTTCTACAAGTTAATATCTTTTCTCTTCCTTGAAAAAATCACATTTCATGACTCCTAACACCTGCAAGCTGTAAAAAGAACCCATTGACCATTTAGTTATTACACCAGATTCATAGGTGTCGGAAAGATGACAACTATATCTTTTATATATTTAACTAGCAATTATATTCATAGAAATTGTATAATGTAATACCTTAAGCAAATGAATATAATATACTACTTCAATAGTTTAAAGAAAACAGACAGGTAGATATACAGATCATGGCATAATACTTTAAACAAAGCTGGAAAAAATAAACAAGCCAACATTAAAACAGAAAGTTCAAGGCAGGCTCTTGAGGGTTGTGGTTGAATAATGCTGATGGACAATTATTTCTCCTTAGAATTACTTGTTGTATTCAATTAACTTTACGATGCTAACTACTGCTAACTGCTAAGTGAGTTAATGCACACCGCAATGTGTTTGGCAAGGTGGACAGCCTACTGACATAAATGGGTTCATGTGCTTGTAGGTGTGTGAGTCAGACATTCAAGAATTTTAATCTTTGAACAAACAAAGTGGCGAGAGATTCCTCCTACATCGTGACGTTTCCAGAAACTATGAACTCATACAAGTGAAACAAAGGAATAAAAGATATTCATAAGCCAAGTATTGAACATATATCGTTTATCATTCATAAGCCAGTGCTGAAAGAATCACGGCATATAAGTTTTCAAACAGCCTTCTATTTGTTAACCAAATAAAGTTAAAACACCCCCAGAAACAACAGTGCTCGGTACAATTTATAACCTTAATCAACTGATAAGTTTAAACAATACCAAGGACGAGATTAAGATTGGGGAAAAAAAAAAAAGAATAACCAATGCAGATTGCATACCACATAACCAAAGCTTTGGTTAAACAACGGTTTCCTAAATGTTTAATATAGCAGCATCAACAAATCAAAATAATAAGCAAAAACACTTACAACCATCCCGATCAGATCATTCACAGACAAGTAATAAAATAAGATATGAGGTACTCCCTCGGTACCGCTCATTGTTGCAATATAAGAAAAAATACATGTCCAAAAGTCCAGAGGGGGTATTTTTTTCCAAAACGGATGCGGAATAGGGCGAACGTAATAGAAGAAGAGGTTATGCGATGAATTAAAGAAGAAATCATAGAGGAAAAGGAAGCATGATAGAGAACGGCAGCGATTATTAGGATATACTGATAGAGTTCAGAAATAGTAGTGTAGTTATTCGAAGAAGAAAATACATACATACATACATACATAGATGCAACTGACGCAGAGGCGAGTGATCTGTGGAGAGTAGAGGGCGGAGGAGATGGATGGTGGTAGCTGCTCGTAGTAGGGCAGCAGCGCGGTGTAGTGTCAGGTCGAGGGCGAGGGCGAGGGCGAGGGCGAGGCTCGATAGTGGTTGGGACTTGCGGTGGAGCGTGGAGACTGGAAAAGGAAAAGGGATTGAATTCGGAGGGCCCCTATGGGATGATGGCAATTTCACCCGTCCATCATCCGACCCACCCGAACCGATAAAATGGATAAAAATCCAAAAAAAAAAAAAAGATTCTTATAAGGTGATGAATGGATCCGACGACGGATCAGGTCGGAAATGGATTTGGACTCATCCAACCCACCATCCAATCCACCCGTCACCCACTTTTTTTATTAAATATATATAAATCAATATTTTAAAAATATAAATATTTCACATTAAATAATCTATTATATTTATATATATAAAATAAAATAAATAGTAGTACTATTATTCATTATTTCATCAGAAGCGAAAATAACAAAGACATTTACACACACATTGAATAATTAAGAACACTATCCGCCTTCATAAACTGTGCTAAATGTTTGGGAGTCAGCAGATCCGCTAGCAGATAGCAGATTCGAAAAGAGAAATGTGAGAGGATACGCTCTTCCAATATGCTAACAAATATACTTGCTTCCTAACATTCTCTGTCTAGTAACATTATCATTCTTGTTTTACTAAAAATGTTTCATTTCTAAATTTTGATTGTTTTGATCATCTAAATATATATTTTTTTAATTTAATTATCTAATTTCACAGGCACAAAATATGGAAGATAATACCATTGGTTCAAAATCTTTTACTTTTACCCCATCTTCAAGTCTGTCTCCATGTCCTTCATCTCTTTCATCATCTCCATTACCTTCTGCTCTACCTGAAGTCCTAATGCAAACACAATCATTTCAAATGGGTACTGAATCTATTGTGGAAAATTCTGATATTCCACATGAAAGTGGAACTATGGTTCCTCCACTTCCAAAAAAGTTCGAAAACTTAAATCTCTAGTGTGAAATCACTTTGAGAAGGTTGTAGTTAAAGGCGATGATAAAGCAAAATATTTGCATTGTGGACATTTCTTCTCAGGTAGAGTAAGAATGGGACATCCCATTTGTAAAATCATATTGATTTTAGGTGTCTCAAAAAGCACATTAAAGTTGACATTCGCCCAAAATTATTGCTTGTGAGAGACAAACAAGATTCAAGTGTGAGGTTGGAAAACTATGGGTTCAATCAAGAAGAGTCCATAAAAGAGTTGGCTAACATGGTTATTCTTCATGAATATCCATTAACTATTGTAGAGCACATTGGATTTAAGAACTTTGTGCATAGCCTCAATCCACTAACTACCCGATCCACCCGTTTCACCTAGGGATGTAAACGGGTAGGGTAGGGTACGGGTAGGCCATCTCCACTCACTACCCGAAATATAATTACCCTACCCTTACCCTACCCTATTACCCGAAAATTAAATATCGGGTAGGATTCGGGTAATACCCGTCGGGTATGCGGATTATCCGCGGGTAAACGAGTATTCAAAATCTTAAATATTACATGGTTAACCGATTCTACCTGACCCGACTTTAACAAAGAAAAAACTTATCTTTACCATAAAAAAATAAATAAAACCTTCATTATTGCGCAAAAACAAAATTTAGAAGAATATTTTTAAAAAACCACTAAAGCAACATATTATTCTTAAATAAGTAAAAAAATTCATAAATATTTTTACTGTAAAATCTCAAACGCCATCTGATTTGAAATATATATAAATAAATAAATATACAAATATATAATTAAATATATCAATATATATCAATATATATCAATATATATAATATAAATTTAAATATATATATAAGTATATATAGATAAATGAATAAATATATATTCAATCGGGTAATCAGGTAATATATGAAATCCGTACCCTACCCGCATCCGATATGATTTATTTCAGTTTCGGGTAATACCCTACCCGTTACCCGATTATCTCTACCCTACCCGTACCATATACCCGATTACCCGATGGGTTACCCGACCCTACTGGTAAAATTGGCATCCCTAGTTTCACCCGTGATTGATGGGTGGATTGGATTTGGATGGAGTTTTAGATAGATGATGGGTGGGTTGGATGATTAATATAACATTGATGAATGGATGTGGATTTAGGCTTCTCCAATCCATCTCCGATCCATTGCCATCCTAACTTTGAGTGTGCATCAAGTGGTTCTTAGACTATGATCATGGCCCTCACTTGGGGTCATCACAAAAAAAAAACAAAAAACAAAAAAAACAAAAAAGCAAAAAAATAAAAAATAATGCCAAAATAATTAAAAAACTATAACCTTCCATTGGTTAGATAGCCAACCTCAAGATTATGGAAGCAAGGTTGTTAAGATCGAGATCCTATATGGGATCATTTTCTCTTTGCAAGATCGGAATCGTATGATCGAATCGAGATTCCTAAGATCTTATGAAATTGCAAAAATTGATGAATTTAATTATGCATACTAATAAGTAAAAGCATTAATTTGTATGTTTATGAATCTTGCAAGTTAATTAGTACAATACAATACAGAAACATCACAATTAAACATAAAATATTTCCACACATATTATGTTTTTTTTACACATCATACATAAGGAGTATAAGTTCTTAAGTTTCAAATTAAAGAAAAAAAGTTACTTTGATCCCAAATTATAAAATCCTACAAAAATCTTATGCAATTAAGAGGGTATGATCGTAAGATCGTGGAAGCATTTAAGAGAGTGTGACCTTAAGATCGTAATATTCTACTATTAGGATCGGGGTCTTATACAGATCTTACTAAATTTAAGATCCTACAAAGATCGGGATCGTTTTAGAGAGGTATGATCGTAAAATCGTAAGATCTTAAAATTAGGATCGGGATCTTAACAACTATGCATGGAAGGGCTTCCAATCATATAATGCCATGTCATTATATGATTGAGTGATAAATAAATATTGATTTCTATTAATTTTTATTATATTACTTTTTATTTATATTAATTTTAATATTTACTATAAGGTTAAGGGTTTATTTATAATCTAGTTTTTAAATTTTATTTACCATTAAATAAAATTAATTAAAAATTAAGTATATAATTTTAATATAAAAATAATTATGAATGTATATAAATAAATATTTGAAACCCAATAATTATGGATGTGCATAAATAAGTTTGATGTCACAAGTTTTGCCGAAGCTCATTTTTTTAAAAAACAAAAAAAAAATTATTTTTTCTCTCTATAAATAGAACCCAATATTGAATTTAAAAAATAATATATATATATATATAATATATATATATATATATGTTTGTGTGTCTATTAATTATGTTAAATTTAAATTAAATTATTAAAACAACATGTATTTAAAAAATAAATTAAATTAAATTAAATTAAGTTAGAATTGAGTTTGGTTGGGTTTGGTTATTGATATTAGTAGGAATTAAATTTAGTTGTGGATTGTGCAGGTGGAGGAGAGAAAAATTAAATTTGGTTGTGAGTTGGGTTGGGTTATTGATAGTAATATTATATTGAAAGGTTGGGTTGGATCATGAATAATCATAGTCTTAGGGGTAGAAATAGGGGGGCTAGGCGGCTAGGCCTAGGCCTACGTGTTTTTCAGGCCCAAGACCGACTATTATCTTCGAAAGAAAGGATAGGCTTACGCCTGGTCTTCTAATTTAAATAGGTCAGCTTTTAAACTTTTTAAAAGCCTCATTAAGTTTATTTCAAAATTGGGAGTGGCTAAACAAACACCCCCAACATACTAAATAGACACCCTTTAAACACTTTTTTTTTTAAGTCAGCAAAAGTCAATCTTGAAATAAATGAAACTTACGGATTTTTTTGCACACCATTAAAAACACTCTTTTTTTTTTGCACACCAAATGTGGACCGGACAATTACAGATTTTTTTACAACCTAGCCAGATACTTCATGTCATAGGGTTTGGGGAATAGGTTAGCTTTTCATTTTTATTTATTAATTAACTCTAGTCCAATGGAATGGTAAATGTTCACCAAAAAAACATGGAATTGTAAATGTTATGTGTAGTGTAGTTTAAGTAATCCAATTTCTTACACTTTGGAAATTTATATCGTATAGTGTAGTTTCAGTGCTAATAGAAAATAGGAATATAGGCATAGGCATAGGGACCTCAGCTCCTGGAGCTCCTTGTGCACATTTTGTTTTCTTCTGTTAATGTCTAGCAGCACCTCTTTCAATACTTACAATCTACCTCATTCTGCTTCAAACTACTGCTACTCGTATTGTAATAAATCTGTAATTGTAATGGTAGTAGTAATTAATCTATTATTTAAAAAGTTTAGAAATTGATTAAAATATGTATTGAAATAAAATACTAATTTATTAAAAGGAATAATACATTGACCAACTACAACTTACATGCCAAATTCAAGAATAATCCTCTATAGTTATAAAGTTCTATCAAAATTACAAGGTTTTAATTGCTTATAAAGTTCCAGGCGTGAGATATACATGGTTTGCCATCCTGCTGCAGATGGAGCTCTGTGACGGACCCAATAAGCTGAAATTGTAGGCATTGGGTATTCTCCTTCTAATTGTACCGCCACATAATGATTGTCATGTACATGTGAAATCGTAATAGTTTGATGGTATTGAAATTGTTCCGGGCCTCTCCAAAGAGGAAAAAATGTCATCTCACCCCGTGTGGTTAAATAATTGAGAATCACCCCAAACCTGTTAGCAATCAAGACACCAGTTGTAGGCATCACCATCCAATATTCTGCGGGTGCAGGTGATTATGAGAAACACAGTGAATTGTGCAATTCACCGACTCCATCAGTGAAAACTCTAGCATAGTCATCATACGAACTCAATAACTCATCTAATAATTGATGTCGAACATAGAGCCACTGATCTTCGCCATAACCAAGACAAACAGATAATGCTCGAAATCCGCAATTTCCATCACCTCTAACATCTTGTATATGTGTGATGTAAGGATGGAATATATCTGAAATTCCTTTCATTAATGGATTAGTGGGATATGATTGATGCATCTGGTTCAGGTCTATGAAGTCTGAAACCTGCTCGGATGGCTCTTCATTTAAGTCTGTCATATCGGTTATGTATGAACTATGTCTTGCTGGCTCTTTGTTGTAATGCATCATATCCAACCCAACAGATTTTGATATGGCTGAATAACTACGTCTTCTGGGAGATTGACTTATAGAATCCATATGTTTCTGATGTTGTTTCTTCAGGGTTGATCGTCCACGCGTATTTTTTTGAATTTTGGGCTCTTTAATAAGTGTTTTACTCGGCAGAAATATATCTCTGAGCTTTCTTAGCAGACTTTTTTTCCCCACTTTTGACTGCTTAGAGAAGTTTTCTACGAACATTTCTAACTCTCCGTCACAATAGATATCCTCACTTTCCTCAAAAGTTGATGGTGATAAATCAAGCTTCCTCCAGAAGACATCTATCGCATCCAATGGAATACACCCACCTACATTGAAATATCATTAATTTATAAAAACTTATATATATATATATAAAAAATTTAAAAAATAATAATTAAATGTACCCTCTGAATGCAAGTAACTTGATAGTATGCAAGTACATGGTAACCCACAACTATGGCGTATTTTACTCTGTTGGTAGTTCGTTCTCCAAAGTTGAGATTACGATCTATCCAAACTGACACAAACATTTCCTTATATTTGCTCAACCACACTTGATCAAGGTATTTTAAAACACCTGGATTTGTATAGAAAAATGTTAATTATGCATATAATATTTTCTAAAACTATAAACAATTATTTATATAATAAAGAGGTTTGTACCTGGATAGCCATTCAGCATTGATTAAAGTTTTTTGTAGTTTACAGTGTACAAGATTAACGTCTGAGATTCAACAAGTATAGTCCACATAGCACGAAAGGAGTCCCACTCATCCTGCGACTTGATAGATTGCCTGCAGTGCTTTTTAATATTTTCAGTAATATGTCATCTACAAAGCAACCGAGTGGTATCGGGAAAAACTTGTTGGCAGGCATTCATCAGAGCCAACTCTCTGTCTGTTACAATTACGCGTGGATGCATGCACTCCTCTAGCGTCACCTTTAGACATGTTAATGCCCAAGTATAGTTCTCCTCCTTTTCATTAATGATAAAGGCAAAAGCTATACTAAATGTCTTGTTGGTTGAAGTCACACCAACAATCTGAACAAAAGGCATATCATATTTGTTTGTCTTGTACGTTGCATCTACAATTAAAACATGTGGAAATGCACGCCATATATCCAAGGATTGTGGATGAATAAAGAATATATTCTCCAAATTATCTGTAACATTATTTACTGAAAACTCAGAAAGAAAATGTTTATCATTTAGAAGCAACATAAAAACCTGCATCGGAGTTTTCCCAACATTTTGGGACAAGCGAAGCTTTTGCCGAGCATTGTATATGGTTTTTAGTGTAGAAACATTATTCTCGTCTTGCTTCTTTATCGTTGATAATATGTCACGTGGTGTGACATTCTTACTTGTCAATTAAAGTACCAACTTTTGTTCGCCTTCTTTCAATCGTCTTGCATAAGCATGTTCCTCCATGTGTTGTGCAGGTGGATGGTTGTGTTGATCACAAATGACCCTCAACATCCACCCATTATATCTTGTCAAATAAGAACCCACTAACTGAAATTTACAGTCGATTTTTTTTTTGTACCTGTTTTTTTGCTTGATTCTCTACTTTTATATTCACCACCACGATCACAAGCAAGTGTGACATAAGATACCATACCATTTTCTTTTGTCTTTGATCTTCTTGTCACGATGATATAACCAAGCGAGAATGCTAAGCTTTGTACCCATTCCACCAGCTCTTCAGAGACTTGAAGACCTAAGATTTAATAATTTTATTAACAAATAATAGATGTTATGATAATTAAAAAAGAAAATATTAACACCATGATAAATATCATACCCGATTGGTATAAAATGGTGATGTTGTAGGGGGTCCATTGCATTCATTTAAGTTATTTTCGTAGTAATTAGACATTTTTTTTTTTGAACCACCTACAAATTATGAGAAAAAAAAGTAGTTAGAATAATTTATAACAAAAAGATATAAGGAAACGAAAATCAATTTAGAACAATTCAACCAAATACTTTTTGGAATTATTAAGTAATTATATTCTATTAAAATGTTAAATCACATTGCATAATAAACTAACAATAAAAAGGAATATTAGTTGCTCACCTTGTAGAAATTGAGAATTAATACGTTAAAATAACTTTGAAGAAATACTAGTGATTTTGTTTGAAGCCACACAAGAAAATTATTTTTGTTTAAAAATCATTGTGACCTTAGCTTGTTGTGATACCTTGTGACCTTTTGTTTTACATCTTACCATTTATAGCAATTTATACATGAAACATAAATTAATAATTTTTTATTTCCAAGTATAGAACTTGACTACTTAAACTACACTCAACGTAACATATACAAGAGTGAGTTAACATTGAAACTACACTATACGATATAAATTTCCAAAGTGTAAGAAATTGGATTACTTAAACTATACTACACATAACATTTACAATTCCATGTTTTTTTGGTGAACATTTACCATTCCATTTGACTAGAGTTAATTAATAAATAAAAATGAAAAGCTAGCCTATTCCCCAAACCCAATGACATGAAGAATCTAGGTAGGTTGTAAAAAAATCTGCAATTGTCCGGTCCACTGTTTTCAAGACTAATTTTTTACAAATTTCTAAGAAAGGGTGTTGATGGGGTGTGTATTTAGCACAACCCTTCAAAATTAAGTGAAAATTCTTTTATATATGCCCGAATGTAATCATAAGGTTGGAAGACATGAATATGTGCATTTGGGCAAGTCTTCGTCCATGCTATTTAAAAACATAGGATCAAATTAATAATTACTTCTATATATATATAAAAAAAATAATAATAATACCACATATTCCTATGGAGTAAACGTAAACATACTAGTAACAATGATAAATAGGCAGGCCTGGTAGGCCTAATAAGCTAATTATAAAGCCCGAGAGGTAAATAGGCTTTCAAAGGCCTGGCCCGACCTTCGGTAGATTATGCATAGACCCTGTCGGATAGTCTGACTTATTTCCACCCCAATGTTGCCTGTTGCAATCACTCTTGGGCCTTGTCGGATTTTGTGGTCCATATGGCTTTGAGAGAGTACAATGGAGTATGCTACATTCACAGATTAGGTGAATGAGCTTCGAATTTCTTGCAGCACGAGAAGAGCTACAGGCAGCGGCATGGACTTAAAAACTGGAGAGAATACCGATCCAAATGGGAAAAAGCACCTGAAGGTTGGGCCAAAGTGAACTGAGATGGGAGTATTCGCTGTGGAATGTTCATGGCTGGGGGAATACTCCGAGACTCCAATGGCCAATGGATTAAATAAAGGTGTACGCGCAAAGAAGGAAGAATTAGATGTTTTAAAAACTGAACTATGGGCTATACTCTCGGCCTCGGGGATGCAAATGGCATGGGGACTGTGGCATATCATTCAAAGCTAATTGTGTGTCAGACAACCAGATGGCATTTACAATTGGTCAGGGAGAGCTGTCCAACGCTATGTTATCCAAATGGGTTGGGAAGTCAAATTCGAGCACATTCCAAGAGCATGTAACAGCGCAGTTGATCAACTACAAGATCATGTTGTATCTAATGTTGGGAGTTGCACATTTTGTTACCCCTCAGGATAACATTTTGGGCATTTTAGATCTATCTTGACCTCTGCAGAATGTACCATCCGTCACAGAGATTTTTTTTTTTAAAAAAAAAAAAACACACACACAGGGGTGGACTCACAAATGGGCCTGGGGGGCCCAGGCCCCACCATTTTTTTTTTTTAAAGCCCACTAGGTATAGGTTTAGTTTTAAGCCCATTAGGCACCCCCGATATTTTACTACTCCCGTTCTTTACTTACTTTTCTACCGTTTCATTCTCAAATTTCATCTTCCTCACCTCACATTGTTGCAGCTTATTCCACAGTTCCACTTCCACTTTTGATGCGTGGTTGCGCAACCTCGCTTGCTTACCGATTACCGTCGTCTGCTTCTCCTCTTTTGTTTCTAGTTGTGATTGCGTCTGGCCAAAGGGTGAGTTGCCCAAAATCTCAAATTTTGTGTTTCTAGTTGGATTCCCGAATCTCATGTTTTCTATTTAATTTTGGGTTTGTTGTGATTGGTTTCTATTTTTTCTGTGGGCAACTATTTGGGTTTATTTTTGCAACCATTTTTTATTTCCACCGTTTATGACAAGTGATGAACAAGACTTGTATTTGCATTTTAGGTTGTATGAAATAAGACTTGTATTTGTATTCTGACTAATATATTTATTTCTCTAGAAATTGAAAAATATTTTTATCTTTATTTGAAGCTTGCTATGATGTTTATCTTTATAGGTGGACTTACTGTTATTATACTTTGAACCTTGCTTTCTTAAATAGGTATGCATTTGGCTTTTTGTTGATTTTAGTTTTTTATGTGGCAATCCGATTTAAAATTGTTGTGCTTTTCAATAGAGTCAATTGATTTAAAATTGTCGTGCTTTTCAATAGAGTCAATTGCTTAAACAAGTAATATATTCCAATTATTACAGCTTGAAGGTCATATATTCCATATCCCAAACAAGCCAAGATGAAAAGACAAAAAAGAGACATCACAAGTTTCTTTCAGAAGAAAACAAACAAAGCTGATGAAACTTCGATTCCAAATCCAACTCCTATTGAAGTTCCTCAATCTCAAGTACAAGAAGAGAACTTTAAAGATGACAATGTTGAAAATATTGGAGTAAGTCCAGATACAACTAATCGTGAAACTTCAGTTGATCATGAGGAAAGATTAAGTGCAATTGATGTTATAAATCTTCCACAAGACCCGGGAAAAAGGAAAAGGATAAATGATTTCCATCCTGATGACAAAGATATTGTTAGAAGGGCATACATTCAGAGAAAACTTTGTCAACCAATGGATTATGACTTTCCTTCAAGATTTATTGGACAGAAAGAGCGAAGATTTAACCCGGAGTGGTTCAAAACACATCAAACATGGCTTGAATATAGTGTGGAAAAAGATGCCGTATTTTGTTTTCTTTGCTACTTATTCAAGAAGGAAAATGCTGCAGGAGGTGATGCTTTTGTTGATGGAGGATTTAGAGCTTGGAACAAAACAGAAGCATATAAGAAGCATGTTGGTGGGCATATGAGTGCTCATAATCAAGCTGTAAGAAATCTCAATGATTATGAAAAACAAAGAGTTCTATCTCTTTTTGTTTGAATAAACAATCTCAGATAACTATGAGTAACTACCAAAAGAGATTGCAAGCTTCTATTAAATGTCTACGGTGGCTCTTGCTTCAAGGACTTCCTGCTCGTGGTCATAATGAAGGTGAAAATTCATTAAATAGAGGTAATTTTATTGAACTTTTAAAGTTCTATGCGATGAATAATGTTGATGTTGGTAAAGTTATTATGGAATCTGCCCCTCAAAATTGTCAAATGATATCTCCAAAAATTCAAAAAGACATCATTAATTGTTGTGCGAAAGAGACAACAAAAGCATTGTTAGAGGAACTTGGTGATGGTTTTTTTTGCAATACTTGCTGATGAGAGTGCTGATATATCTGATAAGGAACAAATGGCTCTTTGCTTGCGATACATCAACAAAAGAGGAGAAGTGACGGAGCGTTTTCTTGGCATTGTTCATATTGCCAATACCACTTCTTTAACACTTAAAGCAGCAATCGAATCATTGATGATGGAGCACTCTCTAACAATTTCTTCTGTTCGAGGTCAAGGTTATGATGGTGCAAGCAATATGCAAGGTGCGATCAATGGCCTTAAAACTCTAATTTTAAGCGAGTCATCTTCCGCTTACTATGTCCATTGTTTTGCTCATCAATTACAATTGACACTAGTTGCTGTTGCTAAGAAAAATATTGATTGTGGATGGCTATTTTTTGATGTGCTTGCACCTTTATTGAATTTTGTGGGAGGTTCACCTAAGAGAAAAGAATTTCTTCGACAAAAACAAGCTGAAGATGTTGTTACAGCACTACATATGGGTGAATTGGAATCTGGAACTGGTTTAAATCAAGAGCTTAGTTTGAGCAGGCCTGGTGACACACGTTGGGGATCTCACTTTAAAACTATTTTAAATGTGATTAGTTTGTATCCTACAATTCTTAAGTCTCTTGATGCTATTGTGGACGTTTCTGATAGTGTGGACAAGAATAGAGCTGAATCACTCACACATATGTTGATGTCATTTGACTTTATCTTTTTGGCACATTTGATGGTTGGAATATTTGGGATTACAAATTAACTGAATTTGGCTCTACAAAAAAGTGACCAGGATGTTGTGAATGCAATGGCATTAGTTGATGTTGTTAAGGTGAATTTGCAAGAGATGAGAGATAGTGGGTGGGATTCTTTAATTGACAAGGTCACTTCATTTATGACCAAGCATGACATGGAAGATGAAATCCCCATTATGGATGGAAAATATGTTGTTCCCGGGAGAAAGAGATTTCGAGGAGGTGCAAAACAACTAACGAATTTTCACCATTTTCGAGTTGAAGTTTTCATGAGTGTCATTGATCTACAATTGCAAGAACTTGAAAGTCGATTTGATGAAAGAAGTAAGGAATTACTTATTTGTATGTCTTGCTTTAATCCTTCTAATCGATTTTCTTCTTTTGACATTGACAAATTAGTTCGCCTGGCTGAGTTCTATCCTAATGAATTTTTGGGCAATGAGATGCTTTTCTTGGAATGTTCTCTTCAGAACTTCATTGTTGACATTCGAAATGATGACCGCTTTTTGGAGTTGAAGAATCTTAATGAGCTTTCGATGAAGCTTGTTGAGACAAAAAAAACATGAAACTCATCCTAGAGTCTATTTACTATTGAAGTTGGCATTGATTTTGCCTGTGGCAACTGCAAGTGTTGAGAGAGCTTTTTCAAAAATGACTCTGGTAAAGAATAAGTTGCGATGTAGCATGGGTGATCAACTACTAAATGATTGTTTGGTTACTAGCTTAGAGAAAGATTTATTTTTAAAAGTCAGCATTGATGATATTGTAAATCGATTCCAAAGTATGAGGACTCAACGTGAACAATTGTAATCTTTTTAAGTTGGTATTAACTTTCCTGAATGCACAATTTATGTATTGGCTTTACGTTTATCAAGTCGAAGGCCCCCCGGATTAAAATCATGGGTCCGCCTCTGCACACACACTAGTAGTACTATTATCAGAAGCCCAAGTGGAAATTTAGTTAAAATAAGGGGTCCATACAAAATACCAATAAACAATGCTAATGCCTAAATCCATACTCTTTCATTCGAATTCCTCCTTTTATTTGTTTGTGACTTGTGACTGCGCACGCATGCATTTTCCATGTGAAGATTCAAAGCTTAATAAAAATACCAAGCATTCTAGGCTGGGGCTTCGTGAAAGCACACTGCTCTTGCCTTTCAAGCATAAATACAACAATAATCCCTCAATCATATATCAGCCTCATGTTACATTAATTCATCAAAATGTACAACGATCCAAAATTTTGCACATTCTACACTCCCTCACTGCTTACCAAGTGTTCGGTTCTTAAACTTGATCTTGATTTTATGCGACGGCGCACTTTGGGGTGCATCACTTTTGTTTGCAACTGCAGCATTCGACTGACCCGGTTCGGCTGGTTTTTCCTGTGCACCAGTGGCATTGGCACTGGGAATCTCTGTTTTTGAAGAAGACACACCTGTTCCTTCCGCATTTCCTGTATCTCGTCCATGATCATCTTGATGTTCTTTCTTATCCCTTGACTCATGAATGCTAAGTTTGGCATCTGATCCAGTAGGTGCGGTGATGTTTCTTTCATGATTCAGCAACAGGGGTGGAGGAATAGTTTTTGGTTTCTCGGCAAGGAGTTTGGCCATTTCCTTTTCCTTTCGTTTCTTTTCCTTCTTTTGTCGCTTTAGCTCCCTGCGCTCAGGATCAGTGCTGTGGCCATCCTTCTTTCGCTTCTTGTCCTTGTCCTTTTTCTTTTCTCTGTCCTTGCCCTTGCCCTTACTGGCGTGATGCTCACTAGTTTGTGGGCCGGTATCAGTTTTCATGGTACAGGTGGGTGCGGGGTCATCTGATGGTGGGGGTGGTAGGGAAACTTTGCTGGAATCTGCAGTGCATTGCAGCTCTTTCACGAGTTCGTCGCCATCCATTGTGGGCTTCACACTGCCTATACTTGCAGTGACTCTAGAACCAACATCTTGGTATGAATTGGCATCCTCTAAGTTCTGATTACCCGTGCTGATGGTCTCAGTGAAAACTCTTTGAGGAGCATCAACAGAAACTGAGCTACTTGCTCCACGGTCAACATCTTGGGTATTCAATATTCTTGTATTATCCGGATTATCAGCCCGACTGGATGCTTTACCAGGATCATCTGCTCGGCTGGATGCAGCAGATTGTCTGACCCGTATCTTCAGCTTTGGCTTCTTTATTTCACGACTGTTTGAGATAGTATCAGGCTCCTTGTTAGCCTCCCCAGCAACCAAAATATCATGTACACGGTCCACCACGGGTTCCTTTTCTTCTTGAATGTTGGACAGTGTATCTACTTTTCTGGAGGCCTCAGCATCAATGGATGCCTCAGCTAAGGAATGGGTAACCTGACCAATTGGTTCATGAACTACATTAGGCAACTCTGTCGTTGGCATCATTGCCGAATCATCTTCTGGAAGATGTGACGACAAGTTCCCCCGTTCAGAACCATTCTCAGGAGCATCTGTTACCTGTTGAGTATCTAAATTTAGTGAAATTTCTAGGGCAGGAGGTGTCACGACCGTAGTCAATTCATGGTTCTCAGAATAAGTATTCCCTTCTGTGTAACCATCTGGAACCAACGGATTCTGTGAAAGGTCAGATGGGAGAGGTGGCTCTGGAGTCTTGGATTGTCTGATGAGAGCCGCAAAAATGTTTTTTAGTTCGCTACAAGTCTTTGCATGTCCCATCCTCAAAGTCTCGTCCCTTGGAACACCATAAAGTGTCGGCAGCCTGCACAGAATACATATATCAGTATTTTCAAAACCCAGAAACTGAGGTTTAATCCATCACCAAAAACCTCCTGATTATTACTGCATAATGTCTGGATTACTTGAAAATATGTTGGACGATTTGAAATGTCCACCACATCCGTTCCCATCATCAAATATAAAACTCAAAACTAGCCTTTCATACATTTTGAGAGTGTGAAGATTGATTGCGCATAGTAGTAACCAAAATGCAAAATCAATCCCAACTCCAATCAGCGGATAACCAAAAAAAAAAGTCTATTTTGCTTAGAAAAGGTATAAAATAGATAACTTACTTATCAACTGAATGTAAGTGAACTCTCAAAAATAATAAAAATGAATACAAGGTACCTTCCAGCAAGAACTTGCAAAATGCAGAATATGTGATGACGTAGAATAATATTGTTAAAAGCCAGAGGGCTCTCAAGCAGGCGTAAAAGGGCAACAAGAGTGTCACTCTTTACATTATTCTCATGGTGAGCTCCACCAATCATCTGAGACAGCCGTAAAGCACAAACACCTAATTTAGCTTGTCCTACAAGAAGAATATGAGCTGATTTCAAGCACGGCATAGAAAAGTATATAAAACCCCAACACACAATTTTGGAAGGGGAGTCGGGGGAAAAAAACCTCGCAAGGAGGTCTCATCATTAAGGTAACGGATGAATAGAATCAATGTAGCATCTGCTCCTTTGCACTGAAATTCAAGTTCAAGAAGGGCTCTGCTTGCAGCAACTCGAATTTGCCATGTTTTTGATATCCGAAAAGGTTCAATTAGTTTGATGACAGGATCCTGGATATGCAAGCACATATCAGAAATGACAACTTAAGCATAATCAAAGAGTATGTATGGACTTACAAGAGGTATGAATTCTGAGAGCTTGAGAGCCATTTGAGTCAGTGCTTGAACACAGCTGATAGTCAAAATCCCATTGTGGCTTGGCATCAACCTATTATTCACAATATCAGAAACCAAATGGCTCAAAAAAATTATTATGTTTCTTGCAATCAATTAGAAATGCTACCTGTCAAATTGCAAAAGCCGATCAATCCGCTTTAGAAGCGAAGGTAAGTAGTTGATACTCTGCAACATGATCAGATATGTAGTAGAAATGTAAGCTACAAAGTTACTTCAAGGAATTTTGGGCAGATTAGATGCAAATAAATATGGGCACAAGAAGACATCGCAAACTAAACCATACCAGCAATCAGTTCTAGATTGTTATTTCATAGAGCCAAATGAATGGTTCTCACATTCTGTGACAACCAAAAAAAGTCACCACTTATTCTTGAGGTGAAAAATGACACCCAAAAAAAAAGATATAGGGCCCCTCAACATGCCTTCTACATCCACAAGGCTTAAACATGTTTAACAAACTGCCCATCCTGAGGCAATTTAAGACACAAGGCAATCTGTCTTGTGAACCATCAAAGCCCTCATCCCAGAGATTCCCAAACCAATATGTTATACAAAAATATCATTACTGGAATTAAGTACTAGGTTCAACAAAATATTGAGCCCCAACCTTTAAGATAATAAATGCCATCTAGTTGCAAACAAACTACCAAACATTCAAAAGACTTGGTATCAAAAGTTGAGCAATACATTTAGGCCATGGCCACAAAAAGAAAGGGATAGACAATTAATCTACCCTACTTAATTGTATGCTCTTTATGCATGAGCACAACAGGATGTAGAAGGATGGTATGGCCCAAAAGGATGGTTTTCCATCAATCCAACAAAGTAGTCATGCCCTTACGGGGAAAAAATCACATCTCAGCAAAATCAACCATAAGAAGAATCAGTTGTGCGGATATATAAGAAGCCCTCAAAACTGGAAAATGTACCTCAAATCACAGAAAATATGATTGAAGATGTATAAAGAGAATTTAACTATACCACATAATACAAACAATAGAAATTTAAGAAGAAAAGAGAAGTTGACATTCATTTTAGTAGGGACTGAAAGAACATGGAAAGAAGAATCAGCAAAAATACATTGCCCAAAGGACCTAGAGTAAATACCTGAGGTCCGAATTCAAGCTCACCAACAGATTGAACCAACGCAGCTACCCAGAAAACATCCGAGTATGCATTTCCACTGTTGTCATTGTACTACAAGCAAGCCCAATTCAAATAACCAAAACATAAACAAGTTAGTCAATAACCACAAAGAAGCCCACACAATCCCACCAGAGTAAAGGATTCCCATTACAACTTGCATGTAGCATTTATTCAAATTCTAGACATTTGCCAAACAACTCATGTAATAAGATGACATGTGTTGCCATGTCCCGCATCGTAAAGATTGTGGGATTCTCCCTTGATTATATGGATATAGGCAACTACACCCATGACCATTTGGTTTTAGGTTGGACATCTTGTTCCATCCTTAACATGGTATCAAAGGCATGGGTTATCCAACATGAATACATTTTGATCTCAATGTGGGATCCTTTCGATTCATCTCAAGGAGATGAGGGCGTGTTGAAAAATGTCAAACATCACTTAAGTGGTGGGCTACCCCCTAGCTTGCTTATATGGAGAAGAGCCACCCCCACCCATTACCAATTGGTTTTGGGTTGGAACCTCCTATCCAAATTGTAACATGGTATCAGAGCCAAGGTGCCCATGATGGTTTGTCGATCCGGAATGTGGGATTCTATTTTGAGTTGGATATCAGCTTGAGGGGGCAGCGTTGCCATGCCCCACATCGGAAAGATTGTGGGATTCTGCCTTGCTTAAATGGACAGGGCAAACTTCACCCATGGCCAATTGATTTTGGGTCGGAACCTCTTGTCTCATCCTTAGTAACATAACAAGAGCGTGTGTGGTAAAACTCATTCAAAATAAAAGGCTATAATCAAGATAGATTGAGATTCAATAAACATTGCAAAAGCATCCACCAAAACTGATGTCGCCCAAGGACGAAGATATTACACAAAATCAAAACTATTGTTTCATGTAGCTTGGCAAGGCAATTTTGAATTAAGCTACGGGACCGACTAAATGTAAGACCTAATGCTCATGCAATTTTGAATCCTCACTTTGGTCAACCAGCTGTTGAAGCTTTTACTTGTTGGGGAGCACCCTTGGCCCAGGTACACAGTAGGCACAGATAATAGAGCAAACATTTATATGTCACACTTTATTTAGAAACCAAAAAATAACAACCAATAATGCGTTCAACAAGAGTTTTTCTGACTCTGCCCCAAAAGTCTAAATGCCCAACACAAACATTGTATGAAGACTTAAAAATTGAACATTTCAGGTCACACCTACTTTACAATTTTCTCATAAATTACAATAGGAGTACTATTCTGCTTCATAAGACCATATAGAGTTTCAAAGTCATCCCCCACGGGGAGGTTTGGTATCCATTAAGAGTTTATGCATAGCTCCCAAGTCTTTCAGAAACGATGGAACAAAGGCATCACCATTCAAAAAACCATGCCATGTATTATCACAAATTAGTGGTTAGAAATTAGAAATTAACATGTATATTCATTCAAGAATTGAGCAAACACCAATCCCTATATGACCAATAAATGGGAGAATATGTACCTTCAAAAGTTGCAAAATGAACTCAACAGCTTCTCTAGGGCTTTTCTTGTCCGAAGCTTTGACCATAGCTATAGCATGTGGTATAGCCTAGATGAAAAGAAAAAATGGCTGAAGAAACGAGCTTCTGTTTTAATAACAAAAACTTCATTAATGGGATTGAGAACCTGATAAGATGAATTTAATAATACACACACTCACCAATCTTGAATCATGACTACAAGTAAGGAAATACATTATGAATCATTTTTTCATTCATTAACTAGATACCATCTGTTTCAGTTCAATAGAATTGCAACCCAAGTCATGTCTTGCACTCTTTCTAAATAACACCAGAATCTGTGCAAACTGTAACAGTAGTCAGTAGTCAACTTTGATTTAGATTTTTGGCTTACGCACAGGCAAAACTCACATGTACACACACTTAAACTTTCATCTTCATTTCAGTTATAATGCAGTAAACCTGACAATGATGGAAGCTCAAGAGGTTGAGGAAAAAGGAAAGAAAAGGAATTCAATGAGGTCACCAACAGAGTACACTAAAAGGTTACTCTGTCCTTAAGGCAAACATATAATAACAGGAAGACAAATAGATTTGCAAACAAATTTACTCTTAGAGATATTGATTTAGTATGAAAATATCTACAACTATCATTGATTCCAATGTCGGACTGCCATTATTGCTTCAGTAAGATAGTTCATATATCTTTCCAATCTAGACATTTACAATGGACAAAAATAATTTGCTTATATTCCTTTTTTGGATGTCGAAAATAATTCTCAATTTACTATTATAGCAAGTACTGGTTATGATTTGATGAACATGCCCTTACATTAATGAAAATTAGATCAATCATTTTAGTTCACCAAAATTTTGAAAGAACAAATGAAAATGTAATTTTGCATCACTCTCAACAATATACATGTGTTAAAAAAAAACAAATAAATAAATTTAAAAAAATAGTGTTAAATGATTGTCGCAAATACAGGACTTAAGAGGCTATATATTTGGTTGTCGCAAATGCAGGACTTAAGAGGCTATATATTTGGTTGTCGCAAATGGTGCGGCTTCTAGCTATCTACCATATACCGTCACGGTGCTAATTATTTACACTTCACAGGTTATCCCCAGTACCAGCTGTGGCTCCCTACCTTTATTCTCGTGCATAATGCCAGACTGCTATATTAATCAATTACATCATGAGATTAACGTTCAAGATCATGTGATAACCAAACAAGGAGATAAGAAAGTCAGATTGATTAGCATAGCACCTGTCAGCAGTCTACTTTCTGGCTGTCCCAGCCATCCACTCATTATCATTTCAATGGTCCAAGTTGATAGCAATATCCCAAATCCTACCTGAGGTAGGCTGTCATATTACTGCTCTATTCCAAACAGGATCTTAGTACAGCAGGATTCCACAATTCTGATCATGTTAGGACTGTATGCTAATGTCAAATAACCACTTCTTTTCAAATCGTTCTCCCAATGGTAACTTATCTTCAATAGAGATAGATGAGGCCATATGCTTATCTTATTATATTCTCTAACATGACCTTAATCTTATACTATATACAAAGCAAACATACAGGCAAAACAAACTTTCCCGTTTTCAGTAAGATATGTCATGTGCTCGCTTAAATGCTAAAAAGAGTCAAGATAATACACAAACCAACTAGACAACAGTTCAATATGGGCCAGTAAGATTAACCCGACACTGCTCAAACTGAAATAAGCAGGCTTGAATAAGACCCTGTTATCTCAATGCATAAATTAGTCAGCAATTCTGGAATTCTATAAATGTGCGGGACTGAATCAACAAGACATCTAATTCAAAACTACTCACACACAAGAGAAATGGATGGGTTAACAAAAACAACAAATCTTGATATATTTTTTCTTTAATCATTTTTCACTAGTATCATTTGCATATCTAGAATACTAGAAACAAACTTCGGAAGGTTATACAATTATAAAACTAAATAGCATGCTTGTGATATAATGAACATAACAAGCAGGCAGCTGGAATAGTCGTACCCTCAGAGGCTGTTCAATCCCAAAACCAAACCCAATTGCTAAGAAAATGGTATATTCAAAATATGGAAGGTGTCTTATCACAAGAAACTCTACCAGTGCAAAACTCAGGGAATGATATATGAATCACTTTGAAGATGAATGAAAGAGAAGTAAGCACAAAAGGTCAAGTGACAAATTAAAAAGCAAGTTCGATTGAATCTAAAATCTCCATTCCTACCTCAGTGCATTACCTCAAGTACAAAGTACTCCTGAAAATCATGAAAGTCATTTGGCCTAACAATGAAGGAATATTAAATTATTATACTGTCCTGATGATTCATAATCATTCCAATTCAGGCAAATATTAAAAAAAAGGGCCTACCTGGGAAGCCCGATGTTGGGGTCAAATCGTCGACTTTTATAGAAGTTGATCAGATGAAGTAAGCCAATCCAATCGGTGTCCTGGTAATATAGTAAGTAAAGCAACATAACAGGGTATAGTAAAAACATTATTGATTGCGTATGGCATAGATAAGGAAAAAGAAATAGTTGGAATGATAAGTGTTGAGTGTCCCAAATCAGTTATCAAGTAGGATTCCCCTTGTTTTATATGGAGTAAGAAGCTACTCCACTCATTCTCAATTGATTATGAGTTGGAACCTCCTATCTACTCCAGTCATTGCCAACTGATTATGAGTTGGAACCTCAGCATGGTACCATGTGGTACAGGGATAGGGTATCTTGTCGGTCTTGGATATGAGATTCGATTTCAAGATGAATTTCATCTCGACGGGGTGTGTTGAGTGTCCCAAGTCAGTGAAAAGTGGGATTTTCCATTATTTATATGGATCGGAGCTACACCACCCACTGCCAATTAGTTTAGGGTTAGAAACTCAATTCGATTGTTTGACACTAAGGAAATAGGAGCCCACTTAATCCATTGCAATCAATGAAAACTAGTAGTTCAGGCTACACTACATGGAGAAGGGCTTGATAAAATAAATAAAAATAATAATAAAAGAAAAAGAAAATGGAATGCAGTGGGCTCTTATTTCCTGAGTGTCAAACAATCGAATGGAGTTTATGGCAATGAGTAGAGTAGCTCCTATCCATATGAATAACGGGAAATCCCACTTATTCAAGCCCTTCTCCATATGGTGTACTTCAGGCTACACTCATGGAGAAGGGCTTGATAAAAATAAAAATAATAATAAAATAAAACGAAATGAACCCCTCCCCCAAAGGTCCCATGTGTGATCATAACACATTTGAAGATCATAACACATTTGAAAAACTTACGCTCTATTATCACGTTTTAAAATTAAGGAAAAGAAAAGAAATTTATGGAAAGGTAAAGAAAGTAAAGTAAATGGAATTATTTTTTTTAAAACATATGTGTTCTCAAGTTAAAAGAAATAAAAGTAAGTAAATGGAAGGGGAAATTACGTTCTTTATTCGGAAGGAAAGGAAAGGAAAGGAAAGAAAATAAAAATAAAAATGTCTCTTTTACAATTTTGTCACAGTATGGTAATTAAATCAGCCCAAATTGGGCTAATGATTGAGGGGAAAAGAAATGATAAGTATCCCTCTAGAATCTCTCCAACTCCTTATTTTTCCTTTCTAAAAAAGAACACATATTGTATTAGTTCCCTTCTTTTCCTTCCTTTTACCAAAACTTGAGAACATAGTGTTAGTGATTACCTACCAGGAAATCAATTCCCATGTCCATAATAAAAAAGAACGAAACATTTCCATTCTTATAAGTAAAACAAACAAAGCCAGCATCTTTGAGTATCGTAAGCCATTCATCTAATTACCCAGAAACATATACTCCCTCCGTCCCATTAATAGTGTCTCATTTTTTTTGGGCACGGTATTTTATGTGGGGATAGTTAGTATTTAATGTAGGAGTAGATTAGTATTTAAAGTGGGGGGTAAATTAGGAATTTATGTGATGTGATTGTAATATATTTGAATTTTTAATTGATTTATTTGTGTGATGTGATAGTTGTGTGTTTGAAATTTTAATATATTTATTTATTAATGTGATGTGATGGTAGTAGATTTGGTAATTAAAGTATGTAATTATTTCCTAAAAGAAAAATGTGACAATTGTAATGGGACGGACCAAAAAGGAAAATGGGACGGAATTAGTAGGACGGAGGGAGTAACATTTATTAATGGAAATAACATGATTATACCTCAGAAGTGGTTGCAGCCAATGCATATGCAGCCTCTACACGGACTCTCCAGAAGACCTGGACAGTGGAAGTGAGACACAACATTGACTAGGACATATAAGACACCTAGTAAATGCATATACCAAAATGGATAAAAGTTGGATAAGGACCTTGGAGTCGTTGAGAAAATTATTCAGAGCATTAACAATCGAAAATGAGAGCTGTGGCAATGCCTTTAAAACGGCTATAGCTTGTGATTGAGCAACAACATCTTTGTCCTTCTCCAACTGATTTATCTACAAAAGTAGGCATAGCACCATCAAGATTACTGGTGGTGTGAAATATCAACAAAAGATTTATCATATCTTTTACTTGATAAGTTATCGCCTCTACACGGCTTACTATTTTCAACATACTTTATATTGTTAATAGAGCAAGGATAAGCAATTCGAATAAGAAACCAGTCCAAAGTTAAGTTTTAAAGTATCAAAGTAGGCGAATAAATCAAGTTCGTCTTTAAACATACTAAGTAGCAAAGAATGCATGTTTCTTATTAACGTAAACCACATTGAATACAATAAGTATTTTTTTTTCACAGAGATTCACTTGTTTGATTTGATTTTCTTAGCATTTAGGAATATGACCATTGAAGAGACCCATGACTGATTAAAAGTCTCTGTTAACATATCAAAAATTGCAATAAGGTAACAGAAATTAAGGACGAGATGATTGCTTAAATTTTCACAAGTAACATTAAGTTATTGGTAAAAATGATATACACAGTAAAGAAATATAGACCTGATGCCAATTGCTTTATTTCTAACTAAAATCTCAACAATACTGTAAACTTCCTCACAGAAGGCATGACAAGGAAATTTCTCATTTTCCTCTTCATAAAGTAAAGAATATGAGCCAGAATTGTTTACTCACCCACATCTGCACAGGTTGATTAAAATGAACTTCAGCTAGATACTCCATTTCTGGATCAGCTCGGAGCCACAGCAAAGGGGAATCGGAACTGCATTACCATATTAAAACAGAATCTTAGACAACTAAGTAACTTAGGAAGTATGTATTCAATTTCACGAACTCAGTCACAAAAGCCTAATACAGGAATGCATACTTAGGGCGTGCATCAGTAGTAGCCATAGTATCACCATTATCATCAGAACCATCAGCCTTTAGGCCCTTCTTTGGTTTCTGGAAGCGCTTTGAAGCAAGCTTCGAATGACATTGAATTTCCAGTAGTTGCCATGGTTCACCAGCCAGCGGTAGAATTGGATGGTCATACATACCATCAAGCTCATGCACCCTAATACTCATCATTCCAGGCCACCCTATACCACCTTCTCGATTTTCAGAATCAGGATTTGTATTATCAACACCCACCCATGAATCAGGTGTGGATGTGCATCCCCGAAGGACAGCTAATTCAACCAAATTTTTCCTTTTGTTGTAGGAGAAACCCATCCTTAGCCAAAGGGGAATTCAAATCAAAGCATATCAGTAACACCCCACTAAACAAAAAGAACAATATAAATATCATATACTTCTACAGCAAGAATCAAGAATCATACTTCAGCACCGGACAACCACATGATCCAACCCAGCGAGGAAAGAACTCTTTAAGAAATGGACGCTCAAGATTTCCAATTTTGTTCGCAAAGTGCCGAAACTGCCAAAAGATGAGGATGGAGAATGACCAGAGTAGTTAGATTTATAGACCAGGATGCAGTTAACATTTACCCCATCAAAACCTTTAAAACCAATTATCATAAATTGATGTAGAGACTAGAGAGGCATGGAAGAAAGAATAATCTCTTCCAACTTTCTAAACAGGAAGAGAAACAAGGGACCTGTTACATATGGTATATGCTACAGCATGATGTATGTAGATGCAGAGCTGTCTATGCAGGATTTCATTGATAATATTGATTCAATAGTAGTATAAATATGAGTATGGTACGCTCTATGAGATATACAATGAACATTTTTCAAACCCAAAGGGCATGTTTACTTGGGTGGATTAGCCTTAATAGATCATTTTATCAATGCTAATCACATATTTACTTTAAATGATTAAGGCCTTTGACTAATCAAGGACCCGCTACAATTATGCTAAAATGAAGGATAAATAGTTATATTTAATTAGGTAGGATTTTTGTGATTAATTAATCAATCTCTCATCCCTTAAAGTGGAAGTAGTAGCTGGCCAGTGAGAAAACAAATAACTACAAGAAAAGAAAATAGTGACTTAAAAGATTTTAGCATTTACTACTTTGAATTCTGAAAAACTGATTAAGACGACATTTCAAGAGACAACCACATTAAGATTTGAAAAAATGAACAGTATCAGAAGCAAGCAGAAATATATGAAGAATACAAGACCTTTGAGTTACCTCTTTGGTGCTCAGAGTTCTTAAATCACGAGTACCATCGCGAGCTCTTAAAACAATGTTTTGCAGAATCTGTAGACAAAATTAACTATATTCATTAGGTCACATAAGAATTAAGAAGCCAGATTTGTTATGTAGAAAGGTTAATCCCATTAGAACAAACAGGATAATGAAAATAAAAGGTAACAAGCCATTATATAAAGAGAATAGATGAAGGTGTCATACACAGTAGAGCATATATTGAAAGTAGAGAGAGAAGGGGACTTGTTCATTCATTCAATACAAAATCACACGGAAATAAAAATGTGTATCAGCTGCACAGGGAGAAGCATATCAGAGTAATTAACTATTGAATCACTTCTCCAACAACTTCATCCTTTTGAAGAAGTGCTCATTGAGTCATTCACCAAATATGATGTATTATTAAGTGTCGTTATACCAAAGAAATAGCACCTTTTCCAGCACACATAAGCCCCTGCCTAGGAAAGATGGTTCATTAGTAAACCATTTGCTGAAGAATTTATTTGTCTCCAACCACAATTGTGAAAACGCCTTAAACAATTCTACAGTTGTGGCTAAAAGATGAGAACAGAGTGCGTTGGAACTCAAATTATTGTATATGATTTTTCCCAGGGAGTCAAATTTCCAAGCATAAGTAATTTTGGGCCACAATATTAGACAATATCCAAATCAAACATTCAAAAAGCTAACTCCCCACTAATATACCACTAAGATGAAGATTTGATTACCTATTATAATTTCTTTCAAAATATCAATCTATAAAACTTCCCCATTGAAAATTATTTGAATTGCTCTTAAATTTTTCAGCATCTAAGGAGAAGGCCAAAGGCATGCCTTGGTAGGACGGGTACCAAAATTGAAATATAGGGGAAATATAAATCTTCAAGCAACCTTCAAAGAGACACAGCAAGATCACATGACAAAGCTTGAAGGGGGGGTGGGGTGTTCTCACACAGATATACAATAGCATCAGATTCACCCCCAAGCAAGGAATGGGACAGTTAGAGGAACAACAAAACATTAAATAATAAATAGAAAACATAAAAGTATGACATATAACTGTTTCACTCTTTTTGGGAGAATGAGAACAGCTCTTACTTTCCGAAAGGACTCAGGGCCCATCTGCTTTTCCAACATTTGAAGGATGGCAACCTATTGCATAACAGAAGAGTAAGTTTCAGAAGAAGATATACATCATTATGTTAACCTAGTACCATAATCCTTACAGATTTCCATGATCTTATTCTTCCATAGAAGCCAATACACTGGGTTCCATATAGATCCTTAGATGCAAGAGCAGAGCTCAAGGAAGTGGCCCCGCTATCATCTGCTTGGCAAACAGCACAGTTTGCCTGCAAATGAATGCAAGATGAAGTAAGGCTATAGATGAACAGAGCATACGCATCATACAATTCTGAAGAGGGAAAAATCAGGTATGCCTGAAAGTTAATGCACAAACTATCAACACTCAACAGCTTCATCATGTTGAAAATTATTGACCCTCGCCCAGTATAGAGCGTGCAGTTAACAGGTTGATGCAAGGAGAATATTTACTCAGACCATAGTAGTTCATGGTGCCCATGCCCATGGTACAGCCCCTGCAACACACAGTAAGGCATGGCACAGGGATTCGCTGAAACACCATACGCACCACAGAGAGGATGTAACTCAAAGTATTAGTCAAATACAAATTTTAATATCTTGAAACAACTCTCTTCACGATAATGTTCTTAAAGCAACACCGCATCGTCCATGTTCTCTTTGCATGCATCTCCATCAGGTGTTTATTTTAGAACAAAACTCACAGCTAAAAGTCACCATACTTCTCAATTTTGATTAGTTACTGTCAAATTTGATATTAAAATCAAATTCCTTGCAAAGCAAGTCACAAAATACAACCTTCGAACAGTAATCTTGGTTCAGGGAAGTGGCAATAGTATTTATATAATGTGCCGTTGGAAATAAAATGTTGTTTGCGGGGCTCTAAAGTCTTAAAGAAAGGATCAGAAAGATTTAAGACATGCACTGACAGCCCAATTAATATGAAATTCAAGAAAAATTCACCAATCCAAAAGCAGCACTCCAAGGTTGATACAAAAGAAGATGAAGCAGTTAACTCACAAAAAAGGATATGTTTACCAATTAAGTCCATCTATTAGGGTTGTACTGTAAGTTCTAGTATCCATCATATTACAAAGGCCAATTATCCCAACCATAGAGTACTCAATAACATACAAACTCATACTGTAGCATAAGGGAAGTACTACGAGTAATCATAAGGCAACAGAACACAAGAGAACCTTGAATCGCCTATATCGTGCTTCATTGTTTCCCAGGAACCTCTTTATAAAAGAATCAGTCAGAAAACCGGCAAGCCCATCCAACAACCACTCTGTAAGCAATTATTGCAGCAATCAATAAAAATGATTTTTTTCCAAAAGTACCGGCGCAGACAGAGAAAATTAGGAGAGTACCATCATTTGGAGCTTCAGGAGTGATGTATACTCCAAACCACTGTCTAGCAAGGGCATATGCAAGTTTAATCCTCGTCTCTATAGTCTGTCCAGTAAATCCATCACCAAAGTAGATCAACAAAAACATGCATTAGAGTGAAATACTGAGCTGAAATGCATAAAGTATGAACTTTGTTGGTTGTATTTCCAAGTGAGGATATGGTAGGATCATTGCACAATCCAAGAGATAAATATTTATAGAGAACAGAACCAAGGAGTAGGACAAATCGCAGATATACAATCATCTACATTGTCGAATGAGAAAACGAGAAATGAATGTTATAGCATGGATTCATTTTCTCAAGATGATAAATGGAAGGAAAAAGAAACAAACTTCAAAAAAGAGAAAAACAAAAGAAAATCTCAGTTCCGCATAAACACCCTTTATCCTAGTGGTATAATATAATAAAATAAAGCAAAGCGTTATTTTCCCCAATCCATGGCCTCAAACTCAATAATGTTGACCCTTCCCACATCCCCAGCAAATATTCAGCACTTGTCCTGGAGTTCTAGTATAATGCATAATCAGCCTCTGTACTGAAAGAAATGAAACTATCATTTCTTCCACTGCTCAGCAAGCCTTTCTATAAATAAATAAAAAAAATCAAGGAATATAGCCAGCAGGTCTTACGACCTTTCTTTTCTGAGCTTACCTGATCAATGATCTTCTCATCAAACAGCATATGAGAACTGAAGATATTTATAGCCGCTCCCACATTCCATGATGACAGTGCCATTTCAGGAGCAATAAAAACTTGTGCATATGATCCAAATGGGAAAGAAACCGATAGGTAGTCTTCATAGTGACTGTTGAAGTACACAAGGCATTGGCATTAAAAAGAATTTCGTTGATATTCCAGGGATGAGTTCAACATGGATTCAACTAAGATTCCAAGCACAAAAAGACAATTCTACATGACAAGGATGAATTGACCTTGGACCAATAAACAACTTTTCAAGAGTGCCAATTACTTCTGCAACGAGGCACAATCAGAAAAGGAAAAAGATATAGTTATTACCTGAAAGCATTGTAGAAAAACACCATTGTGTTCCTCAGCTTTGACAAGTTACCAGGTAGACAAAAATGTGATAACAAAGCACCATGTCGATCAGGGAGAATTTCAAATGGAGCAACTACCAAAGATATATATTGAGCAGCAACAGGAACATCTAATTTGTAAACATATGTCTTCCGTGGCGGATCATCCTTGGTCAAGACCTGGTACAGAGATTTTTAAAGCCAATTCAGACAATACTATCCATCATCACATTCAACATGAGCAAATAATAGCTAAATAGCATAAGAAAAACATGGTATATGACTCAATAAACAACAAATAATCACCTAACTTCAGAAAACCAGAGCTTCAATGTCAGATTTATCCCCAGTGAAATATGTCATCCCAAAATATACAAGCACATATTTATAATCATACAAGTTCAAACTCGGAATTTCTATGACTAGACACGATTATTTTTTTTTAGAATTTTTTTTCTATTTCGAATACAACACTGAGATTTTTTGCTACATCAAATTTTCACATAATAATATCTCTAACAATAAAGCTAACTTAACCTCTATGGCTGTATCAGATCCCTAAAGCATTGCCCCATAGTTGTACAAAAGAAGATTTAAAATAACAGAAAAGAAATCTAGAATGGCCCCTTTTGTAGGATGGGTAATTAATTCACATTCCATAGGATGATTGCTGATAAACTGACACTGGGCAGTTCGAACTTTAAATTCCTCAAAATAAAAATAAATGCCTCCTACAATCCCCGCCCTTCAGTTATCAACAGAAATAAGTTAAATTGAAATATTTACAGCACAGATATTGTTAATCCTGTTGTCATAATTCTCAAAATTCTCGCTCCTTAATCCTTTCTATTTCTACATGAAATACCTTGCCCAATAAAGACGAGAAAGAAAGAATTTATGTCACCTGACAAAGTAAAGTTCCAGAACTAACTGCCACAAGGTTACTGGCCACGGTAAATTCCAAATCATAGCTGAACACAAGACATATTGTTATCATCGAAAGTAGCTACACAATACCAAAAAGTTCCTGTAATGCTTAAAAGTCATGAACGCATCTAAGTGCATACCTGCAACACTGGAAACTGTCATCCATACAAGGAAACCAGCATCGTGCACGCCTCAGTTGGTTGTCTGTATGCAAGACATTGCCATCACAATGAATTCCAGTTTCTGCCTTCTCCACCCAGTATTCAATCCGTACATTCTTTACATTTTGCACCAACCTACATTAATAAAATATGTGTGAAAAAGAAATCAAAAAAAGATTGTCACAACTCCATATGAAGAATTTGTTAATGTGACGTGTACACGATCCCACAGCAAAACAAAAAAAGGAAAAATGCAAAAAGATAATAATAAGAAAAATCTATTGGGATGGCGAAAGAAAGCAAATGTCAGCTGCAATGAAACTCTTTGATCCTCATTGACAAGCCGTTCTTTTTTCTTGCCTTGTTGGTATGCAGATTGAGCTTTTATGGGTTGATTAATATGCCCGATCCGACGCAATGACAAGGATAGGTAGTGAGCAACTAGCAAGTTCCAGTGTCCAAATGTATATATATAATATGAAAGCCCATTCTTACCAAACCCTTGTTGCTAGGTTGCACATGCATTCCTTTCTTACAACAGCATAATAGCAAAAGCTATTAAACAAACATCTTTGAGGGTGTTTGGATTGGCGATATAAAATAGATTATTTGATTATTGCGTTTTCAAAACGCAAATAATCAGGTTTGCAGCACCTTTTTTTAGCGGTTAAACTGATTATTTGCGTTTTGAAAATGCAACAGCAGATAATCCATTTTCGTGCAGCTTATCCAAACACCCTCTTTGAGAAATGTCAGGGAATCTTGATTAGAATGCAAGGCAATTGGAGTAAGATTACATTTTCAAACCATGTAGTTCATCAAAGTACAATAGTGGATGCATCATTTCAATAACTTCAGTTCAAATTAATTTCTCCTCAATTCAAATCCCCAGCAACACTAACTCTCTAATAACATTCATAATATATCCACACACCTAGCATAAAATTAGATGCCATGCATTCTAAAGCTACTGAAACTTATATGAAAGAAATACAAAAAAGAGATTCATTAAAAACAGTCCCGCCCGAAAACACCAAAGCAGCAGAGAAATAACCACTTAAAAACCTGCTAGCGTCAGCAGGTAATGATTCACCATTCTCCATCTGTGGATGTCCTTCCTCTCTGTTTTCGGTTTTAGGGATCTTGCTACACATTATCAGCAAATTAGGAAGTAGTTCAAGCTCAAGAGAGGACAGATACACAGACCCAGATGCGTCAGCAGCAGAAGTAGCTGAGGAAACCACACACCACCTATCCTTTGGGTCAAGATGCTGGTAATGAGGAAATACTTCGAACTCTGCTGGCTCCCCATCAACAGTAACCTTCTCAATTGCCAAATTATCCGCATGCAGACCAACAATGCCATTGTCTGGTACAACTATCTGCATTTCAGTGTACCTGAAGTTGCAAGATCCAACAGTCATACCAAATTTAAATCACAAATTTTCTCAATTTTGACATTTCCATTCAGACCCAAATATTTGCAAAAATAAAATAAAATAAAAAGGGCGAAAAGCAGCTACTCAAAAACATACGTGCAACCCTGGGAAATAAAATATAAAAAATAAACCTCCAGCACATCCCCGAGAACAAAAAAAGCCAAATTGCAAAACTACCTGTGCTACTGAACAGGTCCCTTTTACAATTAATGATCCATCCATGCATTTTTCAAGCACATCAGTAAAACCCGATCCACAAGATGTGAAGGATATGAAGCATTAGGTGCCAATCATATATTGGCATATCAGAGGGCACTAATATATATACATATATAAAATATTAGTACATTATCGTATCAACTTAAGCATTTAGCCAAATTGTATAATATCAGGATATCATGTCCAAATCCCCATCAATTCTTTTTTTGTGAACAAGTGCTTCATTAGAACGGGTTTATAGGAAGGGGGAAAAAGAAATAAAGTATACCAATTACCAACTGCACATAAGAGAGGGTGTTGAAAGGACTTTATATATGAATTTTATTTTAAAAAATAAAAAATAAAAATGATATGCTTAAACTTTTAGGTCAAGTAGTCATTTGACAAGACCTTCATCTGGTAGTCAGTTGCAAATATCGTACCATGATGCAAAAGGCATTCATAGTGTCCCCGCATGCAGTATAGAGTCATAGAGTACATCAAGACTTGCCATACAATTATATAATAATAAAATGTATGTATACTATTAATAATTTCCACACAAATATATGTGTGTGTGTGTGTGCATTCAATAACAAATAAAACATACAAATATCTTCTACTACCATAGAACACTATAATTCGACAGGGAACCCATTTTCTTTGTTTCCACAACTCCATGATGTCCAATAGTTTCCTCCCAGCCCTTTCTGGCGTATTCATGAAGGGTTACCACAGGAGCACCAGGCACCCCTCAAGTGAATTTAAAAATCTAGTGATGAATTCAACTTGCAAATCACACTGTGGTCAATATCATTGACCAACCCGCCCCAAAAGTGTGGCACATGTTGGATACAAATTTGGCCAAGGAAGATGTACCAAAACTGTGTTGTTGATCAATTTCAACATAAATCACTTTATACATCAAAATAGTTGTTGAATCTAGCAAGATGTTAGCCAAATTGACATCTCAATACGCAGTGGGGAACAAAAAAAAATCATTCTTAAATCATACCAGTAAGAGGTTGTTATCAACATACAAACAAAATAAAAATGAATTTTCTATTAGATTAATAGATGTATATGAAAAGGATACAGATAAAGTACAAACCCAAATATTCGCTGCTTGTCCATGTCAATGGAGAGAGACAACTTCTGGTGCTTAACAACAGCATCTGAATTGTTGTTGTCCCCACCTCTCTGCTCTTCGTTCTTTGCCTTTTTGGCCTTAGCCATTCAGAGACCTATCCATAAAGCGTGTGCATGTAATACTTCAGATTCATTCAACATTTCAACCTAAATTGAACCAAGTCGCACTCCTAATCCAATGTCAAGTTGAAAGGCAAAACATATCCACGTGTGATTTCATGATAAACCCGACATATAGAACGTTCCTATGCAGCTCAGCACAAACTGAGTTATGGGTTTACCTCGAGTCTCACTCCCAACTTACTACACATTGAAAAGCACAAATTTTTGCGTGAAATTCAATGAACTTATTTACCGCGACAGTATGAGACATCTTGCCCAGAGATCTCATTCCAGAACACACCCTAACCAAACTATGAAACTATAGAGCAGCGACTGGGAGTATAAAAATGAAGCTAATAACAGTGGAATAAAAACATCACCGGAAGACCTTACCTACACAATAGAGCAGCGACTGGGAGTATAAAAATGAAGCTAATAACAGTGGAATAAAAAACATCACCGGAAGACCTTACCTACACAATTTTTTTCAGTGGCGGCGACGAATCGACAAGTAAAGGATGGAAACTTGGCGAGAATTCCGCAGCAAAGTTTGAACCATAATCCTGCGCGTAAAAGAATCGGCAGCGTGAGGCAGAACAAGTTGATCCTACCGATGGAACTCTCGGCGGTCCATTCCCCCAAATTCCCGCCTGGTTCTCAGCCAATTTGATTAACAGAGCTTAATTGATACAAACGCTCTCGAATCAGTAGTTCGAATTAACTCGGGTGCGAGAATGGAATTGGAGCAAATCAGAAAGAAGAATCAGCTGGGGCACCAAGTGAGAATAGCGGGAGATAAATTGGGGAAATGAGGTCAGTGGCGGAGAAAGGGCAAATTTATAGAGTGCGGAGAACTTGCTGGATAAATTCGTAATTGCGTTCCTTTGTTTCGTCATTAGAACAGTTTAAATACGTCTGGTATTTGAGCTTGGCCAAGATCCAAGACCCAATCTTTAGTATCTGGGTATACTATTTTCTAAAGAATCAAGATCCATTCGAAGCTGGAGTTTTGCTCCGTTTATTTTAACTGAGATTCATTGTCAACTCTAGTTGTGGGGATGGCAAAAGTATGCTCATTTAGAAAATCAAAACCCCAGCATTTTTTGAATGGGGATCAGGGCATTAAAGTGGAATTTAGGGCGCCTCCAATCATTTTGAGGTGGAAGGTATGAATGAATTCTTTGCTGAAAATTGTGGGTTATTGGAGGAATTGTTGGTGAAGCATGGAACAAACTGATTGAATCAATTGGCATCAGAATTAGTGGGCTTTTTTAGGGTTTATTTGGAAAAGATTTAGGTGAATGATTTGGAAGTTCCTTTAATCACCCCAGCTATGAGCCTATGACATATTGGCAATGGTAATTTGAACATTTGTTTAATGGGTTGCTTGTTTCACAAATTTTGGTGTGGAGCCCAAAAAAATGTATGCAACCGTAGGTGTAATGTTTCCATATAGTGTAATGTGAGGATTATGTGATGTATTGGTTTTAGTTTTTAAAGATTTCAATTATCTTTTGTAAATGATTTTCGGTCGAAAATCACGACTGTCATCACCACGTCTTCAATATTTAATGGCTTGTGACTTGAAATTATTACAAAACTCATGTGCTATATATATCTAACTGCACCTGCAGTCTAATTAACAATCTGTATACTAATTCTATTATATACAAACTACTTTAACTGTTGAATAGATATTTAACTTTTGAATTGGATGGAAGTCAAAAATTTAAATGATAATTAGAGTGTACTCTAAAAAAATTTTAAAAAAAAATGATGTATAAACCGACATAGTTGAAGGTTAAAATGGGAATTGCTCATCTATATAATAAATCCTGAATACTTTTTGGCTTGTGCAGACTCTTTTGTCCTTATTAAAATTAATCTATCCTTCTTAATTTTCAGGGGTTAATCAGTCATTATGGGCTCATTTTTAAATCAACGGCTCTTGCAAAGACACATAAACCTGCTGAGTAATTGCCCAGTAATGTCATGTCATCGACCACGTCACCAATATCTAAGTTTAGAAAACAAATCTATCTATTAATATAACAAAATCGTGATAAAATCTTCATATAGATTTAAAAAGATATAATTCTTTTATATAAATTATTTTGATTGCATATATAAATCTATCGATTAATATAACAACTTTTTTGATATACTTCATATAAATTATTTTTTTTGTGACATATATATAATATTGAATAATATTGTATCAAATAATATTGATACATATAATATAAGTTATTTTATGATACATGTAATATAAATTATTTTTTATGTATACTTTTTTTATACATATAATTTTGTAAAAAATAATATTATAATATTATTAAATAAATTTAGTTAGATTAAAAATTTATCTCTATAAAATATATAATCCTGTATCAATAAAAGGAATATAATTATGATATTTTTTAAAAAAAGTATTTCAAATATATTGAATAACTAAATTTAAGAAATTTTGTGAACTATAAAAATTTAATAAATTTTATACCCTAATTTTTTACCTGGCTTAATATTGAAATTAAACGATATAAGTAAAGTAAATATATGTTTTAAATTATAGTAAATATATTTATCATATCAAATTATTTATAAACATAAAACTATATAATATTAATTCTTTGATCAAATATATAATAGTATAGGAGTATTTAAGAAATATTAATATATTATAATATTAATTAATAAATATAATTAGGTTAAAAATATGTGTCTAAAATATAATCCTATATCAATATAAGGAATTTAAAATAATAGATTTCAAACATTTTTAATCAATGACATATTTTAAATATAAATATTTCATTAAAAATATGGTGTAAACATTAAATTGACATTAAAAAACTTGATAATATAAAATAACTAATTTTTTTAGCCAAATTCTACATAATTTTTTTTCTTTCTTAAGAAGAAAAGAAAGACAAGAAAAAAATGACTAAAACATATCATAGTTTAATTGTTAAACATTATATCCTTAATCCTTATTTATTTCAATATAAATATAAATGTATATGAAATTCAAAGTAAATTTTATACAATTTTTTATATATAAGTAATTTGTATTGTAAAAGGATATAAGAAGTATTTTAGTATAAAAAATTGTGAAGATTTGTGGGAATCATAATTAGTTTTGGATTGTAGCAATATTTTTACTCAAAATCTCTAATATTTTTTTAAGTGATCATGACGTTCAAACAGGATACAAAACATGTGAATATAAACTTTCAATCAAACATATTTACTATTTTATTTTTCACAAAGAATAATCCAAAGTGAACATTTAACATAAATATAAATATACAATACTAAACTTATCAAGTTTTCCACTTGCTCTCATTATTTTAGATATGAAAGCGAAACTATTTATATTTAGTTTTTAACAGTAAAAATAATTTATTTTATGTTATGTTCATTTGTTTGTGGCTTTGAATTTTTCTTCAATCCTCTTATTCTCTCGTTTATTTCCCTTTTAAATTTTTGTTACATGCATTCCAACCACCATTTTAAGCAAAAACCTTTTTTTGGTTAACAAGCCTGAGAAGGCGGGCAAAGAGAAAAAAGAAAAAAAAATCGAAAACATAAACAAAAGACTTTACTCATGTAATTCAAAAAGAAAAAAAATTATATTCTCATTTTATATCCTCATATAAGTTCAATCATTATGCGCTACTAATGCCATATAATCAAACACGTCATCAGCAAAAAAAAAAAAATAGTAAAAGTAAACATCAATAAATTCATCTATTATTTTCTATGTTCCTCTCATCTTCTGTCCTCACCAAACGATCCGAGGTTTTCTCCACTAACTTTACTTCAATGCCAATAGTGACTCGCTTCAAGAGCTCTGTGGATTGCTTGGATAATTCATTCTGATTGTGCATGCATACTCCCGATTTTTACACTTAAGGGTATTATATTGGCATTTCTATCATTGTGTTTGATTTAATGTCCAAAAGAACAACCTCTTAATTTTATTCAGAACAATAAAATCAAAGAATTGAGTGGAACGGATATTCAAAATCTGATGAACTTTCTACAAAAGATGCAGCTTCACCATTTGAGCCATGCTCGACAAAGTAGCCACATGTTAATAGTGAGTTTCCTTGGAGCATATAAACATAAAATATTGGATAATGTAGTAATTCTAATTTCTACCACCCTCTTGCAGGAACATAATTTGAACAAAGAAAGGTTAAGCTCTACCAATTGCTTGGTCATTATTTGTTGCCCAATGAAGCAAATTGGTAAAAAGTTTTCTTAAATGCTAAATTGACTATTTCTTTTACAGCTAAAGGCATTGCATCAGTGTTCACTATGTTGTTCCGTCGATTGAATGGCCAAAGATTCAATTGATCAAGATGAACAAATTGAGGAGTTGATTTATAAGGTGTGTGCCAAATCTCATCAATGTAATTATTGATTTTCCTTTTATCCTTGGAGAGTTGATGATTGGCATTCACACATAATTCTCACTAACTATTACAAAAAACTATACTATTATTATAAGCATAACTTGAATTGCTTTACCTGGAGTGGAGATAGGAATTAGCCTGTGTTGAGAAATTTTGGTGGTCCTGATGATTATTTCACTAAATATCAACTAAAAAACATTTCTGATATGAAATTGTATCATTTAGGAGTGATAATGAATGTTTTGTTGATAGCAGGTGAAGGAGTTGGACAAAAAACTCTATAAGTTGGTTGAGAAAATACTTGGTTCCCACTTTCAACCAAGCAGGCTGGGTTTCGAGTTTATGTAGCTTTAGTATTGTGCAATTGAATTATTGAATAGATCATGTGGATAGGAGAGGGAATTGAATTATTAGAAAATTGTCATATCATTCGAGAAAATTCACATAATGGGAGGAGGGTCTAGGGATAATGGGATGTTAAAATAACTAATTAATAATAAATATGTTTCATTTTAACAATAAAATCCTAAACTTGATTGATAAATTATAAACTCTATTCCTCCTTAACTTTTAACTTTAGATCTCTAAACTCTAAACCATTACTCAAAATCATTACAATTTAAAATTATCACTGACTATGAATTACAAACTGTATATTTCTAAGTATTTATTTTGTTCATTCAATAAAAAAATATATATTAGTTCTATTCATAATAAGAAAGAAAACAATACGTCCGTGCGCAACGCGCGGGCCAAAAACGCTAGTAATAAAAGTATTGTTTTAATAAAAGTATAACCTCTTCATTTATGCACAGCACGCAATCCAATGCATATTTTCAATTATTAATATCTCAAATTTTATACAATTAAAAATGATAAAAATTTGATATTCTAAAACTACACGATTAGACGAATCCAACATCTCACTTGACTATATTTTATCTTATATAATCATGCTAAAAAGTTGAATCAAAGTTACTTAATGAATAATGTCTACTATGCAAATGGTAAACATAAATAAAAACGGAGGGAGTACAATATTTTTATAATAAACATCTCACAATTTGCATTAAAGAAATTTATATGCTACTCCATACACAATTTTAAAATCCTGTAAAATTTGTAAAATTTATTATTATGAGTAATTTTTACTTTTATATAAAATTTTAAACACCATAGTTATTAATTTTAAACAATATATATATATATATATATATCAAATATAAGTTTTAAAATAAACTATAAATTTATAGGAAAGTTTGAAATTTATATAGAAATGTAAAAAGTGGAAAATAAATAAATAAATAATAAATGACTTCTATACACAAATCTAAGATATTATGGATCATCCCTTATAAGTACATTCTAGGATTATGTGAACAGAGTGGAGTCTTCACCAATAAAAGGATATCCAAAGCATATTTGTATAATTGTATCCAACAAGTAGTAATCAAGCAAGCTCGTTTGCATTACAAGTTTTGAAAGAGCTCTCTCTCTTTTTTCTCAGTTCTCTAATAAGACGATCGTGTACTTGCAGGCAGGCTATCTTTGCATCAACCATTCGGCATTCTGCACTAATGCAAGCAGGGTTTATGACTTAGCACTTAGCAACACCAACTTAACATATGCTATTTGCTGCATCATATGAATCGGGGTGGGAGTTGTATGATGGAATCCCATTCTTTTGTTTACAAGCATGGTTCACAAGCTCCACCTCGTGTGGCATCACATTGCGTCTTCATCAGTTACAGCCTTACAGGTTCTAACAACACCACATTGGCGACGGTGAAAGATGTCTTCTTGCTGTACATGATTGCCATAGGAAAAGACTTCAGCCAGTGGATTTACAATCCAATGTATTAGGGTGATATGCAAATGCCACGAATGGGCTTCCTTCTTTCATCTGGTCACGGCAAGATTTGAGCATGGAACACACGGAGCATTCGAGAATCACACCAAAAATAAAGGAGGAAGCATCCACAGCGAAATTTGAATATCCTGATGATGTAAAAAAAGACAAACATTGAATATGTTCAACTCCAATGTCCAAAATCAAGCTTCCAGAGTTGGAGTAATCACAGTATAGCTTAACTGTACCTAGGAATGTGCAACGAGTGTACTGTAATTATTCATGGACCATGAAACAGAACGAACACCTCTTCGCACTTTCATGCCATATCAATCAATGTTTTGCATTCAAGGTCACAACAACTCAATCAATACAACATCAATATTCTTAAAAGAATCTGACTAATCATTTTGCTCAATACAAAAAATTTAAAACAAAATCACTTCACCTATAATTAGTGTCACCGTTGTTAATAACATTAGAATCTTCCCAGCGTAAGGCAGCTGGATATTTCATAAGTCAGGAACCAATGTCACTACTAAATGTATTCTCAATTCATATTCCAACCCCTAAGGTTAGAGGGATTTTGACTTTGTCTCCCGGGATCCACACCAACATTGTATTCCAACACAAGGACTGGCAAAGCACATTTATCTTCTTTGAATTGGAAGGTTATGGAAGAGGGAGGGGATGAGGATCACTAACATCATTTGCACCAACATTTTCCTATATTATAACTCATTATAAACCATAAATACCATATCGAAAAAAAAAAATCTACAAAAACAGTAAATAATCTTATCAATATAAGATATGAAATTTCCAGACACTAAGATTATTTAATTTTTTGAATTGAAATGTTGTGTCTCATAACCTTATAAAACACATGAAGTAGAACTTAGCTCAACATATCCATCTCATCTCATCTGCTCTAAACAAGTACTATTAGCTTTAAGTACTTGCAATTCCAACACAAGCTCACAGATTTAACAAAGAAATTCAATTCAGAACAAACTTTGGAAAGAAAAAATAAGTCATTTATACTAGATTGTCATCATTAACCAGCAAAAACGTCTTGCATAGCCCAAAGAAGCATACAAAACCCAGTATGTAGCAAACTCAATGAACAAAAATCATTCCAGCTTCCAAGAATTTGTTCATCTAGAAGAATGACCCACTTCACTTCTCAGACGAGTTTGGCCCTCTCTTCTTCCCAAAGCCAACAACTGCAATCATTACACAAAATTAATATACGTTTTAGTTTATCTTATAGCAAGTTCATCGACTCTTCAAAGCTTATAATAAATGTCTAACAATCAAACCAAGCTTCGCAGAGAAATTTTAAATACGAATGCATATTTCACAGAAACGGTAATTTTCTTCCAAGATTCTTAAGTTCAAGCTAATTCGATTTGCGCTAGCACAATCGACATTTTCACAACTAGCTAACTATCAAAACAAAAAGTGAGAATTTTTCTTCCAAGATTCTTAAGTTCAAGCTAATACGATTTGCGGTAGCACAATCGACATTTTCACAACTAGCTAACTACCAAAACAAAAAAGTGAGAATAAATATATAAGAATTGGGAGAATTGGGATTACCGGCAGTTACGAAACGGCGATTGTATTGCATGCGCTTGTGGGCACGGCCTCTGGGCTTCTTTTTCTTGTCCTGCTTCGCCACCTTCGGCGTCTGGCCTCTCACCTTTCCGGCACGCGCCAATGATCCGTGAACCTTACCTGCAGCATTCCAGTCCCCATATCAAACCACCACCGACCCTATTCTTAATTTAACGAATAAACAAACCTATTCTTACCCATGATTAGAAACTTCTGTCTAACCTCCCAACTCCCAACTCCCAAGCTCTCAGCAACCTCCTTCCAGTGCCCGGCGTGCTCAAATGAAGTCAGAATTCTAGGGTTAGGGTTTTCCGGAAAGCTTTATAGGTCTCTATTGGGCTCCGATGTTTTTTTTTTTTTTATAATTAATTTGGGCCTCGTTGAGTTATATTGGGCCGTAGATCAAATAGCCCAATAGCTCAAAATAGTATTGCTATTTTTCTTCTTTTCATTTCACTATGTACAGAACTCGACGACGACGAATAACGAAAAGTATTTCTGAAACGGAAACGGAAGGATGCAGAGACTAACGAGGAAATGGAGAAAATCGAACGACGATGGGGATGGCGATGATTCTCTGCCCACTCGTGACGATTCCCTTCCAATTGACACTCGAGGTTCATCATCTTCGTCCTGTTATCTTGCTGATTCAATTTTGAGTGTAGAGCGGAGAAAGCGAACGTATTTTTAGTTGCTTATGGAGATTTGTGGTGCGTGTTTGCGTCTGTATATGTGCAGAGCAAGAGGAATTGGTTCGATCATTGGAGAAGAGTCAAGCTGAGCAGTCTCTTCTGTGGAGGGTAATTTTTAGTTACAAGAGGAGCAGCAGCTTCGATCCATAGGAGGTGTTATTGGATTACTTTTGTCGTTTTCAGATTTTTGTTTTTGATTTTGAGTTTGTTTGTGACTATTTCAGAGTGTGTTCGCTGGACTGGTTTCGTGCTACGCTGTTTTCCTCATTTATTCCATCTATCAACAGGCTTATTCTCCCTGGGATTTGGTATTTAGTGCTTTTTATTTCAGCAATTTCCGTGCCAGTGTTTGTTCGCTAATATTGTTCTAAGTTGCTGTATTTACATAGGTGTCTGGTTAGTCTTAAATTTTTTCTTGCTATTCTGTAAGAAGTGAATTTTATTATGTAGTGTCACCTTGGCTGCAGTTCATCTTGATTGACTAATATTTTGTTTTGCTTGGCAAATAGGGGCAATTTTTTGTGGTGTCTTTTTTTGAGAACCATGTTTTGCAGTGTAACAGTTTGGTTGTTAGTTATGGTGACTTGAATCTTTCATGGGAACGTTAACTTCTGTCCTGTTTGATGTTGTTTAAAACTTAGAAAGTTCTGACTTTTGATCGATCAAGTTTAAAGTACAAACTACTAACAACCTTTGGTTTTGTGAGTTTAAGTATTAATTGACTTTCTGATTCTTTAATAATCCATCAAACTGTCAGAGGGTTGATTATTTCAGTAGGTGTTCGTAGGGTTTTCCATATGTGACTTTTCCCCTTGCTTGATAATTCTGAAGTACTTTCTCAAAGATAAATTGGAACTTTTCATTTACAGAATACATAAATTCCTTTGAATAGATAGTCGAGTTGATACCATTTCTTTGCGGAACAACCAAAACAATGATTGCTTCTTTTCTTTAATTGATGACTGCAAAATATGGGGAGGAATTAAATCAAAGTTATTAGGGGTTGGATGGGGTGTTTTATCCATATTGATGATCAGTATTATGTTCATATGTGTCATTTCCATCTCATATGCAGCGTTATCATGCTTACTTCATGCATGAGGTTGATTCTGGGAGCATCGTAGCTGCAGGTCAGTGCCTGTCTGTTCTGGTTGTTTTAATCTGGGGGGTATTTGTAGTCTCTTGCTGTTTTTATTTGCTTACTTACTGCTTGTATTCATGATAATGGTCCGATTGCATGCAGCAACTAAATATAAAATTTAGCTTTGGCTCGTCCAGTAAACCTGATTGAAATGGTCATTGAACTGCTTTATCATGAAAATATATGCGCTCACATGGAATAACACCTTTGCTGCTTTATTGTCCATTGTTTTGGACACTTGAGTAACTTCTGCTCATGTGCTGATCTCTAGAAAATTTTGGGCAATTATGCAATAGGTACCATGTGATGGATGTCAGCCAAATGGTGGTGTAAATTGCTTACCATTGCATTGTAGGGCTTTATCATTCAGCCGAGGCTGCCCAGCCATATCAAAAATATTAATTTTAATCCTATTTGCATCACATGGTGGGCACCATGTTACACTTGCATTGCTTGTAGATCATAGGACAGTATTCTACACTTCTACTTGTGGAGACTGACTTCGTAGGTATTTATACACTTCTCATTTGTCAGGCATTGTGTGCATGTGAATGCAATGTCGTGTATTTTGGGCTCCATCAGTAACATTTGGTGTGCATCCAACTTTATAAATTCATATATGTAGACTGTACTTGTAACTCCATTCTATTTTTGAGATTTCCTAACACTCCTAACTCCCTGTAAAAGTTTATAATTAGTCTAGTTGTAATTCCTGTCAGAAGTGAAATGCACCGACTTTCCAACCATAGCTAATCATCATCGAAGTTTTTACCTGTGGAATATATCAAAGATGATGTTGCTGGCACCTTTTTCTTGCTATTTGGTTACAATGTGGTTTTTTCCTCTTTTATCACAGATTGACATTTAAGATGTTACAGATGGGGCAACTGTTTTGGTGTGCTTAATGCTGATCACAGGATTGATGCGCAACACAGGAGGCCGTCGCCGTTGGCTTCTGTTCTCTTTTGTCCCCAGTACATTATTGACAATCTTCTGGTTGCACCATATGCTGAGGTAAACCATGAAATTTATTGACGTATATGTCATTCTTTGAGTAAGTAGTCAAATTTTGAATTTGTGAAATTCCTTGATGAAAAGTATGCGGCAAATCGTCATATAGACAAATGAATAGTAACTATATGCATTGCCAATATCATATGCAACCCTAATATCAGTACTGTGACCAGTACCCATCTCATATCCGATTGATATGCTTGCTACAGATTGGCTAAGTTCAGATGGGATGTCATTTGGCTTCCTCTGGCACCAATATGGTAGGCCTTAGTTTTGTGTCTGTTGTGGTAAACACTTAGCCTTTATACGCACACTTGCTAAGTGTATCAATGCTATCCTAAAATTGCAGCGGATCTGGAATTTGCTTATATGTGGACCATTTACTTGAAGAATCATCACAGGAAGTCAGGAAGCTCCGGGGCTATATGTACTCTTACAAAGCTTATTGAGAATATGCTTCCCTACTGACTTTCTGCTTAGGACTATTCCCATTTCCCACTAAATTTTGTAGTACAAAATGTACAGATGTTGCGTTTTTTTTTTTTTTTTTTGTGTTTGTTAACTTATGATCACGGTACATTCAAAAAATACATCCGTACTGGAAGGATGCATAATTTAAATACTTGGCAATGTGTCGTGCATTATGCCTCAGATTGCATCCTATACGATTTAGGTAAATCCTCTTAATCTTCATTCCCTTTTAGGCAGGTTGTTTAAACTTTATCTCCTGTTTATGAGAGCATTATAAGATAAGACAGCATACACTTCACATAATATAATGATGGAAAAAGGGGACTACCAAGTAACAGCAAGCGCTAAAAGAAACACCAATGAAAATAAGCAATTATTGAACTCCAGGAAAATTGCTTAATTTAAGAAGAGTTGCAGGGCAAAAATGTATAAGTGAAGTCTCAGTGCAGAATTGATCAAAACAAGCCATTCCTTTTCAAAAGCAACTATGGATAGTATAATATATTAGTCCTCGTCATCTTCGACTACCTTGGTGCCCAGTCCTTTCAGCCCTTCCGGAGGGATCTCAGTAACAGTTACTAGAGAATAGAGCTCTTCCTTGGCATCTTCATCATCATTCCTCTTGCGTGCAATTCTAACTCTAACCCGCCTCGGGACACTTCGGATGCCCCTGCTCCAGATGTGCTTGTTAAGCTTCACATCTACTCTTACATCTGTGGTGCCCATAGCTTTTTGAGCAAATCTCCTGATCTCCTTGATGGCTTTAGGGGCCTTCTTCTTAAAAGTGCTGTTGACCACAAAAGAAATATCTATAGTTAGTTGCGGATGAGCCGACACAACTCAAATTTTCAATGTTAGAGTTTAACTTCTTAGAGGCAATCACAAAATGTTGATTTAAACTCACTAAACAACTACATTTTGAGCTCAAACTCGAAATCAACTTTTCTTTAAAAACAAAAAACAAAAAAAATCGAAAAAACACACATATTGATGGATCAACTTAAATGTGCTGAACCAAACAAGCTATTCAAAAATATGCATAAAATGATTGAATGTTGCATTGTACTTTCCAATCAACATTAAATAATTTTGCTCCCTTAAATAACATCCGCAATTGTTAACCAGCTTTTTAATAGTAATTTAATGCGATGGATATTATTATCAAGTTAGGCTGGTTTCACTCCTATAACATCAATAATTCACCATTTTCAACTGAAAGTCAAGCTCAGAGAGTTATCCAGATACGGATCTTACAGTACCAAGGAATTGAGAGTGAGACCAATAGAAATTGAAACTATCAGAACGAAGATGTATCCTGTCATAAGTCATTATTGATAGCATAGTTCAGAGTCGGGAAACACCTGGTTCTCAACCATAATACACATAGAACCTCGTGTGATCAAAGAGGTTGAAAATCATGTTCAGCCATGGACCAATATAGCATTGGTTTGATTGCACCATGTAAATTTAAAATCTTTAACAGTGGCAAAACCATAAACCCTAACCCCGAAACCATAATAATAAACCCACTTAAAAACTGAATGATCCTTCTATGAGAATAGAGTGCACTCAAACACAAGATTACCAAAACAGAGAGCAACATTAAAAACATCCAGACTTCTTACAAATGCAAAACAGCTGTATTCAAGTTCAATGATCTCCATACAGTAGCAGGAAGCACTTAAACTCCAGAATAACAAATCAGAAACATACGCAGTAATTGAACTGATTCCTAAATAAAAAAAAATAATCAGAGAAACACATGTTCATGTTCATCCACATGAAAACAATAAATTAAAATAAACTCAGAGCCATAAATGGCAGAAAATACCAGCCATGTAGCCGCTTGTGGAGGTTGATAGTGTATTCACGCGTCACAACCTCTTCCTTTCTTCCCTTGGCCTTCTCCACCATTTTTGTTCTCTAAATCAGATTGGTGCCTACAAGAAACATCATAAAAAACGAATGTGAAACAACACTATAGTCAAATACAATACAGTGATACATGGTTCCTCGACGAACACATTCTGTGATCTAAAAGGGAAAAAGGACAAGGTCCGCGCCGGCGACACAAAGGACGGGGAATCGGCAATACCTGGAAAGGTCTCGGAGGGAGGAGGAGTCGATGAATGAGAGATAGGCTGCGGGGGGAAGTTGACGACTATAGAAATAAACAAGAGCAAATTAAAACCCTAGTGGCATATACGTAATTTTCCTAATTCAGAAAAACTGTTAATATAAAAAATAAGAAAAAAAAATGTTAAATAAGTCCATTATGTTTACAAAACTTTAAATCAGTCATTTTTTTTTATTACCAAAACAGTCCGCTTAAAATGCTAATTATGTCCTAATCAGTCCATCCATTTTTCACTAATTATACTCTAATTGCTGACGTGACAAGAGTTTAAATTTAAACCTGACACGTGCAATAATATTAGTCCTTTTTATTTTATCTTTTTGCCAATTCAGTCCTAAATATTTTTGTTGTTCCATTTAGTCATCTATCCAAATCAGTCATTTTTATATTAATTGGTCTCCAAACTTTCAAATTATTTCATTTCAAACCCAGAACATTAAATTTTTATTATTATTAGTCCGTTTATCAAATAAATGTCCAACATACTTCTGTAAATAAATTAAACACCAAACCTCATACATACAGTGGGTTTGACTGCCTTGTTACCCGGTATTGGAAGATCCAGGTACGAACTCCCTCCAACCACCCGACCGCAACGATGGTTCATTGGTTCTGGTTTCCATTAGGATTGTGTTGATTGTTGCTGGAGGAAACTAGAACCAATGAACCATCGGTTGCGGTCGGGTGGTTGGAGGGAGTCCATACCCGGATCTTGGAAGACCCGGTAACAAGACAGTCAGAACCAATGTATGTATGATGTTTGGTGTTTAATTTTATTTACGGAAGTATATTGGGCATTTATTTAATAAATAGACTAATAATAATAAAATTTAAGGTTGTGGGCCTAAAATGAAATAATTTGAAAGTTAGGAGGCCAATTAATATAAAAATGATTGATTTGGATAGAGGGCTAAATGAAACAAAATAAAAGTTTATGACTGAATTGGCAAAAGATAAAAGAAAAATGACTAATATTATGTCCACGTGTCAGGTTCAAATTTAAATATTGCCACATCAGCAATTATGATATAATTAGTGAAAAAATGACTGATTTGGACATAATTAGCATTTGTAGCGACTGTTTTGGTAATAAAATAAAAAAATGACTGATTTGAATTTTTGGAAAAGAAAATGTACGTATTTAACATTTTTTCCTAAAAAATAATGTTAATCAGTCCTCCTAAAAAATTAATGTTAATAAAATTTCACAAAAAATATAAAGTTTTTAAATTATATAATATTAAATTAATAGTATTATACGATTACAAAAACAAAAAATTATATTGCTTCAAATAACCTTAAACTTGGGATGAGTACTTAGCACAATGGGTTAAGTTCATTGATTTTCAACATAAAGGTTTGACTTCGAATCCCAACCGATCCCTTATCCCTCTACTTTATAACCTTTGTAATTTGCGTGACATGTTATTTAGGTCAATTCTTACTCAACTCTTTGGGGAGATGGGGTAGGCTGGTGGGCCATATCCATTTTGACCGTCATTATATATTTTTTGCTTCTACTTTTGAAAAAAAGAAATACATTTGACACAATGAAGATGTTTTGATAATAAGTACTTATTACTTTAGAGGGAAAAACGGAAGCCAAAAATATTTATTAAAATGAATAAAGTCTAAAAATACTACCTCTAATTTAATATAATTATGAAATACTACTTCCTAACCCTTCTCCATGATGAATAACAAAGTAGAAGTATATGGTTAATGGTTGTAGCAAGATTAAACTGTTTGTGTAAAACTAAAAACTAAAAAATAAAAAAATAGCAAAAATATAGGTAGAAATGTAGAAGAGGCCGGCAAAATTTACTCTTCCATATTCTAAATCCACCCCAATTCCTATACCCAAAATGTCATTCACTAATTTAAACTTAAAAAAACAAAAAAGGAAACATTACACTTTATTATTCTAAATCCATCCCACCCCCAAACACATCAAATTCACTCCAAATCCCTTCCAACACTTAAACCCTAACATCATATTCTAAACCCTAGTTTCTTCCACCTAAAATAATACAACCACAAAAAATCAAGAAACGCAGGAATTAATCATCAAGATTCAAAGAAGAAGTGAAGGTGAAGTCATTAGCAAACAAATGGAGGAAGGAAAAACACTTTGGAATGTAGAGGTAATGCTCCAAAAACCCTGAAAATCGTCAATTTCGCACAGACTGTTCGGTACTGGTCATCCGTGCAATATGTACGGCGTACGACAGGACCTGCCGTGCATGACACAACACGCACAGCAGCGTGTGCCGCGCGCAACACAAGACGCAGAGCAGCACTTGCCGTGCGCTACACAGTCCGCGCGGCAGGTCGTGCTGTGCACTCTGTTCTACACTTTTTTTTTGGGTTTTTATGATATATTTGTTTTTTATACGCAGGCTCCTCCCTCAGCCGAGACTATATGTAGTGATGCACCGATTGAAGAAGGTCCTATCGGGAACGAGATAAGCATAGACGTCATTGGCGAAGATTTCACACATGTGTTCACAACTCAAAAATTATATAAGACTAAAGATGATGCAGTGAAATGGGTTCAGGATACAGGGTTGGAACATCAGATGGTAGTGACCATTAAGAGATCGGATATGGGTAGGGGAACTAGGGTGGGGCGTATATACCTTGCGTGTGAACGTGATGGGGAGTACAAACAGCCAAAGAAAAAATGGGATCAGTGTGTTGTAGTTGAAGAAGGTAGTGATGGATGTGATAGCGAGAGCGTGAAGGGTGTTCGTAGAAGAGAAGGGGAAACAAAGAAATGTGGGTGTCCATTTTTTATAAAGACAACACAAGTGCATGTCGGGGGACACTGGAAAGTTGAGGTCTTGAAAGCTGTCCACAACCAACCTCTTGTGAAATATTTTGATGGACATGCTTTTGTGCAGCGGTTGACAAAACCGGAGGAAGAGTTGGTGGTGGACCTATCGTTGCAACAGGTGAGAGCGAAGGTGGTATTAAAGGAATTGAAGGCAAAGTTCCCCAATAACGTGTCATCTGTGAAGACAATCTAGAATGCGCGACATAAACATAGATTGAACAAGAGAGAAGGACGAGCTCAGCTGCAATATTTATTGGGAAAGTTGGATGAGCACATGTATCATTGCCATCACCGCAGAAACGAAACCACCAGTGAAGTGAGAGATTTATTCTTTGCCCATCCCACCGGTATTGAGCTACTGCGTGCATTTCCACATGTGCTATTGATGGATTGTACCTACAAAACTAATGTGTACAAATTTCCTTTGCTGGAGATAGTGGGTGCGTCATCTACTGGATTGACCTTTTTGTGTTGCTTGTGTCTATATGGAGGCAGAGAAGGAGGATAATTATACATGGGCACTTGAGACTCTGCGAACAATAATGGATGGACATTGTTTTCCAAATGTGGTGGTTACTGATAGGGAATTGACCCTTATGAATGTAATTGACAGAGTATTTCCTGATGCTGCACAGTTTTTATGCACATGCACATAACCAAGAATGTTACTGCCAATTGCAGAAACACATACTAACAAAGAAGATTTGGGAGATGTTTATGGGACAGTGGAAGAATGTGATTGAGGCAGATACCGAAAAGATGTTCAAGGAACAATTGAACCGCTTCTGTAATGACTATGCAAATGTTCCGAATGCGGTTGATTATTGTTTGAGGCAATGGCTGGAGGCGTACAGTAAGAAATTTTGTTCATATGCCACAAACAAGGTCATGCACTACGGGCACAATACCACTAATCCTCGTGATGGGCGTCGGCCTCTACCCTGTGATGTTCGTCAACCTGCTCGTCCTGATATGGTATCATCTCATTCCCTTGAATAGGTGCATCGTCAACCACGACCTCTCGCTCTCGGACACGTTCGGCCCGTGCCGAAGCAGTGGGCCGAATGCGTCGCCGGAAGTAGGTACGAATACCTGTGAATCAAAACAAGATGAGTGTTAATATATGACAATATGTAATACATGAACAACCAAGAAGAGAGAGAGAAAGAGAGAGAGAGAGAGAGAGAGAGAGAGAGAGAGAGAGAGAGAGAGAGAGAAAAAAACCTGGACACCCATCGCCGTGCGGCACCAGCACTCGGCAAGTGCCGAGTGCTCATGTGCCGTGCGCATGGTATGTTGCAGAAGCGTGCACGGCGCACCAGGTCCGAACGGAGCTGGTGCCAGCAAGTTCACCATCCTGGTAAACTTGCCCAAAAATTGTTCCAATTCTTATTTTTACCACAAAAAAGAGGCAACTTTATGCTTTCCATCCACAATGTAATACTCCATCCCTCCCGCGAAAGTTGACGCGTATTCATTTTTGAGCTGTCCCACGAAATTTGACACGTTTTCTTTTTTAGATAAATTAAATTAATATAAATATAATTAGAATCTTAATGGTTTTTAAAAACCCATTAAAAGTAATTACTTTAACTATTTTGTACAACTCCCAATACACTTTTATTTTTCTATACAAATCCCTTACATTTCTTTAATTCTCCATATCTCAAAATAGGTACAAATAAAAATTATATAAAATATATATTCTAAAACTAGACCCTTAGACGATTCTAACAAAACCACACTTGAATATTTTTTTCTAATTAAATCATTACCATAATATTAAGTCAAAGTTAAACAATAAGTAAAGTGAAAATTAATTAAAATTTTAAACACAAATACCCACAAGTCACAACACTTTAACCATTAAACCCCACTACATAAATTATCGTGCCCAAAAGAAACGCGTCAACTTTCGCAGAGAAGTACTAATTTAACATTTCTAACGATAAAAAAACAAGATTTAGTACAAATGAGTTAATTAAAATGGAACACATATCAAACCCTACCTTCTACTCTCTTCATATGTGAGAATAGGTGTATGTATACTTGGGGATTCTTTGCTTACTCCAAAATTTGAATCTTTGAAGATAATAAGACAGTGAGACCGAGACCGAGACCAGACAGTGAGACCGTGTTCTTGTTTACTTCGACCGGGATTTTATGGGGGAGTGAAGGTGGGGTGAGTGTTAGGTGGGATAGTGGGGTGAATGTTCTAAAAATTAGAATTAGATATTGCTTTGGGTATAGAAGGATATTTGGGTAATTGAGGGCGGAGTGATTTTAGAATTTGATAACTTTTTTAAATTTTTTAATGGGGGAATTTAGACATATGGTGGATTTAATAAATGTTGGAGTCTAAATAGCCCAATTCAACGTAGAATTGCTGTGTGTAGCTTTGGCAAGTTTGAACAGCGGCGCCTTACCGCATAGAGTACAGGAGTATGATTTATATCACTCGTAACCAGAAAATTATCGTACTCAACATATATTGCTGAACAGCTGAAATAATCCTTGAAAGAGCATTGTGAATAAGTAGTCGAATTCCCATTCTCTCAATACAGAATACGGATTGCCTGCACCGATGTTCACTCTCCAATCTTGTTTCCCAACTATTCAGTCGCTATCTCTGTCCCCTTCAATTTCCTTCCACTCCATCAATTGCGTGTCCTCCCTCGCCCCTCCATTATCCTTCCGTGGTCTATCGTCACATGTAACTCGAGCGAGGCCCAAGAATTTGCAGTCCCAGACGGAAGCCGACGGCTTTGACATTGGGGAAGACGAAGAAATTGAGGATGATACTGATTACTCCTGGCGTGGGGGCGGATTCGGGGGTCGGGATGCTGGAGAAAAGGACTATGATAGAGACCCCGAGTTCGCCGAGATTATTGGTGATTGTATCGATGATCCCGAAAAGGCTAGGTCCAAAGTGAGTTTTTATTTTTTATTTTTCCCTTTTAATATCTTCTCGAGCAACCGGTTTTGGATAGTGCTCGGATTAGGGTTTAGGGTTTAGGGATTATGCCTTCCTGATTGGTTTTGGGAATTTATTCACTAGCCGTTTCCAGATGGCTTGGCTGTTTTTGACTTGTTTTTTCAGGGCAGTGGAAAGAATTATTTTGCAATTCTTGCATAGCTGTTCTTACACACATCACATGTTTTCCAGGCAAATATTGTGTCTACCTAGGTCTCTATTCTAGTGGTTTTTGAAACACAAATAAAGAAAATGATTCGTATGGTTGTTGGCAGATGGAAGAGAGACTGAGGAAGAAGAGGAGCAAGATACTGCAAACGAAAACAGGCTCAGCGCACGCAATGCAAGTGACTTTTAACAAGTAAGTTAATGTGCACTCTATTCATCATTGTAAACACCCTTGCTGATTACTCTAGTCAATTGTAATGTCAATTTTTTTGCAATAATTTTGACGTTTGCTGGCTTTGTGGTAAGGCTCATTGAATGGATAAATGAATAATGCATGCATTTTAGAGTATCTATCCAGAGATGTGTCCAGTTTGTGGCCTGATGTGGAACTCAACTTTTTCATATTGATATCAGCTTATTTTAGTTATCAATTCATGTTAAATAATGAGCAAGAACAGGGGCCGGACATATGTATTATTTCTGACTGGTGGCTTGCAAGAGTCTGGGCTTGGTTCTAAAAGCATTGGTACCGTGTTCTAAGTACAAGTGATTCTGTGAATTTTGTGGATTTATGAGTTTTGATCTGCACAATTGGAGATTTTGTTGTACGTTTCACTAGAGATAGTATCATAATTCATACTTCCTTAGTTTGTGTATGTTGTTTTCCTAATTCACATGAATTAATGATGTGTTTAATTTATATAACATAACAATATTGGCCTCCAATTTTTTTCTTTTTTGAAAAAAAACAACTATGCAGTTTCAATGTCATAAATAGGGGTATTTTAAGGGAATGGGACTTGACCCAAGTGGTCATGTTCCCTGCCTTCCAACCATAGGTTGGGGTTCAATTCCCACCTGGCCCCTATCCCTCCCCTTTATCCCCCTTTGTAATTTGTGTGGCTTGGGCTTCTACACACCTTTGCCGACACATAGGTGTCAATGTTTATAAAAGAAAAAATAGGGGTATTTTAAAAACAATCTATCTTGTAAAGCAAAGTTGATAAACATCTATAACGTACCTAATCATTTGTCAGGCTATTATGGAGTAAGATATCAATTTTGTAATAGTACAATAAATTTATTTGTGTAATGAATTTCCCCAAAAATTATTGATGAGTGTGTAAATGTGGTCTTAGTGGCCTCTCTCTTGTTGTCCTTTTTGTGCCAGTGAGCTTTCTTGTTATTTAAATGATAAAAATAGATGGAAAATAAATGCATTCATTAGGAGTTGGATTGGAAGTTGAAACTTTACAAAGGTTTAGAAGACCTAATATTCATTAGGTCAAATAGAGCAATTGAAATAAACTAAGAGCTCACATATACGTAGGTGAGAACTATGACAAATTGCTTACCATATTTGTGTTGCCTGTTGCAAGATGTAAAACCTGTGACCTTAAAATTCATGAAATTTGGGTATCTTTTCATTTGCATGTTCTATTTGTATGTTCATAACTGATACCCCATATTAATTTTATAATTTATTGTTCAAAACAGAATCCTTGCATTGATGCTAGCATAATGGGCCTGTATTTTTTTCTGATTGGTGGCGCTTTATATTCTGCATATTCGCATTAAAACACAGTCTTCAATAAGCATGATAGTTTTCTTGTTTCTCTCAATAAGATTGGAGATATTTACTTATTTGGCACATTTTGCTTCAGTTTAAGTTGTTACATTGATTCAAGTTATCTTCCCGGGTTTACTAACTCTTGTTGTTTCGTAAGCAAATTTTAATTCTTTTAGTTTTCTTGCATCTTGTCAGATTTGACTTCTCAAACTCAAATATATGGTTGGAGTTCTACAATGCCCCATTAGAGAAAGATGTCACGTTACTCTGTGATGTATGTAAATTTGGATTAATTCCCCGTTCATTAAGTTGCTATTTGGAGTAACATTTCATTGATGCTACTTATATCAGACAATTAGGGCCTGGCATATTGTTGGGCGACTAGGTGGGTGCAACTCTATGAACATGCAAGTAAGTTTAACTTGTACACAACCTCTAATAGTCTAATCCGGTGCCACTTTATTTGAACAAAGTATTATAAGTCGTAAACTCTCTCCGTGATTGCAAATTAGTTGTCACAATCTCCTCTGGACCAAAGGCCAACTTATGATGCTATTCAAGGAGCAAATGTCACGCCAACCACATTTTACAACATTGGGGACCTTGAAATTCAAGATAATTTATCTCGAATTTGGTAAGGCATTCAACTTCAAGTTTATTCTCAGAGCTAGGATTGGAGAGTGGAAACTTGGACTGACATATTTTGTGTGTACCGACAGGGTGGATATTGGCACTAGCGAGCCTTTGCTCTTGGATGTTTTGATTAATGCATTAACTCAATTAAGCTCTGAGTAAGGCCCTGTTTTCTCTCAACTGTTCCAATCCGTTTTGGCAAATGTGTTGTTTCATGTGCACAAATGCTGACCCAATTTCTGTTTTTGTCTGGATAATTTCAGTTATGTAGGAATTAAGCAAGTGATGTTTGGGGGATCAGAATTTGAGAATTGGAGGGAAAATTTGAAGACAGAGGAAGTAGGATACAGTGTTCACAAGATTTAGGGATTTGTATTTTCCATATAATATTTTGCTAGTTAGTGTTTGTATGAGTTCACCTGGATATGAGATCAATGTTATATGAGATCAATGTTAGAAATCATAGTCAGTGTGCAGCACTGGAAATATATTGGGCATATTTGTTGCTGACTGGTTATTCAACACATGTCATCCTGTTTTCAGGCATCACTCCTGCTGACATCTCCTTGTGTAGTCCCCAAGAACCTTATTTGGCGGGTTTGATGGCCTAGCTCTGCTATATTCCATTTGGCTACGTCTCCCAAAAGCTCTGAGGCAAAATTGGCTATTGTCTAGCTAAAATTTCTTCCAAAAAACGAATTTCTTGAATCTCACCAATTGATGGAACAACCAGATTTCCTATTAAACTTTGGATCCAAAGCCTTGTAGTTCCTAAGAAAACATTGGTTGCACCGTAGTGCAGGAACCTGGATCACTCACTACCTGACTATCTCACCAGCATTAGTTCCAATACAAGTGAATCCGAATAGTAAAGCAAAAAATGCATAAGCATACATTCAAATATCAACTAATTGGTAGTTTGGTAAGATTACAGAATTTAACAAGCCAACACATCGTTTTCTTTTTCAGGAAATCCAATTACATATATTTACCAACTCTAATTCCTTCTTTTGCACCAGAAAAAAATGTTGCGACGCCGAAAGACTTGTAGGAGCAAGAGCAAGAATACATATTCAAATGCCAGAAGAAAAGAAAGTAACCAGTTTAAACTTTAAACTCCTAACTTGAAAACCAACCAAAGTATGAAAGGAATTGACCAGAATCTTCTGTGGTTTCAATCTCTCATATCAGCACTTTACACGCGCTGGACCTTTCAAAATGAGTTTCTTTCACCTCATTAAATTTAACCAAACCAAATATGTTTTCAGTCTCTTCTTCATAAATATCAAATCAAATCACAAAGCTACCTGTTACTGCCTTCAAGGAATATATATATCAACACATGGATTACGATTGATTTTTTTCAGAAATGGAACTGGAGCTGACCGAATGAAACATAAAGATCACATAAATAGCAAATTAAAGGATATTGACTATGCGAAAACAATAACCGCACCCAGTGGCGGACCCAGGATTTTTCGGAAGGTAGGGCCGGAGTCTATTTTTTTTAATCTTAAGTTAAAAAAAATTTAAAAAAATTTGATAAAAAAAAGTAACATACAATTTGGAAATTGAACTAGAGTAAAACAAAGAAGAGTGAGTTTGAAATGATGCTACCTCTCATTATTGGAGATCGCATCACAGCAGGAGGCTTGCATCGTTTCCACGTGTGATGAGGAAAAGTAATACCAATACGCAATCGATACAATCATCTAAATAACTATCTTAACTCATATATGCAAGGTGATTATGTTATCCAATGATCATAGAACATTACACGTGCACAAAACATGAAAATTAAACCAAAGACAAACATTTTCGTTGCCTATCAAACAAAAACAAACACTACTTTCACATGTCGAAAATGGCAAACACATCAAGCACTAATGCACTATGCAATTAAGAGCTTCCCTCTGTTCATTGCTTTCTCGCAATTAAGGATTTTTATTTACTATTTCAACAAACTAACAAAAGAAATGAATTTCAGTTTATATTCCATCTGCAATAACGATACACTATACATTGGACAACATACATAGCTTCTCCAGCTAAAGAAGAAAAGGAACTTTTGAAATGATACCAGTTGCCTTATTGGCTTATACAGCTACAATGTATAAAAATGGCAAACTATACATGACATTAAAGGTTATCACATGATACTAAAGTTCTTATGAAAATTTATAGAATGTAGCTGTCCTTGTTGAATATCTTCCAACAGCAACTCAAAAGCAAAGTAGCATCAACGTTTTGACAATTGATCACAAATCTCCTTCTTAATTCAGGACAACATGCTATCAAGGTGCAGAGAAGTTTAACAGAACACTCAAGAATATGAATGCATTATTGATGGATATTTAGCATTGTCATAAGTTATCAGCAAACATTAAATTAAGCTGCATTTACTGAGTTGATGAACTTCCTGTTAACCTTCGGGGGTTTCTTGGGAAAGGAAACCAAAGGATAACATCAGCACATTGGCTCTTATCGAACCCCACGAATCAGCTCAACAATAGGCTTTAAAAGCTAGGCTGCTATGTCGTATCGGATATCCAAGAATCTTTTGTTCCCTCCTTCCACATTCCCCATTTCCATCTCACCCGAGCACAATGTGCAGTACATCTTGAAATAAGGGTGCTCGTGACATTAGAAACAACATCACGGTGGATGAGCAATGCCATACTCGACAGGTTGCTACAGTCATTCAATAAAATGAAAATCGCTGACAAAGTAGTCTCGACATCATTAACAGTCAAATATGCTGTAACCTCTTTCAACCCCTTCATTTGAACCCTCGCTTCTAATCCTTCCAATCCAGGAAAAGTTTCAAACTCAGACCAAACACCCGAAAATAATGTAAGAGAAATGACTTTTGGAAAAGCACATAACAGTAACTCCAAAGTTGACTTGTAAACTCCGACTGGCATTTCCCACCTCTCAGAACTAACAACTAGATTCTTAACGGTTCTACCAAAAGGTAAATCAGCAAGCAAACTGCGGAGGTTTGTAGATTCAAGATGAAGATTTTTCAAATGAGGAAATTCTTTTATATTGAGGTTGCAAGCGCTCTCAAAAGAAAGATAGAAGTACAATAACATTGGAGTCTCGATCTGAAGCACATTTGGCTTCACACACTTAAGTTTGAGTCTAGTGAGACTTGGCGCAACTATAGATATAGAGGTTGGAGCATTAGACAACGACCAATAGCACGTTTGAAGATGCATAAGATGGATCTTGGGTTCTTTAAGTCCTCCAACCCCAATTAGATTGAGAACTTGCAGGCAAGGTAAATATTCATTGAACTTTTCCAAGTTCTCATCATCCAACCTTATAAATTCGAGAGTTATGGATGTGAGATTAGGCATAGGAGTTAATCCATCAACAGAGAGCCAAGCATTCTTAATCTCTAACTCATTGAGCTTAAGACCTGCGTATACAAAAAACATCCCATTCAATTACTCTGAAATGATAAACGACTAGGGAGATGAGAAAAGAGTATTTTTATATTCTCAATAAATACACAAATAGGGTAACTGCAAAATTGGATTAAAAGAAACTAACAGGCCACAAGTGTAAACGGGAATGCATCAAAACTATTAAATAGAAGTATCAAGACATACTTTCTGAATTCCTGAATTAATAACAGATAACTACTCTATGACGTTGTTAACACCAAAAAGACGTCAGCTCCACAAAATGCCAATAGTCCAATACATTTCTCCACCTTTTTGCCAATTTTTAAGGTGCATTATCCTTTGCAACAGAGAATGTTTTACAAAACATAAGCTAACAGTTCCCTTATTAGGATAAGGGCTTAGGTGAAGACAATTAATAAGCTCAAAGTTCCTCACAAGACAATGCCATTTTCCACATAAATTACACCATCAATGCTAACTCTAAAAACTTCCAGAAAAATGAATCTTCTTTAGGCACTCATACATATTCATAGTATATATGTGCTTGTGTAACTTATGGATCATTTCTCAATTCATATACAAAGACAAAACCAACGTTCAAAATAACCAATGATTCATGAAACATCAGAAACTATAGCAAAATGCCAATCATTTATCCAAAAACAGCATCCACACGAAAAATAAAGAAAGAAGGTGGGGAAGATTGAAGAAGAACTCACAGCAAGAGGAAAAGAGGGAAAGCACATCGGATCGCCTCCAGCAAGACTGCACCCAAAAATCCGAAATCGAAACAGACTTGAGATGCGCACAAACCCTAGGCAGCCAAGTGTTGACGAAATTGACGTCGCAGAGGAAGAGATCATCGTCCTCATCATCGACGTCGTCGTAGGCGACAAGGCCCAGCGGCTTCCCGACGCCGATGACGACTCGCTCGACAATTCGCAATTGAGAAATCAAATTGTGGAAAATGGTCTTGAAAGGGGTGAGGGAAGAATTAGTGAGAGGCGATCGGGAATTGACGTAGCGGAGGTAGGAGCACTGGAGATTGACGGAGCGGATGTCCGGGGCGAGGGAATTTAGGGTTCTGCAGGAGAGACGACAGCGGGCGACATCGGCGGAATCGTTGAGGCGAGTGAGGATGTCGAGGAGGAGAGGTGGAGGAAGGTCGTCCATGGAAATTGGAGGCTGGAGAGAATGAAATGGAGCTTGTTGTTATGTGTTGGTTGTCTTGTACTCTTGTTTTGTTAGTTGTTAATTTGTTATTATTACACCAACACAACACATGGATAGAGCATTGCGTTTCTTGTGGACAGTGTTTTTTGTCGGACTCACCGGACTCCGCGCTGTTAATTTCCTACGGTTTTCTACGCTCCTACTATTTCCTTTCACTTTTTAATTGATTTTTTTTTTTAAAAAAAATTATATCTACTTTCTTGAAAATTATAATGGTTTGATGTATTTTTTTTTTTACCCTTCCAATCTAGTCATTGTGGAACTAGGTTCAAATTATAGATAATTTTAATAAATTCTTTGAATATTTTCTTAATTAAATAGAGAAATGAATAATTTAATTTATTTGTATTATACCTTGTGATATTATTTGTGTGGAAAATACTGTATTTGGATGATTCTTTAGAATGAAGATGGTCAACAATATACACATCATTTTCGTTTGAGCAATGGGGGTATGTTTGCTATATTGAATCATTTTTATTACAGTAGTATATGTTTATATTATACTCCATTTATTTTTTTATTTTTTATTTTTGCACCATTTCAAGTTTTGTTACTATTCATACATGGACTTTCACCTAAAATTTTATCAAAATTATATATAGCCAAGTGAGATCTTATATGATTCGTATCGTCTTGTAGTTTTTAAATATTAAACTTTTAAAATTTTTATTTGTACAAGAATTCGAGTTATTAATGATTTAAAATATGCATTGAACTGCGTGCTGAATGAGTCCGTAGCAAAAACAGAACTCGAGTTATTAATGCTTAAAATATGCATTGGACTGCGCACTGAGTGAGTTCGGAGCAAAAATAAAAAAATAAAAACGAAGGGAGTATATAAATACTTTTTTTTCTGGTAAGTTTGCGACCCGGAGGTTAGATAAAAAAATATTGTTATTTTTTTTTTTGCTTAAAAAGATAACCAAGTACACAAAAATCAAAACACCAAGATGAAATCCACAAAAAGTCCAATAAAATTATATAGGAGGGTAGAACCAAATGGTGGCATTTTTCTTAAACTTTTGCTTTGCCTTTATCAATACAATCTTTTGAGCACTACTTTGATTGCTATTGTATGGCTTTCTTTCAAAATTTTGGTTGCGTGGATATGGTTCTGGTCTTATATAGACATTATTTCTTTCACGACCATTTCCACGACCACGACCACGAGGCCCACACGGCCACGTCCACGACCACGATTAGATGATTCTGTGAAATTCATCTCAGGATATACAGTACTTCCTGTCGGTCTGGACTCATAATTTTTCATCAGTAAATCATTATTTTTCTCAGCCAGCAGTAAACAAGTAATCAGTTCGGAGTATTCTGTGAATCCCCTTTCTTTGTACTGCTGCTGTAACAGTAAATTTGTGGCATGGAAAGTAGAGAATGTCTTGTCTAACATATCATTTTCTGTTATTTTTTCGCCACATAATCTCAGTTGTGCTGTAATTCTGAACATGTATGAATTAAAATCATTTATGGACTTATAGTCCTGCAGCCTTAACTGGTGCCATTCATATCGGGCACTCGGGAGATTGATCAACATTAAATGATCATATCTTTTCTTTAAATTCTCCCATAGATCCTATGGATCTTTTACCGTCAAATACTCTAATTTCAAACCTTCATCAAGATGATGTCGGAGAAAAATCATAGCTTTGGCACGGTCTTGGCCTGTGGCCGTATTTTCTTTCATTATGGTCTTTTCAAGACCCATAGACTCCAGATGGATTTCGACATCCATTCTCCAGGATAAATAATTATTCCCGGACCTCTCCAGTGGTATGAATTCCTGTTTTGTCAGATTAGTCATATTTGTATTAAAAATAGTAGTAGTATACTCAACAGGATTTTCAGAAATCCTCAAACGGAACTTTGGTAGGATTGAAAAAATTCCAACAGCACTCGGACAGAACTTCGGTAGGGATGGCAAACTCCAAGCGGTCGTGCTAATAACGTGTTGTGTGTAAAATATAAACCAATGTATAGATCTGTTGTAGACTAAGTAATACACGAAATGCTGATGGTTTGATGATAGTCTGGGAAACGTGAGACGGATCCTTTAATGTTATTGAAAAGGAGCATCATTTTATTTGGATTAAAGGTAACTTAAGGGGAGTTAACGGGGTGATGAATGTTCTGAATATTCATGCGCCCAATGGTAGGAGGAAGAGGGCCGATTTCTGGAGTTTGATTGCTAACAAATGTGACACGGGGAGTGGGGAATTATGGTGTCTAGCGGGAGACTTTAACACTGTGACAGGGGAGGGAGAAAGGTTAGGGGCTGGTGAGGATGATGGATCGTCGAGGGAGTTTCGAGATTTTATCAATCGATTGGGGCTGGTTGACTTGCCGTCGGAGGCAACTTCTTTCACTTGGTATGGTAGGGGGGAAGCGTATGCAGCAGACTAGACAGATTTCTATTATCGCCCGAGTGGCTGAGCTTGCCGGGAGATATCTATCAAAGGCGTTGTGATTGTGCTTTCTGACCATTATCCGGTCCGTTTGTAGATGGGTGAAAAGTCTTGGGGGCTTAAACCTTTTCGATTGTATGAATACTGGATGGAAGATAAGGATTTTAAGAAGTTGGTGAGCGAGGTATGGGGGGAGGGCAAGTCGGGGGATGAGGGTGAGCGAGGGGGCGGGTTACTGGGCAAGTTAAGGAAGCTTAAACATAAGGTGAGGGGCTGGGAGGGGTATGGGGCGGCTGGTTTAGAGAACAAAATTTAAAAGATCATGTCGGATATAGGAGAGTTGGAAGAGAATATGCAAGGGTATGGGTTTGATGAGGCGATCAGGGAGGAGTGGAGAGGGAAGCAGGAGGATCTAAAGAAACTTCTCCTTGACGAAGAAAGAAGATGGCTCCAAAAATCGAGAGTGAGATGGCTCAAGGAGGGGGATTTAAACACTAAATTTTTTCATACTGTGGCTGTTGTAAATAAGAGAAGGAATTATATCGGTGCTGTTTTGTTAAATGGTTCGGTTGTGGAAGAGCCGCGAGAAGTAAAAGACCTGGCATATTCCTACTTTAGATCTATCTTCTCTAGATCTAAGGGCTTTTTTCTCCAGTTCGAGGACGTAGGGATGGCTCAGATTGATGACAACAATAAGGCATGGTTAGAACGCAGATTATCTGAAGAGGAAATTCGTGAGGTTGTCTGGAGCTGCGACGGGAACCGTGCCCCAGGTCCCTATGGATATAACCTAGGGTTTTTTAAGAAGTTTTGGAACTTGCTGAAAGATGATGTCATGGATATCTTCCAGAGGTTAGATAGGGCAGGAGATTGCCGAAAGGTTCGGGAAGCTCTTTCATAGCCTTAATTCCTAAGGTGGACCGGCCGATGGACTTTAGTAATTACAGACCAATATCTCTTGTGGGCAGTGTCTACAAAATCGTGGCTAAGACGTTGGCTAGAAGGTTACAAGGAGTGCTCGGAGGCGTGGTGGGGGTCTCCCAGATGGCCTTTGTTAGAGGAAGGCAAATTCTTGATGGGGCATTGATCACATCGGAAGTGTTGGATTCCACATTGAAGTCGGGTAGACAGGGGTTTGTGTTGAAACTAGACTTTGCCAAAGCATATGATAATGTGTCTTGGGAGGCGCTCTTTGGTGTTCTTGAGGAAATGAATTTCGGGGAAAAATGGATTGATTGGATTAGAGCCTGTGTACAGTCAGCCTCTGCAGCTGTACTTATAAACGGTTCTGCTACCAAGTTCTTTGATCTACAAAAAGGGCTAAGACAGGGCGATCCGCTTTCGCCTTACTTATTCGTCCTTGTTGCTGAGGTTCTGAATAGACTACTAGTTAAAGTAGCGGCATCTGGGTTGCTGGTCGGATTACCTTTGGGGGGTAGAGGTCCCATCACCACTCATCTCCAATATGCAGATGGCACGTTACTTTTCTATGAAGGGGCTTTTGAGCAGGTCATCATCATTAAAAGAATTTTGTGGTGTTTGTCATTATCTACAGGCCTACGGAGTAATTTTGATAAAAGTTATCTATTTGGAATTAATTGCCCTTCGGATATGGTGGAGGAAGCCGCTTCATTATTCGGATGCAAGGTTGGGAGTTGGCCGATGACTTATTTGGGTATTCCCATTGGAGGAAGGTCGAATGGAACTGCTATTTGGAAACCACTGTTGGACAAAGTAGAGAGGAGAATGGCGGGATGGCAGGGAAAGCTGTTGTCTCAGGCCGGTTGACTGTGCCTAATTCGGTCTGTGATGAATAGCTTGCCAACATACTTTTTTTTTTTTTTTTTTTTTATCATTATTCAAAGTGCCAGTGGCAGTGGGAGAACGGCTGGAAAGGATCAAGCGGAGATTCTTTTGGAATGAGTGGGATGACTCCAAAAGAATGCAAACAGTATGTTGGGATAGGATATGTCAACCTAAAGAAAATGGAGGGCTGCAGGTTTGGAAAACAAGGGATTTCAATACAGCGTAGTTACTAAAATGGAGGTGGAGGTTCGGGAAAGAGCACGCACTTTGGAAACAAGTGATTAATGAAAAATATTACTGTGGCACATCCCCTTTGTTTCCGGAGATGAGGATTGGGCGTTCGGTTTGGGGCAGGATATGCAGCGCTTGGGAGGAACATGATATGAGAGGTGTTAACGATGGATTCAAAATTATTGTGGGGAATGGATCCTCGGTTCGCTTCTAGCAAGATGTGTGGGTAGAGGCCGGGAGACCTTTGCTAGAACTTTTCCCCAGATTATACGCTCTGGCTATTAACAAGGAGGGTAAGGTGAATGAATATGGTAAATGGTGTGGATTTGGTTGGCAGTGGGATATACATCTAAGAAGGGCATTATTTGACTGGGAAGCAGGGGTGCTAGACGAGTTGCTGAGGACTGTTAACGGTTTGAAAATGAATAGGTTTGTTGAGGATAGAGTGGTCTGGATGGAGGAGAGTAATGGTGTATACTCTACTCAAACCTGGTGGAAGCGATATGGTGCAGGAACCCCCAGAGAGCATAGGCTGGTATGGCGTAATGTCTGGAGGTTAAGGGCTCCTATGAAGATAAAATTGCTAATCTGGAAACTTGTAAACAATGGCCTACCAACTAGGGAACTTCTTCTTAAAAGGGGCTGCATTCAGTCCTCAAGTGCAATGTGCCCTTTATGTGAAAAAGCCGTGGAATCTGCAAACCACCTGTTCTGCCAATGTGAAATTTCTTTGGGGTTGTGGTACCGTGGCCTAGAATGGTGTGGTGTTAGGTGGGTCATACCTGGGATGGTAGCAAACCTACTGGATGATTGGTTTGGATACTCCCCATCGCACGTCATGAAAGTCTTGTGGTTTATGCTGGGAGTAGCTACAATATGGACTATATGGATCAGCAGGAATGGGAAGGTGTTCAGGGGGAAAGATTTAAATATACAGATAGCGGGGGAAGCTATCCGATGGAGAATATGCTTGTGGTGGAATGCATTTTCTAATGCTGATATAGATCCTCGGTGGGTAGGGGAGTCCAGTCTTGATGGTAGATTGATGAATTTCCCAACCGGACGGGTGAAGGCGCCTCGGCGAGGCCTAGTGTGGGAGAAACCGAAGAGGGGTTGGTGGAAAATCAATACGGATGGATGTTCATTTGGCAACCCGGGTCCAGCCGGGGTAGGGGTGTTATACGTGATGTGGAGGGGAAAGTCATCTTTATTCTTTCAGATTTCATTGGGATTACTGATTCGTCTGAAGCCGAAATAACTGCTATAAGTAGAGTCTGCGAGGCACTTATTCGTGACCAAGGTTTCCCCTTGCAAAGGTTAGTATTCGAGTGTGACTCTATAAATGTTGTGTGGTGGATTCACGAGCCTGACAAGCTGCCGTGGCGTTTTTGTAACCTGATTGGCCCTATTGTCAATGTAATGAGTTGTGCCGGGGAGGTTCGCGTGCAACATATCTTAAGGTAGAGAAATGGGGAAGCCGACCATTGGGCAAGATTGGGGGCGTCGGGAGAAGACAGGGTGGAGGCTTGGTTCTGAATATTAGTTGCCTGCTTTTCTGTGTTGAAAACCTCATTGTTAAGGAAGGAAGGGTGGGGAAATGGGGCTAATCCCCTAAGCTGACCAGGTGCACAAGGAAATGAGAACAGGATCCTGTGGCTGCCTCACTGTTTCTTCTCTTTTCTTCCAGTTTCTTTTGCAGGTTGCTGCAGCTGCTGGAGTTGCTCGGAATTGGCTGCAGTTTTGCTTGTTTTAGTGGTGGCAATGAATGGTATCTTGCGACATCAATTACGTTGATTGTGGACGGCTAGGGGCATGGAACGACTCTTATTATACACACTGCTGCCCAAAGAAATGCTTTACAGCGAAGGCAAAGTTCTAACTCACACGATGTTGGTTCAAGCACTTGAGAGGATAGGCGTACGCTCATGCACAAACAGTTAGTCGACTGCCTAGCGGATCCGGTGAGATCTGATCATTAAACTCCTATTGATGTATGCATACGTGAGTTTCATTTGATATCCTATAATTTGCTTAAGCATTCATGTTGAGCTTACATATGTCTCATGTCAATGCATTGGCTAAGATAAGGGCGCTGGGCTGGATTTTCTCTAACCAATTTTATTCTTCATTCCCCTTCTGAGCCTTGATCAGAACCTTTCTGACTATCCCTCTAGGTCGCTCCCCTACCTTGTGCCCTTTTTTTTTTTTTTTTAACCCTAATGCATCTTCATCGGTTCTGCTTTTTTGATACACCCCACAATAAGGAAGTTCAGGAAATATTCTTAGGTTTCAGTTGAATCATATTTTTGATGTTACATGATTGCTGTTAGAACTGTCATGGAGTTTGGAATGTTTGTCTTTGCTGGGTAATGATTGGTGATAAGATTGGATGGTTGTGAATTTCTCCATTTTGACAGGAGAGTTGGACAACCTATGGGTAGTGTACTAAATAGAAATGAAATATATTGTATTGAAGAAGAATTACAGAAACAGAGAAAGAAAAGAAAAAAAAAAGAAAAAAAAGAAAGAGTAATAAGTGAAAAAAAAGGAAAAAAAAAAGAGGGAAGGTTAAGAGAATGAAAAGTTGGAAATCTTATTCAGCCAGGTTTACTGCTTCCTGTTATACATCAGTTGATGCTGTGGAGCGGTCCAATTGAGTTTGGTTCCATTTATGCAGTGTTGTGAGTGGTTAAGAGTCTTTGGGTTCTGTGAAGTATGGAGTGGGGTTGGATAAGACCGGTTAGTCTAGTACTATGCATTATATGCTTCAAATCATTTTGGCCATTTTCGATTTTGCCATATCTTCAGCCTACACCAATAAGAGTATTTGCGTCCCTGTTATATTTACCAATTCTGCTGATCAACCATTCCATTGTCCTAGGTCTGCCCCTTTGATTGGCTTGATTCATTGGAATTGAACACTTTTGTAGGGGAAATGTGATGTTGAAGTATATTTATAGGATTGTCAAAGTAACACATACATGTATGCTCTTTTGACTATGGGATTGATACAGAGGTGTGCATTTAGAGGAGCTGTTAATGCCAATGCCGATACTAATATTAGAATAGCCATTGATGCTCCTGATGCTCAGAGATGTTTATTGATTGGAGAAGTTTTGTTTAAGAAAGGATGACACGGTATAAACTATTGAAGGAAGCCGGGATGGTCAGACCAGGAACACCCAAACAGGCCTTTGTTTCTTTCACTCAGATCCACGATCCAGATGAGCTCAAAACTTTGGCCCTTTGTTTTACTTTTTCTAGTGTGTAATATTTTTAGTACCATCTCAGTGTGATGGATAGAATGGTGGATAGTGCAAATTGTAAGGCTGATTTGGCTATGAAGTATTGAAGGAATAAAAACACTTTCTCCTCAAAAAAAAAAAGAAGAAGTAATACACGAAAGTTAAGGAAAATGAGAGTAGGCAGTGGATGTAGTATGTGTATATATGAAAGACAAAAGATGATTTAATTGTATAGAGAGTAGTAGAGGGTAAGAGGCCAGGAGAATTATATTCATTCATTCCGTAGACTACAGTATTTGTAGGCAATGAGATGCCTTAATTTCATGTATGAGTCACACTACAATATGAGTCATAGGACACTTAACGTGATGAGAAGTAATGCTTAATGACCAAGAAAGAGAGCAAGGTAATAGACAAGTGCGTGTATCTAGGAATTGCATGCATTTTACAATATTGATGTATTATTGTTTTTTTTTTACTCTTCCAATCTAGTCATTGTGGAACTAGGTTCAAATTATAGACAATTTTAATAAATTCTTTGAATATTTTCTTAATTAAATAGAGAAATGAATAATTTAATTTATTTGTATTATACGTTGTGATATTATTTGTGTCGAAAATACTGTATTTGGATGATTCTTTAGAATGAAGATGGTCAACAGTATACACATCATTTTCGTTTGAGCAATGGGGGTATGTTTGATATATTAAATCATTTTTATTATATAGTATATGTTTATATTATACTCCATCTGGTTTTTTTTTTTTTTTTTTTTTTTTAATTATTATTACACCATTTGAAGTTTTGTGAGGATTTTCACTTAAAATTTTATTAAAATTATATATAGCAAAGTGAGATCTTGTTAGATTCGTATTGTCTTGTAGTTTTTAAATATTAAACTTTTAAAATTTTTACTTGTACAAGAACTCGAGTTATTAATGATTTAAAATATGTGATGTGGAGGGGAAAGTCATCTTTATTCTTTCAGATTTCATTGGGATTACTGATTCTTCTGAAGCCGAAATAACTGCTATAAGTAGAGTCTGCGAGGCACTTATTAGTGACCAAGGTTTCCCCTTGCAAAGGTTAGTGTTCGAGTGTGACTCTATAAATGTCGTGCGGTGGATTCACGAGCCTGACAAGCTGCCGTGGCGTTTTGTAACCTGATTGGCCCTATTGTCAATGTAATGAGTTGTGCCGGGGAGGTTCGCGTGCAACATATCTTAAGGTAAAGAAATGGGGAAGCCGACCACTGGGCGAGATTGGGGGCGTCGGGAGAAGACAGGGTGGAGGCTTGGTTCTGAATATTAGTTGCCTGTTTTCTGTGTTGAAAACCTCATTGTTAAGGAAGGAAGGGTGGAGAAATGGGGCTAATCCCCTAAGCCGACCAGGTGCACAAGGAAATGAGAACAGGATCCTGTGGCTGCCTCACTGTTTCTTCTCTTTTCTTCCAGTTTCTTTTGCAGGTTGCTGCAGCTGCTGGATTTGCTCGGAATTGGCTGCAGTTTTGCTTGTTTAGTGGTGGCTACGGATGGTATCTTGCGATATCAATTACGCTGATTGTGGACGGCTAGGGGCATGGAATGACTCTTATTATACACACTGCTGCCCAAGAGAAATGCTTTACAGCGAAGGCTCCGTTCTAACTCACATGATGTTGGTTCAAGCACTTGAGAGGATAGGCGTATGCTCATGCACAAACAGTTAGTCGACTGCCTAGCGGATCCGGTGAGATCTGATCATTAAACTCCTGTTGATGTATGCATACGTGAGTTTCATTTGATATCCTATAATTTGCTTAAGCATTCATGTTGAGCTTACATATGTCTCATGTCAATGCATTGGCTAAGATAAGGGCGCTGGGCTGGATTTTCTCTAACCAATTTTATTCTTCATTCCCCTTCTGAGCCTTGATCTGAACCTTTCTGACTATCCCTCTAGGTCGCTCCCTACCTTGTGCCCCCTTTTTTTTTTTTTTAACCCTAATGCATCTTCATCGGTTCTGCTTTTTTGTTACACCCCACAATAAGGAAGTTCAGGAACTATTCTTAGGTTTCAATTGAATCATATTTTTGATGTTACATGATTGCTGTTAGAACTGTCATGGAGTTTGGAATATTTGTCTTTGCTGGGTAATGATTGGTGATAAGATTGGATGGTTGTGAATTTCTCCATTTTGACAGGAGAGTTGGACAACCTATGGGTAGTGTACTAAATAGAAATGAAGATATATTGTATTGAAGAAGAATTACAGAAAAAGAGAAAGAAAAGAAAAAAAAAAGAAAAAAAAGAAAGAGTAATAAGTGAAAAAAAAAAAGGGAAGTTTAAGAGAATGAAAAGTTGGAAATCTTATTCAGCCAGGTTTACTGCTTCCTGTTATACATCAGTTGATGCTGTGGAGCGGTCCAATTGAGTCTGGTTCCATTTAGGCAGTGTTGTGAGTGGTTAAGAGTCTTTGGGTTCTGTGAAGTATGGAGTGGGGTTGGATAAGACCGGTTAGTCTAGTACTATGCATTATATGCTTCAAATCATTTTGGCTATTTTCGATTTTGCCATATCTTCAGCCTACACCAGTAAGAGTATTTGCGTCCCTGTTATATTTACCAATCTATTCTGCTGATCAACCATTCCATTACCCCAGCTCTGCCCCTTTGATTGGCTTGATTCATTGGAATTGAACACTTTTGTAGGGGGAATGTGATGTTGGAGTATATTTATAGGATTGTCAAAGTAACACATACATGTATGCTCTTTTGACTATGGGATTAATACAGAGGTGTGCATTTAGAGGAGCTGTTAATGCCAATGCCGATACTAATATTAGAATAGCCATTGATGCTCGGAGATGATTATTGATTGGAGAAGTTTTGTTTAAGAAAGGATGACACGGTATAAACTATTGAAGGAAGCCGGGATGGTCAGACCAGGAACACCCAAACAGGCCTTTGTTTCTTTCACTCAGATCCACGATCCAGATGAGCTCAAAACTTTGGCCCTTTGTTTTACTTTTTCTAGTGTGTAATATTTTTAGTACCATCTCAGTGTGGTGGATAGAATGGAGGATAGTGCAAATTGTAAGGCTGATTTGGCTATGAAGTATTGAAGGAATAAAAACACTTTCTCCTCAAAAAAAAAAAAAAAAGTAATACACGAAAGTTAAGGAAAATGAGAGTAGGCAGTGGATGTAGTATGTGTATATATGAAACTTTTGACAATTTCCCACACGAGTATTTCTGAAAATATCCCAAGTTTGAATTTATTAAATGAAAAGAGTTATGATTCACGGGAAGGGGTTTAGGGATATATCAAGATTGTTATTCTTTCTATTACTCAAGTGTGGTGCTTTAATTTCAAATGGCGCTGTGGTCCTCCCTGTCATGAAACTGCTGACAAATCTCATGGTACAGCCGGGATAGATTGACCTTCAGCCTGTCACACTGAGGGTCCCCGGCATATGTGCCATGATACTTCTCATCAATTCTTGCCATGAGATTCCCTGCCATGAAACTTTTGACAGATTTCCACTACATGAGTATTTTCCGAAAAATCATAATCCTGGTTTAGGTTTTATTTAATGAAACCAATTTATGATGGCGGAGTTGTGAGTAGGGATATATTTATAGGTTGTCACGTTTTTATTACTCGTGTTTAAGAAACTGTGGCCCGAAAGCGCACGGTGTCAAAAATTGCAGTAATTTATAGTAAGACCGGATCGTTCACTGGAGGATGTGCGATAGAAGCAGGGCCCACGTCGTTTTACTAGATTTTCCATTCGTATTGCTCCAATGGGTTTGAAAAGTGATTAATAACTACTGGCATGAATTTAAACTAAACTATAAAAGCATTTAAATTTATTCTACAAAGCAAATAAGTTTATTCTAGAAAATGGGTAAAGTTATTCTAAAAATGCGATAAATACTATCTATGAAAGCAGTGAAAATTTACACTATGCTAGCTATGAAGCTATATCATAATGTAGACAGAAGGGACAGGAAGAAAAGAATGAAAGTTGGACAAGATTTAGATACAGCAGTATTAAACTTCCATTTTTATACACAGATCTTTGTTTGGGATAATTCTATCAGATAGCTAATTCTCATGCTCTCAATACTGCTTTCCCTTTAACAGACAGGTACTTACAATATGAGTTTACATGTTCTTAAGACCACAGATTCTAAGATACCACAAATTTGTAACTGCCCTGGCCTGGGTATGTTACTTCATCCGCGGTGGAAAAGCAACACCCGACAAATCATTTATTGAAATGCCAAGTACTACTATCATTCCCCCATGTCACACCCAAAGATTCTAATTAAGCCCTAAACTATCCCTTAACTATCAATCCTAGTAGCAGTTACGCAACCCTCAATACAACCGAGTGACCTCTAATGAAAGCGGTTAAAAGAAAGCGGTAAAAGAAAGCATTAAAGAAAGCGGTTAAAACCTATCACTCGGAGGTTTTAAAGGTCTGACCCTGGTAGTAAAAGACAGCTCCCCATCAGGATGAAGGGGTATGGATCAGAATTCCCGGCTCTTGGTGAACCACTGGTATGTTCACTTCCTTCCGGGTGATTATGAGATACAAACTAATGAAACGAACTAATAAATTAGTTTATTCCGGATGCACTCACTCAGGGTTCAAAAATAGGCTTTGGCAGAAGAGGATAGCAGTTGAGAGATAACTCAACCCTATCGTAGAAAATAACCAAGGCCTGGATGATGTTCCTCTAAAATTATTTATTACACTGTATTTGAGTCCAAGCAGACCCCATCTCGGTGTAATATTTAATCTTAGATTCCCAACAAACAGCAATTTTGGAAAATGATGGATTTGAAAATCATTCCCTAAACAGGTACTAGACTCTCAGTTAAAACACAGATCCTTTCAGTCTAGGTGAGACCTAATCGCTGACTCTACTTCTAATTTCCCAAAACACAACCCTCGACGGAATATGAATTAGTCATAACTGAGGAATTTATCCCTTACTCAGATCCGGATTTTATAAAGAGATTTTTGTTGGAAATTTAATAATCAATATCTGTTTAAGATCTAGACTTCTATTGTCCAAGGGAAGGATCCCCAAATATTATAGACCACAATATCTACATAATAATAGCATGCATACGGTTATATGAGATTGTAAAATGAAATGACCCAAAATATGACAGCGGGTCTAGACAGAAGGTGAAACACAGTAATGAAGTGGTCAGGAGACCAAAATAATGGCAGAATAATCGGGTGGACTGTAAACATCTACTGTCCCATTTCCCAATCACTCGGATGGAGCGAATTTAGATAGCTTAGGTCCTGTATTGGCAGTGTCAGTGCCAGTTGGGCCTTCAATGTCTGTGAATTCGGATAAAAACCTACATGCTTCCTCTCTGTAGTATTTATCAGCTAATGTTGACAGACATTAGCAGAGTTTTATTACAGATTGGAATTTGGGTTTGGAAATTAAGATAATTAAAATAAAACTGTATCTGGATGGGAGTCAGCCGAGCAGCTATTATAACCCCGGATGGGCGAACCGCCAAGGCTTCCACTGACAGTCATCCAGACCATGCAAAATAACACTTAGTAATTAATACCCAGAATACGAGCTAGTTATCCATGAGGGAATACCCGCCAACATTAGTCTGATGTAGTCTTTACTAATTGTTACACACAATACGCAAAGACAAAATCAACAAGAAATAAAAGAAGATTCCTTGTATGAGAGACATTGGTTTCTCATGCAAGGTTGTGGATTGGGTCCACAATTGATGATCTTAAATAATCCCTCCTACCATAATTAATTACGGTCCGGATTATCTGTTTAAGTCATCAAGATTTTATTTATAGAGGAGTATTTTAGTGGCAATTGAACAAAGGTCTTTAATCATGATGATTATTGATGTTTAATTATTGCTAATCTCAATCTTTAATCATTAATGACTCAAGGGTTCAATTAGTTAAGCGATGAAAATGGAGAATCAAAATTTGGGCAGCATAACACCCTATATTGCAATTCCAGAATGTTACACCCTAACCCGTGGGGTTATGATGTGAGTGATGCAATATAATATAGGAAGAGAATGAAGAATGTTTGAGATTAAATAGAGAGAAGGGAGTCTTTGTCGCGATATCATAAATTTTGTCGCGGACCGAGGTCCGCGACATGGGTATCCCGACAAGTTTTTAGAATTTTTGGCAGCATAACGCTTCTTTGTCGCTAAGCAGGATTTTGTCGCGGAACGTGGTTCCGCGACAAGAGTGTTCCGCGACAAAGAATTTTCAGAAAATTTTTAAAGCATTTGGTCCTTGTCGCTATGCATGGAAAATTTTGTCGCGGAACGTGGTTCCGCGACAAGAAGTTCCGCGACAAAGGTTTTCAAAGAAATAAGGGCATGGCATAATTTTTTTGTCTCAGAATGAGATTTTGTCGCGAAACGTGGTTCCGTGATAATGGCCAAAAATGACCATTATTTTCAATCCATTTCCGTGTCTTAAACGGGCATTTGATCGCATTCCGGTCTTACATTAAGTAAGAAAGCAGTTGAATTGGACTGATTTATGCATAATTGTAAAAATAATAAGCTGGTGTGAAAAAGGCATAAAAATGTAATTTTATTACATGTTTATGTTAGAAAAATCCAAAAACATGAGAAAAAGAAAAGAAAAGAAAAAGGAATGAAAAAGATGGGCAAAAGAATAAAGCAAGCCCACAAAATACAAAAAGATGGAAAAAAGAGAGAAAAGCCCACAAAAAGAATATTTTCGGCCCATCTGGCCCAATCCAGCAGGCCCAGGAATACCTTTGTCGCGGAAGCCCCTTTGTCGCGATGCATGGTTCCGCGACAAAGGAGGATTCCGCGACCAAGCAGCCAGATGAAGAAGGAAACCAGCCAAGCCCTTTGTCGCGATACCCTTTGTCGCGATGGCATGTTCCGCGACAAAGGCATGCTCCGCGACCAAGATGCACCATTAGAGACACAAGACCCAGTCGAGAAGCTTTGCCACATGCAGTGTGTTCCGCGACCAAACTTGATGCTCCGAGACAAAGCTGTGATGTGTGTGATGTCTTGAGACACAATGGGCTAGAATCAAGGCCCATGGGCTTAGGGTTACACTTCTATAAATATGAGGTGTTTCCCATGAGCTAAGGGGTGGAATTTTGTTGATTAGAACTCTCTTGAAGGCAAGGCAGTAGGAGTTCTCTCTTAGGTAGTGTAGCTTAGATTTATTTTCTTGTATTATTTAATTATTGCCCTTAGTTCAGTTTAGTTTAGTGTTTATTTTAGTGTTTTACTGTTCACAGTGATCTAGATAGCCACTTTTATATCATGTTTTGGTTTCTAAACTCTTGTTTTAGGGTTTGTAACACCCAATTCATGGGTATTAACAACACCCCTTCAATAATATGGGAAAACATTCATCATTTGTGTCCCAAATCATGAAATGGGCCTCACACCTCATGGATTTATGCTTTCTCTTTCATTTGGGGTCATTTGACCCCCATTATGCTATATTTATGCTTACTGTTTGCATTTTATGGATGATGCTGTGTATTTAAGTGTGGTCAATCCCTAGATTAGGATTCTTGCTTTATTTTTAAATTCTGTCCAGTTTTGTTTAAGCATGTTCTTTCTTATTTTGAATGTTCCTTGTTTGTTTTTAGCTTAGAATAGCTTTTCGATCTGAAATAGGGTGAGATCACGCTGTTTGCATGCCACTGTTCATTTCTGCTTTTTCTGACTTTTGTCCTGAACCACCTTGGTCGCCAACCGCCTTTTGTCGCGGAACCACGTTCAGCGACAAAATGGCTGTTCCGCGACAAAGGTGTTTAAAGACACTTGTCTTCATATTTTAAAACCCTTTGTCGCGGAACACCTTGTCGCGGAACCACGTTCCGCGACAAAATTTTCCATGCATAGCGACAAAGGAGCCAAACTCTTGCATTTTGTCTGCATGGCTTTTTGTCGCGGAATAATCTTGTCGCGGAACCACGTTTCGCGACAAAATCTCATTCTGAGACAGAAAAATTATGCCATGTTCTTATTTCTTTGAACACCTTGTCGCGGAACACCTTGTCGCGGAACCACGTTCCGCGACAAAATTTTCCATGCATAGCGACAAGGATCAAATGTTTATTTATTTATTTTTTTTTTATTTTATTTTAATTTTTTCTGAAAATCCTTTGTCGCGAAACACTCTTGTCGCGGAACCACGTTCCGCGACAAAATCCTGCTTAGCGACAAAGAAGCGTTATGCTGCCAAAAATTCTAAAAAAACTTGTCGGGATACCCATGTCGCGAACCTCGGTCCGCGACAAAATTTATGATATCGCGACAAAGACTCCCTTCTCTCTATTTAATCTCAAACATTCTTCATTCTCTTCCTATATTATATTGCATCACTCACATCATAACCCCACGGGTTAAGGTGTGACATTCTGGAATTGCAATATAGGGTGTTATGCTGCCCAAATTTTGATTCTCCATTTTCATCGCTTAACTAATTGAACCCTTGAGTCATTAATGATTAAAGATTGAGATTAGCAATAATTAAACATCAATAATCATCATGATTAAAGGACCTTTGTTCAATTGCCATTAAAATAATCCTCTATAAACAAAATCCTGATGACTTAAGCAGATAATCCGGACTGTAATTAATTATGGTAGGAGGGATTATTTAAGATCATCAATTGTGGACCCAACCCACAACCTTGCATGAGAAACCAATGTCTCTCATACAAGGAATCTTCTTTTATTTCTTGTTGATTTTGTCTTTGCGTGTTGTGTGTAATAATTAGTAAAGATTACATCAGACTAATGTTGGCGGGTATTCCCTCATGGATAACTAGCTCGTAATCTGAGTATTAATTACTAAGTGTTATTTTGCATGGTCTGGATGACTGTCAGTGGAAGCCTTGGCGGTTCGCCCATCCGGGGTTATAATAGCTGCTCGGCTGACTCCCATCCAGATACAATTTTATTTTTCTTATCTTAATTTCCAAACCCAAATTCCAATCTGTAATAGGAATCAGTTGACATCAGTCAATGCTAACTGATGATCATTATAGAAGGGAAGCATGTAGGTTTTTATCCGAATTCACAGACAGTGGAGGTTCAACTGGTATTGACACTACCATTATAGGGTCTAAGCTGTCTAAATTCGCTCCATCCGAGTAATTGGGAAATTGGACAGTAGATGTTTACAGTCCACCTGATTATTCTGCCATTACTTTGGTCTCCTGACCACTTCATATCTGTGTTTCACCTTCTGTCTAGACCCGCATCTATATTTTGGGGTCAATTAATTTTACACTTCCCTATATCCTTATGCATGATAATATTATGTACTATTGTGGTCTGTAATTATTTTGGGATCCTTCCCTTGGACAATAGAAGTCTAGATCTTAAACAGATATTGTGTAATAAATTTCCAACAAAAATCTCTTTATAAAATCCGGATCTGAGTAAGGGATAAATTCCTCAGTTGTGACTAATTCATATTCTGTCAAGGGTTGATTTTGGGAAATTAGAAGCAGAATCAGCGATTAGGTCTCATCTAGACTGAAAGGGTCTGTGTTTTAACTGAGAGTCTAGTACCTGTTTAGGGAATGATTTTCAAATCCATTATTTTCCAAAATTGCTGTTTGTTGGGAATCTAGAATTAGATATCACACCGATATGGGGTCCACTTGGACTCAAATACAGTGTAGTAAATGATTTTAGAGGAACATCATCCAGGCCTTGGTTGTTTTTCTAAGATATGGTTGAGTTTTCTTTCAACTGCTATCCTCTCCTGCCAAAGCCTATTTTTGAGTCCTGAGTGAGTGCATCCGGAACGAACTGATTTATTAGTTCGTTTCATTAGTTTGTATCTCATAACCACCCGTAAGGAAGTGAACACACAAGTGGTTCACCAAGAGCCGGGAATTCTTGATCCATACCCCTTCATCCTGATGGGGAGCTGTCTTTTACTACCAGGGTCAGATTTTCAAAACCTCCGAGTGATAGGTTTTAAATGCTTTCTTTACTGCTTTCTTTTAATCGCTTTCATTAGAGGTCACTCGGTTGTATTGAGAGTTGCGTAACTGCTACTAGGATTGACAGTTAAGGGATAGTTTAGGGGCTTAATTAGAATCTTTGGGTGTGACATGGGGGAATGATAGTAGTACTTGGCATTCCAATAAATGGTTTACCAGGTGTTGCTTTTCCACCGCGGATGAAGTAACATACCCAGGCCAGGGCAGTTATAAATCTGTGGTATCTTAGAATCTGTGGTCTTAAGAACATGTAAACTCATATTGTAAGTACCTGTCTGTTAAAGGGAAAGCATTATTGAGAGCATGAGAATTAGCTGTCTGATAGAATTATCCCCAAACAAAGATCTGTGTATAAAAATGGAAGTTTAATACTGCATTATCTAAATCTTGTCCAATTTTTATTCTTTTCTTTCTGTCCCTTCTGTCCACATTGTGATCCAGCTTCACGGCTAGTGCAATGTAAATTTTCCCTGCTTTCCTAGATAATGTTTATCGCAGCTTTAGAATAACTTTACCCGCTTTCTAGGATAGACTTATTCGCTTTGTAGAGTAAATTTAAACGCTTTTTAATCTAGTTTAAATTCATGTTAGTAGTTGTTAATCACTTTTCAAACTATTGGAGCAATACGAATGGAAAATCTAGTAAAACGACGTGGGCCCTGCTTCTATCGCACATCCTCCAGTGAACGATCTGGTCTTACTATAAATTACTGCAATTTTTGACACCGTGCGCTTTCGGGGGCACAGTTTCTTAAACACGAGTAATAAAAACGTGACAACCTATAAAAATATCCCTAATCACAACTCCGCCATCATAAATTGGTTTCATTAAATAAAACCTAAACCAGGATTATGATTTTTTGGAAATACTCATGTAGTGGAAATCTGTCAAAAGTTCCATGGCAGGGAATCTCATGACAAGAATTGATGAGAAATATCATGGCACATATGCCGGGGACCCTCAGTGTGACAGGCTGAAGGTCAACCTATCCCGGCTGTACCATGAGATTTGTCAACAGTTTTATGACAGAGAGGACCACAGCGCCATTCTAAATTAAAGCACACACTTGAGTAATAAAAAGACTAACAATCTTGATATATCCATAAACCCCTTCCCGTGAATCATAACTCTTTTCATTTAATAAATCTAACCTGGTATATTTTAGAAAATGCTCGTGTGGGAAATTGTCAAAAGTTTCATGGCGCCGTTGCCGGGGAGGATGCAGCGCCGTTTTATTAAGAGAAATACATTCCTCATTGCTCCTAGATTAGCTTATACATATAATTATAAATATTCACCTTCAGAACCAATTCTAACCTGGGGATTGTACAGGTACTGTCATCATTGAAGCCGTTGTTCTATGCAAAGGAGGAAGCAGACGGCAGCCGAGATCCCGTTTAATTCAGAGATAGAAAAGACAGCTCGACGTCTTAGGGCGGAGACTAAACGAAGAAGGGAACGGGAACGACAGGCATTACTTTCGCCAAGCACCAGCAGCGACATTTCCGAGATGGCAAACCCGGACATCCCACCAATCATTCAACCCAATCCCCCACTTCACAACATTGAGGAAGACCCCGAAGATGCTGATAACGATGATTTGGATGATCCCCCTCCCCAGATCATACAAGGAGGTGAGAACCCACCAAACATGGAGCAGCAACACTTCGAGGCACCCCCTCCCAATCCGAACCATCAAAACCCACCAAACAACCAGAACCACCCAAACCAGCAAAATTTCCAAAACCAGCAGAAGCAGCAATACCATAACCCCCATCAGAATCCCCCGAATCCGAATGATTTCAATGATCCGAGGAACTATTTCATGCCTCGGAACTACTACCCACAGCAGTACCAAGGTGGGCCTGAGAACAATCATCAAGCAGCAGCTGCTGCTGATTACATGCAGCCGATTTTAGAGCCATATCTGAATATTCCTGGACAAGCTCCATTCTTGGCTAGGAACTTCGAATTGAAACCGGCCCTAATCAATCTAGTCCAGAGCAACCAGTTTGCCGGAGCATGCCATGAAGACCCCCATGATCACCTGCAAACCTTCCTAGAATTGTGTGACACGATCAAAAATCGTGATGTATCTGCAAACACTATTCGACTGAGGCTATTTCCCTTCTCTCTGACAAGCGGAGCACGAACGTGGTACAAGTCACTGCCCGTAAATCAGAAGTCTACATGGGAAGATGTGATCAGAAACTTCTTAGCAAAATACTTCCCGGAGTCCAAGGTGGATGAATGCCGCTCCAAAATTGCGGAATTCAAAATGAAACCAGATGAGTCCTTGTATGATGCAAAGGAAAGATTCTTCAACCTGCTCAGAAAGTGTCCTCAACATGGTTTCCATGACTGGGAGAGATTGAGAAAGTTCTACAGTGGTCTGACCCCAGCATGGAAATCCATGCTCGATGCTGCTGGTGGTCAACATTTGCTTTACATACCGATGGACCAAGCCTGGGCAAAGATTGAAGCCATGAGTGTCAACCGTTCTGTTCTGACTGATGATGGTAATCTCACTCCCCCTCGTGGTTTATGTGCTGTAGGTACAGTAGAGAAGTCAGACATTGAAAAACTTCAGGAGCAAATGGCAGCGTTGTCTGTAAATCAAGGAGTTGGAAGCTCTGCTCAAGGACAGCAAACTGATGTGATTTGTGGTCTGTGTCAAGGTGCTCATGCAACTGACACATGCGAGCAAATCACAGCTGAAAGCTGTAACTATGCAGGAGCTTTTCCAAATAGACACCCGAATTTGTCTTACTCAAACAACAACGCCTTGAATTCACATCTCTTGAACAAGCCACAGCAACAACAGTTCAACCCTCAGCAGAATCAAGGATTCGTTCATAACAGGGGCCAACATTTTCAGAATCCTAACTTCCAACCTCAAATCCAGCAGAGGCCGCCTCAGAATTTCCAGCAGCCCAATCAGAACTTCCAGAATTTTCAGCCCAATCAGAGCTTCCAGCCTCAGTTTGTCCCAAACCAAGGCCAATGGAATCAGAATCAGAATCAAAATCAGAATCAGAATCAAAAGCCTCCTTCAAGGCTTGAGAATTTGATGACTGATTTCATCACTAGTCAGAAAGAGATCAACAATCAACTGCAGGCCTCCATCAGAAAGGTGGAGACCCAAGTTACACAGATGGCTAATGAGATGCAGAAAAGGGACAAAGGTACATTGCCAAGCACTGCGGATAAGAACCCGCAATGCAAGGCAATAACCTTGAAATCTGGAAGAGTACTAGCTGGACCAAAGGGAGCAGATACTGGAGCGGAACGTGAAGAAGATGATATTGTTGACAATGCTGGTAAGGAAGCTGATAATGAGAACGAAGCTGAAAAAGAGACAGCCGAATTGCAGACTGAAGCTGCGCCTGAAACGGCTGAAACAGATAAGGGTACAGGTGAAGGTACAACTTCCTTCCCTTCACCACCAAAAATTGCTAATAACAAGTACATGCCCAGGATTCCTTATCCTGCACGTCTTAAAAATAAGGAACATGATCTTAAATTCAAGAAATTTTTGGAACGATTAAAGTCTGTAGAGATAACCATTCCTCTCACATAAATGATTTCCGAAATGCCCATCTATGCTAAGTTCTTGAAAGAATTGATTCGCAGGTCGAGCAGGAGGAGGTGATTATTCTCAACAGCACATGCAGTGCCATAGTTCAGAGGAGATTGCCCGAAAAGAAAGAGGACCCCGGATGTTGCACACTTCCAGTACAATTCGGAAAGGCCAAAGTGAGTATGGGGCTTTGTGATTTAGGATCGAGCATTAATGTGATGCCACTAGCTATGGCAATCCGCCTTAAGCTGGGGGAAATTCAACCGATCAAGATGAGACTGCAGCTCGCAGACAGATCAATCACTCAGCCCGTAGGAATCCTCAAGGATGTTGTGGTTAAAACCGGCCAGATTCTCTTCCCGGTTGACTTCATTATCCTCGACATTGAAGAAGATTCTGAAATGCCGCTTATCCTTGGACGCCCATTTCTAGCCACTGGTGGTGCACTAATCGACGCTAAATCTGGAAAGGCCACATTGAGGGTCGATGGCGAGAAAATCACCTTTGACATGGAACAGCTGCAAAGTTTCCAAATGAGGGAGCTTGTTCCATGTTTTCTGTAATAGATAGTGGAGAGGAAATTGATTGTGAGGAGAGAGAGCTTGACTCTGGACTTGATCATGAAATGATGCTGGATGAGATTTCAAAGCAGGTACTGAAGCCTGCTGGCGTGGAGCATAACGGATGCAAAGCCGTTCACTTTGCCGATCCAAAAACAGGGGATTTGGAGGAGTTTGACGGCACAGACTTCCATGACGACGCCGACCAGGAGGAGGCGGATCCTGTACTGATGCAGGGTCCGGAAGGTAAAATTGATCTTCTCCCATCTAATTCTCGCAAATTACTCCCTTCCATTGAATGCCCACCAGAGCTTGAACTTAAAACATTACCCGATCATCTCAAGTACGCGTTTCTCACAGAACATAAAAGATTACCTGTGATTGTTTCGGCTAAGCTCTCCCAAGAGCAAGAAAGTGCTCTGGTGGCTGTTCTTAAAAATTATGTGCGTGCAATCGGTTGGACCATTTCTGATATCAAAGGAATAAGCCCTTCTGTTTGTATGCACAGGATTTTTATGGAGGAGAATTTTAAGGCCTCTCACCAGCCCCAACGAAGATTGAACCCACCCATGCAAGAAGTGGTAAGAAAGGAAGTGATCAAGCTATTAGACGCCGGTATCATATACCCGATTTCTGATAGCAAATGGGTCAGTCCTGTGCAGGTTGTTCCGAAGCGGGGTGGGATGTGCATTACGCAGAATGAACAAGGGGAGGAAATTGCCACGCGACCAGTCACCGGATGGAGAGTCTGCATAGACTACCGGAAGTTGAACGAGGCAACTCGCAAGGACCATTTCCCTTTACCTTTCATCGATCAAATGTTGGAACGATTGGCGGGAAGGGCGTTTTATTGCTTTTTAGATGGATATTCTGGATACAATCAAATAGTGATCGCCAGTGAAGATCACAAAAAAACTACTTTTACTTGCCCTTATGGCACTTTTGCCTATAGGCGCATGCCTTTTGGTCTTTGCAATGCACCTGCTACTTTTCAAAGATGCATGATGTCTATATTCTCTGAATTTATCGAAAAATGCATTGAGGTCTTCATGGATGACTTCTCTGTATATGGAGATACGTTTGATGAATGTTTGACTAATCTTGCTAAGATTTTAAAGAGGTGTGAGGACACTAAATTGGTTTTAAATTGGGAAAAGTGCCATTTTATGATCACTGAGGGCATAGTGTTAGGTCATCGCATTTCTCGTGCAGGCATCGAAGTTGATCCAGCCAAAGTTTCCATCATTTCCAATCTCCCTCTCCCCAATTCTATCAAATCAGTTAGGAGCTTCTTAGGGCATGCCGGTTTTTACCGGAGATTCATTAAGGATTTCTCTAAAATTGCCAAGCCGCTCACTAACTTGCTTTGTAAAGAAAATCCTTTCTTAATAAATGAAGCGTGTGTCCAAGCCTTTGACACGCTAAAAAAGATGTTGGTTTCTGCACCAATAGTGCAACCACCCGATTGGTCACTGCCTTTCGAGGTAATGTGCGATGCTAGTGGTCTCGCCGTAGGCGCAGTTCTTGGACAACATAAGGATGGGAGACATTGCGTAATTCATTACGCAAGTCATGCCCTAAATGAAGCCCAAATTAACTACACCACAACGGAGAAAGAGATGTATGCTGTAATCTTCGCGTTTGATAAATTCAGACAGTATCTTATAGGTACGAAGACTATAGTATACACCGACCACTCTGCATTGAGATACTTGTTTAGCAAACAAGATGCAAAACCTCGATTAATCAGGTGGGTACTTCTGTTGCAAGAATTCGATATCATAATAAAAGATAGGCGAGGTCGAGATAATGGTGCTGCTGACCACTTATCTCGATTAGATAATGATAAAAAGGAGAAAGCCGTTAATGAAGAGTTTCCGGACGAACAATTGTTCGCATTGCATCTGCATAATCAAGCTTGTCCATGGTTTTCCGACATCGCTAACTTCTTGGCGTGCGGAATAATCCCACAGTTTCCGAACTATCATCAGAGGAATAAGTTCAAACGAGATGTATTAAGTTACTTCTGGGAAGAACCTTATCTCTTCAAACACTGCGCCGATTCAATAATCAGGCGATGTGTGACCGAGCATGAAGCCTATCAAATTGTCAGAAAATGCCATGAATCAGAGTATGGAGGTCATCACGGTCCCGCTCGAACGGCCCATAAGGTCCTCGAATGTGGATTTTATTGGCCTCACATCTATGAGGATTGCAGGACATTTGTGAAGGGCTGTGACAGATGCCTAAGGATGGGAAACATCTCCAAGAGGGATGAGATGCCTCAAAAGGGGATTATCACACTTGAGATCTTTGATGTATGGGGCATTGACTTCATGGGACCGTTTCCACCATCTGGTGGAAACTTCTATATCTTGGTGGCTGTCGATTACGTGTCCAAATGGGTTGAGGCTGTCGCATTACCGACCAATGATGGTAGCCAAGTCATCAAGTTCCTCAAGAACAACATTTTCAGTCAATTTGGCGTACCTAGGGTGGTGATATCTGATGGAGGAACACACTTTATTAATAAAGCTTTTGAAACTTTAATGAGTAAAAATGGGATCCTCCATAAGATAGGCACGCCTTACCATCCTCAGACTAGTGGCCAAGTCGAAGTATCCAATCGCGAAATCAAACACATACTCGAAGCCACTGTCGGGATAACCCGTAAGGATTGGGCACGTAAGCTCAATGATGCTCTATGGGCATACCGCACAGCATATAAGACTCCCATCGGGATGTCTCCATACAGGCTGGTCTTCGGAAAAGCCTGTCATTTGCCTGTAGAGCTAGAGCATAAAGCTTACTGGGCCGTCAAAATGCTTAACTTCGATCCGAGAGTCGCTCAGAGCAAACACAAGTTGGACCTCAACGAAATTGAGGAAATACGAGCGAAAGCTTATGAAAGCTCTCGAATTTACAAGGAGCGGACCCAGAAGTTACACGATCGCCGGATTAAACCTAAGTATTTTTATGTTGGTCAACAGGTATTATTGTTCAATACTAGGTTGAAGCCGTTCCCCGGAAAGCTCAAATCTAGATGGGAAGGACCACATGAAGTACTAGAGGTGTTCAAAAATGGAGCTGTCAGGATCCGAACTGCTAGGGGCGATATAGTGGTGAATGGACAACGATTGAAGGAGTATATCGGACAGTTCGATCCGGAGAAAGAAAGCCAAGCAGTGGCAGACCCGGCTTACACTCAATAAGAAACAGCATTAAAAACACAAAAATTTCATTTTATAAACATAGTATATTACTTTATAACAAGAAAGTACCCAAAGATCAATTAAACATTTAGAGTACTAAGACTCTAAATGTGAGGATGTTGATACTTGGAGAAAATCTAATGCATTTCATTTATCTGTCATGCAGAAGGCTCGGAACCATCAAAAAGAAGGAGCAGAAAAGAGTAACATGGAAAAACCAGGTTCTTGGTTGGATTAGTTCCATAAGTCTGAGAAAACGCTTTCGGAATTTGAAGAAATTCAATACCCGGAATAAAATTCACAGATAAATGGAACTGACCCAACCTAATTTTATGCAAGTGGAATATTTAATTATCAGCCCAGCATTTTGAATTTAATTGGACTGAATCTGTTCAGCCCAATTCAAATAAAATGGACGCTGGCCTAACATCACACTCGGGCCCAGTCCAAGAAAATTTGAAAATTCAGAATTCTTTGTCGCGGAAAGTCCTTTGTCGCGATGTCGTGCATCGCGACCAGGACCTGTTCCGCGACAAACTCTCTTTTGTCCTTAACTTTCTCTGTTGATTGTCGCGATGCACTTTGTCGTGGAGCATGGCTCCGCGACCAAGCCCTGCTCCGCGACACGACCCCCGTTGACCTTGTCTTTATGCTGAACTTTGTCGCAATAGCCTTGTCGTGGAGCATTGCTCCGCGACCAAACCTCAACTCCGCGACCTCTCTAATGTCGCTATGCCCTTGTCACGGAACCTTGTTCCGCGACAAAAGTTCTAGTATTTATACCCCTCCCCACCCCCCTCCAGTTTCTCTTCACTTTCACTTGTCATTTCAGTTTCTTCATCTTCTTTCATTTTCCTCTCGTCCGAACGAACACCACGTGTTCTTCGCAATCTTTCACTCCATTTTCAAGGGGAAACCATGGATCGATTCTATGGACTCCTCCCAAACCTTGGACCCATGCCCCAACCTGAGCCAAGGAGGGCAGGGTAAACCCATTTCCCCCCCCCCCCCCCCCACTGTTCATGGCACCCGTTCGGACTCTCTTGTTTTATTTTCATTTTTGGTGTGTGAATCGTGTAATGCAGCCTGTTTGCATCTATGTTTTCATATCTTTGGAGGTTCCAAGTGCTCTCGGTTATGAGCACAATTTTAAAACGTTGAGAACTTATTTTGAAACTGTTAATGGCACTAAAACTGTTAATGGATTAAGATTTTGGAAAATAAAACTGGAAAGAACAAACTGATGAACATTTGGGTATTGTTTTGAATATCTTGATGTTATTGGTTTGTTTGATCTTGATGTGACTTCTACAGTGTTGTTTTGGTGTAATAAAAGAGGTAAGATCTTTTTGGTACACTTGTTCCCATGTTAGAGATTTCATGGGAATAAATGTTTGTTTGTTTATGGAAACATAGTACAAACACCCAATAAGAAGCTTCCACTTTTAATAAAAGCAACCCTTTGAAAAAAGACAAAAGAGTTATTTTTATTTAAAGTTTGACTTATCTTTTGTTCCCAATGGAACACTAGTGTGAGTAAAATAGCAGTATTTTTTGTCACCCAACTGCTATCATTTCCAAAAATCTAAAATGGGACCACTCACACCCCACTTTTATTAAATAAAACAAGTCAACCGTTTTAAAATTAAAAACAGTGTTTGCAAACTTTTGGAGTGCTTTAGCTGCCCAAACAGTCCAAGCTATCCAGACATAGCAGATCCACTTCGCCACGTCTTCATTGCACATTCCAATATTCGAGCATTCCACTTCCATCTGTCCATCTCATGCCACTTCCAACAAGTGTCTCGGACTTGTTTAATAAAATTGAAAAAAAAAATTTGGGCCCAATGGCCCATTGAAAAAGATTTTAGGCCCAATGGCCAATTTTATTTTATTTTGGGCTCCTTAGCCCATTTAAACCAAATATTGTTTACCTGTGCTTTAAATCAAAATTCAAGTCAGAAATTTAATAACCTCACATCTAGAGCAAAGCTCTAAATGTGAGGATGTTGGTTTCTGAACTTGAATAATTTCTGAAAATTTTATAAAAATTGGATTCATCACTTCTTATCTTTTCAGGGGTAATCCTCCCATCCCAGATCCTGCACCCGAAGGAACCCAGCTGCTGGACTTGCCACTCGAACTCCTTGGTGAAATTCTCTCCCGAATAGGAGAGGATGAAATCAGGGAGGTGTTTACCGCACAACAGATATGCAAGAAGCTCAGGGATGCTGGAAACCTTGCCATCGTGTATAGGCGATGCGAGGTTGACTCCTCCATTGTGAAGAGATGGCAAGGAAGGATTCGTCGGCAGAAGGAGAGATTCCTGCGAACATGTACAGCGGCAGGAAACTTTAATCTCCAGATCATCCCAGCACTCATGGCATTTGCAGAAGGGAATGAGGAGCACGCCTGTGAATTGCTGCGCCCAAGACTTGAGGACAACCATAAGGCGTCAATCTTCACCCGCGGACTGATGCTTATGAGTAAGACGGATGAAGGCCAAGTCGAGCAAGGGATCAGAATGATCGAGAGGATGGTGACAGATCGGTCAATTCTTCAGTATACGTCTACCAACGTCCTCGCATGGATGACAGACAACCCAGACAATCCATACCTGTGGGTTGGTCAAGGAGCCAGAGTCTACTGCCCAAGGAGGCACGAGCCCATGAGGGACCATAATGGCTGGTGTCTGCGGTGTGAGTTGACCAGTCACATCCACTGGGCCAGATATATGTTCTGAAGGAAGAAGGATGAATCCCAGTTTACTGTGCTTTATTTTATTTCATTTCCGTTTTAGTAGTAGTAATCTGCAAGGGATTCCTCCTTTTGTGTGTGCAGGTTTGTACCAACTGCACGAGAATCCCTTGTCTCGGATGTAAGCTATTTGCTTTCCCTAAAATGGAACTCAGCTCTTGAGACCACTGGACAGATCTTTACTTGCTTTCTTTTCGAAAAAGATGTCTGTACAGTCCAAGATGAATAAGTGACTGTCAGACCAAAAATATGCTGTTGACATACCTAGTATGTCAGCAGTGCCTCTTTACTGCTTTCAATTAAATAACCAGCAAAAATATGCATAAACTTGCTCTAAATTCACATGTTGAATTTAGGCTTGTGGTTAAATTTTCAAACTTTTAAATTGGGATAATACAATTGAAGACATGCATGAAATGAATTCCTGAGGTTTTGAGCTATAAAAATTTAATGATGCGATCAGCTTATTGGGTAATAAATCTGCATGTTAGAGATTTCGATTGAATAAATTGTTAGAATTAAGCTTTGATTAAATTTAAGAATATTGTATGACATGAATCAACCCAACCTTGTGAGATTTGAGCCATGAGTCACTTTTACTCATTCTTTTCTTTGATGTGTGAATCATTTTGATTAAAGGAAACTAGAACTTGCAATTGGGACCGATTCAAGACCATGCCATATTCCCGAAATCGAGCATATGATCGAGGCACCTAGAAAATCCAAATTTTTGGCCTTCGTTTGAAATCCAAAATAAAAAACATTCTCCGTTTAGGAGTAACCAATTTGAGCCTTAAGCCAAATTTTTCTTTGAAACCCCCTATATCTTTCCTAACCTACAAAAGACCAAGAAATTCAAACCCAAGTGTGCAAGAATAAATTCTATCAAAAGGCAATTAACCTATGATCATCAATCCATGTTAATCGGTATAAACCGATTCGAAAAAAAAAAAAAAAGAGAAGAAGAGAAAGTTGAACTCCATTCAACATTCAACACAAATAAATTGCAAATGACAAAGCAAATTAGACTTAGTCTAATGTCATGCAATAGAAAGAGAAAAGCAAAAGAAAGAAAGAAAAATATTGATGATCATAAATTTTTAAATAAATATGCCATATCATGATAGAATTAATTCTTGCCACTTTTAGCCCAATAAATTCCCTTTCCTACCTAATGTTACAACCGTATGCCCCATTATAACCCTTGAATAAGACCTCATGATCTCGATTTGAGGAAATGAGCCGGTGGCGAGTTGGTCTGATTGCAAGCTTATGGGATAATTTAATTAAATTTGATTTTGAGCGTCAATGATTAAACCCCAATTGAGAGTGAGTGAAATTTCCGATTCTCTTATATGTGAGGCTCTGTCTTATTGCACATGTTCATGTCATGCCTTAATTCTAATTTTTAATCTTTGCATCTTTCAAACATGATATTCATGAAGGATTAATAATAATGTTTGATTTGTAGGCCCGATATAGTGAGCAAGTATCATTTCATTAAACACTGCAATCAAGGGAGTTTAATACTTGTAGTAGCTTTTGATTGTCTTATCCCAATCCAAAAAGAATGTGATTTATGAAGCCACGAAAATGAATTGAATATGTAGAGTCCGTGTTTTTAGGAACATTGACTCTGACTGCTCGGGGACGATCAGTATTAAATGTGAGGATGTTGATAATGGCCAGAAATGACCATTATTTTCAATCCATTTCCGTGTCTTAAACGGGCATTTGATCGCATTCCGGTCTTACATTAAGTAAGAAAGATTTTGAATTGGACTGATTTATGCATAATTCTAAAAATAATAAGCTGGTGTGAAAAAGGCATAAAAATGTAATTTTATTACATGTTTATGTTAGAAAAATCCAAAAACATGAGAAAAAGAAAAGAAAAGAAAAAGGAATGAAAAAGATGGGCAAAAGAATAAAGCAAGCCCACAAAATACAAAAAGATGGGAAAAAGAGAGAAAAGCCCACAAAAAGAATATTTTCGGCCCATCTGGCCCAATCCAGCAGGCCCAGGAATACCTTTGTCGCGGAAGCCCCTTTGTCGCGATGCATGGTTCCGCGACCAAGCAGCCAGATGAAGAAGGAAACCAGCCAAGCCCTTTGTCGCGATACCCTTTGTCGCGATGGCATGTTCCGCGACAAAGGCATGCTCCGCGACCAAGATGCACCATTAGAGACACAAGACCCAGTCGAGAAGCTTTGCCACATGCAGTGTGTTCCGCGACCAAACTTGATGCTCCGAGACAAAGCTGTGATGTGTGTGATGTCTTGAGACACAATGAGCTAGAATCAAGGCCCATGGGCTTAGGGTTACACTTCTATAAATATGAGGTGTTTCCCATGAGCTAAGGGTTGGAATTTTGTTGATTAGAACTCTCTTGAAGGCAAGGCAGTAGGAGTTCTCTCTTAGGTAGTGTAGCTTAGATTTATTTTCTTGTATTATTTAATTATTGCCCTTAGTTTAGTTTAGTTTAGTGTTTATTTTAGTGTTTTACTGTTCACAGTGATCTAGATGTGTGTGATGTCTTGAGACACAATGGGCTCAAATCAAGGCCCATGAGCTTAGGGTTTCCCCTCTATAAATATGAAGTGTTTCCTTTGAGCTAAAGGTTGAAGAATTTTAGAAAAACTACACCTTCTTGAAGACAAGTTGGGGAGTTCAGTAGTTTAGTGTAGTTTAGGGTAGTTTAGTTAGGTTTTCTTTTGTATTATTTAATTCATGCACTAGTTAGATATAGTTTACTGCACTTTGGTTAGATAGCCAGTTTTTATACCGTGTTTTTGTCCAAAGCTTTTGCTTAAAGGTTTGTGGTACTCAAACCATGAGTATGAACAACACCATTTAATAAAATGGGAAAACATTCTCCATTTGTGTCCCAAAATCATGAAATGGGTCTCACACCCCATGGATCTTTACTGTTTTCATTTTCCTTGGGTCATTTGACCCCTGTTTTTGCATTTTAATGTCGCTGCTTGGTGACTTTCTCTTGGGATAATGTTGCATGTTTATGGATGATTAAGCTTAGATTAGGGTTTCTTAAGTTTTAAGTTTGCTTTATTTCTATTTTGTGCAAGCATGTTCTAGCTAGATTCAAATTCTGTTTTGTTGTTTTGAGCTTAGTTTAGCTTTTGAATCTGAAATGGGTGAGATCACACATAATGCATGCCACTGTTCCACTTACTTTTCTGACATATGTACTGAACACACCTTTGTCGCGGAACAACCCTTGTCGCGGAACCACGCTCCGCGACAAAATGATACTTCGGCGACAAAGGTGCCAAAGGACATTTGTTGACCATTATTTTAAAACCCTTGGTCGCGAAACAACCCTTGGCGCGGAACCACGTTCCGCGACAAAATCTTGATTAGCGACCAAGGACCCAAATGCTTGTGATTTTATTCTGGAAGGGCTTTGTCGCGAAGCAACCTTGTCGCGGAACCACGTTCCGCGCCAAACTTCTTGTTCCGCGACAGGAATTATGCCTTGTCCAACTTTCTACCTTTTTGTCGCTATGCCCTTGTCGCGGAACCACGTTCCGCGACAAAAATCTTCTTTACTTAGCGACAAAACAAACCCTAAACTTTCAAAATCCCATTTCTCTTATTTCCCACCCCTTTGTCGCGAAATCTTTGTCGCGGAGCCATGCTCCGCGACACGAATACTGTATCGCGACAAGGTGGTACCTTTTGCCAAATTCTCATTCTCCATCTCATTCCATTAATTAATTGAACCTTTATATTAATATTTTGAGGTTGAAATCCAATGATCTTAACCCATGATTAATTTGATATAAAGAACTTTGTTCAATTCCCTATTAAAAGATTCTTCTACAAATGATTAAACTCTAATGATCTAAGTATATAATCCGGACTGTAATTAATTAAGTAATTATGGAATGAGTGATTATTTAGACCATGAAGAGTAACTATGGAATGATTTCCATACCTTGCATGAGAAACCAATGTCTCTCATGCAAGATGACCCAAAAATATTTTTCTTTTATTTATTTGTCTTTTCCCGTAATGTGTGAAACAGCTAATAAGGAATATATCAGATTAATGTTGGCGGGTATTCCCACACGGATAACTAGCTCGTGGTCTGTATATTAATTATCAGATGTTATTTTGCATGGTCTGGATAGTGGCCGGTGGAAGCCTTGGCGGTTCATCCATCCGGGATTATAATAGCTGCTCAGCTGACTCCTATCCGGATACAGTTTTCTTTTCTTTATCTTAATTTCAAACCCGAATCTCAAACTGTGCCAACATTAGACGACATAGGTCAATGTCATCTAGTAATTAAGACAGTGAAAGAACATGTAGGTTTTTCTCTGATTCATAGACAGTAAGGGTCTGAATGATAGCGACCACTGTCATTTAAGATTATTCTGCTGTCTAAAATCTTTCCATCTGGAATAATTGGGAACTGGATAGCAGATGTTTGCAGTCCAGATCACCCCAGTTATTTCTGGCATTCTCTTTAGCCAAAATTCTTCTCACCTCCGGCTATTTCATCTTAGTGTTCCAACTTCTGTCTAAACCCACCTTATATTTTGGGTTATTTAATTTTACACTTCCTTATAAATTTATGCATGATATTATTATGTAGATATTGTGGTCAATATTATTTTGGGATCCTTCCCTTGGACATAGAAGTCTTGATTTAAATCAGATGTTTCATAATAAATTTCCAACAAAAATTCCTTTATAAAATCCGGATCTGAGTAAGGGATAAATTCGACAGTTATGACTAATTCATATCCGACTGGGGGTTGATTTTGGGAAATTAGAAGCAGAGTCAGCGATTAGGTCTCACCTAGACTGAAAGGATCTGTGTTTTAATTGAGAGTCTAGTACCTGATAGGGAATGATTTTCAGATTTATTATTTTCCAAAATTGCTGTTTGTTGGAAATCTTGTATTAAATATTGCACTGGGTCAGATTCCACTTGGATTCCGATAAGGTGTGATAGATAATATTAGAGGAACAACATCCTGGCCTTGGTCATTTTCTAAGGTAGGGTTGAGTATTCTTTCAACTGCTATCCTCTTCTGCCAAAGCCTATTTTTGAGTCCTGAGTGAGTGCATCCGGAATGAACTAATTTATTAGTTCGTTTCATTAGTTTGTATCTCATAACCACCCGACGGGAAGTGAACACTGCAAGCGGTTCACCGAGAATAGGGAATTCTTGATCCACACCCAGTCATCCTGACTGGGGGCTTTCTTTTACTACCAGGGTCAGACTTTCAAAAACCTCCGAGTGATAGGATTTTAAATGCTTTCTTTATCGCTTTCTTTTAACTGCTTTCGTTAGAGGTCACTCGGTTGTATTGAGAGTTGTGTAACTGCTACTAGGACAGAGAGTTAAGGGATAGTTTAGGGCTTGATTAGAATCTTTGGGTGTGACATGGGGGAATGATAGTAGTACTTGGCATCTCAATAAATGATTTGTCGGGTGTTGCTTGTCCACCACAGATAAATAACATACCTCTGCGCAGGGGCAGTTGTATATCTGTGGCATTTTAGATTTTGTTGTCTTAAGGCATGTAAATTCTTACTGTAAGTACCCTGTCTGTTAAGGGAACATAGTATAGGAAGCATGAGAGTTAGCTAACTGATGGATTATCCCAAACAAAGATCTGTGTATTAAAATGGAAGTTTAACTATGTTTCATCTGAATCTTGTCCAATCTTTATTCTTTTCTTCCTGTCCCTTCTGTCATAATTTAAATCTGTTTTCTTAGATAATTTTAACCGCTTTCCTAGAATAATTCTATTGCTTTCTTAGATTAAATTTAATTCGCTTTCTAGAATAATTTTATCTGCTTTATTTTAATTGCTTTCATAATCTAATTTAAATTCTGTCAAGTAGTTGTTAGTCATTTCACAAACTCGAATCGAGTAACCGAGTGGAAAATCTTAGTAAATGACGTGGGCTCTGCTTCCATCGCACATCCTCCAGTGAACGATCCGGTACTTACTATAAATACTGCAATTTTTGACTCCGTGCGCTTTCGGGGGCACAGTTTCTTAACACGAGTAAATAAAAAATGTGATTTTTCAGAAAATACTCATGTAGTGGGAATCTGCCTAAAGTTTCATGGCAGGGAATCTCATGACATGAAATCATGAGAAGTATCATGGCACATATGCCGGGGACTCTCAGTGTGACAGGCTGAAGGTCAATTTATCCCGGTTGTATCATGAGATTTGTCAGAAGTTTCATGGCAGAGAGGACCACATTGCCATTTGAAATTAAAGCCCCTCACATGAGTAATAAAGAGTAACACTCTTAATTTATCCCTAAACCCTTTCCCACGATTCATAACTCCTTTCATTTAATAAATTCAAACCTGATATATTTTACTGAAAAATACTCGTGTTAAAGAACTTTGTCAAAAGTTTCATGGCGCCGTTGCCGGGGAGGATGCAGCGTCATTTATTAAGAGGATTACACTCCTGATTACTCCTAGATTAGCTTAGAGTAGTCTAGTTTAATGTAATATATTTAATTCAGAACAGAAAAAGTACCCTCAAGATCAATTGAACATTTAGAGTACCAAGACTCTAAATGTGAGGATGTTGAACTGAGGAGAAAACCTAACCTAATGGGTATTTATCTGTCTTGCAGGAAATTCGGAACCAACCAGAAAGAAGAAGCAGAAAAAGCAAGGAAAACCAGGTTCTTGGTTGGGAAAAATTCCACGAATCTGGGAAATTATTCTCGGAATTTAAAGAAATTTAAGATCCGGAATAAATCTTGCAGATAAATGGAACCCCAACCTAATTTTATGCAAGTAGATTATTTTAAATAATGGCCCAATGATTTGAATTTACTTGGACTGAATTCATTCAGGTCCAACTCAAATAAAACGGATGCAGGCCCAATATCACACTCGGGCCCAATCCGTTGAAAATTTGAAATTTCAAAAAGTTTGTCGCGGACTGACCATTTTGTCGCGGAACAACGCTCCGCGACCAAGTATAACTCCGCGACAAAACACCCCTTATCGGCAACCCCTTGTCTATCTTTGTCGCGGAATGACCATTTTGTCGCGGAACAACGTTCCGCGACCAGGTGCAATTCCGCGACAAAATCTCACTCATCTCTGAACCTTTGTTTGTCTTTGTCGCGGAGTGATCATTTTGTCGCGGTGCTCAGCATCGCGCCCATGTGCAAACTCCGCGACAAAGCTATACTCATCCCTAAACCCCGCCTGTCCTTGTCGCGGAACATTTTGTCGCGGAGCATGACTCCGCGACAGAGTTCCTATTCCGCGACACGGACACACCACTCCATTCCTTCTCGCCATTTTGTCGCAGTACACTTTGTCGCGGTGCATGACTCCGCGACAAAGTCCCACACTCCGCGACACCTCTAATGTCGCTGAGCCTGGTCGCGTAATCCTGTTCCGCGACCATGGGCTAGGGTTCCGCGACCGGCCCATTACTATTTAAACCTCTCCGCCTCCCTCTTCTTCCCCACGCATTCGGACTTAGAAAATTTTCGAAAACACTCTCGCACACACGAAATTCCTCCCGAAGCACACCACTGTGTTCTTCGCACTTTTCGAACGCCAAACCCAAGGGAAACTCTGCCCAAATTTTCATAATCCTTATGGAGCCATCAGGACTTCATCTTCGTCCTCTCCGAAGCAAACCGAGCCTTGGTAAGCATTCCCCACCCTTTTCGTACGCGAACCGCTGCCCTGTTTTTGCGATTTTGGGGGATTCCTGCGTTATTACCCTTGATAATGTGTTAATGGGCGTCCTCAGGGTTGTTTTCACTTAGTTGATTTTCAGTTTTAGTGGTTCGATGTATTGAGGCATGTTTGGACTGTGTTTCCCTGTTCTTATTTTTTTTAATGGCTGAATGTGGTGTTGGGGTTTGGTACTTTGGTTGGTTGATGGAGGGGCACAGATGGAAGTGTTAGGGGTTGTAGAAATTTTGATTCCATGAAGGCTAGGGTTTGGCAGTGGTAGACTCTTTTGCTTTTGTTTGTTCTAGTCTACTTTGCTCATGTTTTGTCTGCTTAATCTTGATTCATCCTGGATTGTTGAAAAATCTTGAAAAAGTGAGACTTGATGAACATAGGAATATTGCATGAGTATCAATATGCTGTTGATTTTCTTGATTATAGAGCATGAATGATCTTGTGGTTTTTGAAATTGTGAGGGATGAAAATGCTTTTAGTCCCCTGTTTTGGCTCGAGTAGAGGCATGATCTTGTGTTCCTAACTTGCTGTGTTCATAAGTATTGCATGCCAAGATGATCATTTAATGCTCTTTCCCATTTTGTTGGTGTGTCTGTGTTTGTGTGCAGCAAATGGAGGAAAGTGAGTGTTTGCATTATTTTTGGCATGTTAGTGCACACCAATTCCTTTTCAGCAGTGCACTTTTTCACTAAAAGACAAAAATAGTACTAGGAATTTTGGTTGACAATGTGTTTTTGTTCCCAATGGAACTAAAGAGTGTGAGTTAAGTAACAGTATTTTGCCACCTCAACTGCTACCTTTTTACAAAAATCCAAAAATGGGACCACACACATCCCACTTTTCATTAAATAAAAACAAGTCAACCTTTTCAAATTAAAAATAGTGTTTGCATTTTCTTGAGCGTTTTAACTGTCCAATGACAGTCCAAACAATCCGGAGATAGCGAATCCCACCCGCCACGCCTCCACTGCCACATTCATTTTCGAGCCATCCGTTCCATCTTCATCATCTCAGTCCATTTTCAACAAGTGCCTCGAACTTGTTTAATAAAATTGGAAAACAAACTTTTGGGCCCAATGGCCCACTAAAAGGGAATTTTTGGTCCAATGACCACTTCACTTTTATTTTTATATTTCTTTTCATTTTTTATTTTATTCCTCCCTTTGATTGGACTCATAGCCCAATTAAGTTATCTCCTTCTAGGTCCTAAGGCATAATACCTTGCAATTGGATCCTTTAAATAAACTCAGATTAAACCACTTAAATCACATTTCGAGCTTAGCAAAGCTCAAAATGTGAGGATGTTGGTTTTCACACCTGAGTAGTATTTAAAAACTCATAAAATTGTTGGATGCATCTAAGCATTTTGACCTTTTTCAGGAACGCATTGGTAGTGCACTCAGGCATCGGATTGCCTGACTGCACATATGAGGAAGCTGGCAACCAGGCCTCAATTGATCGAACAGAAATCAAGGACACAAGAGAGGCCATCAAATCAGTCTATAAAGTGCCTCTGGATCACACTACGGACGAAAAGTTGAAACTGTCTCCGGGATGGGATGTGCATATCCCTCCACAGGAAAGGTCAATAGTCGCTGCGTCGATAGAAAGGGACTACTACCACTTCCTGAAGAAGTTTTGGGTAAGGATGATGGGGTATGCCCCCCAAGACGAAAAGACAACTCCTGAGGTCCATCATGAGCGCATCCAATTGAGGTTCAGGGAGCACAGGGCTGTATGGAATCGGCATGTGGAGAAGGGAACAAAAGATCCGAATATAGCTGACTTCGACATCATCATCCCGAACCAGATCGTAGATCCTCAAGTTCGGATGGCCTTCGAACACAAATACATGGATATAAGTAGGGTCATCAACAGTGGGGCCATCATGATGTACGAAGCATTTCCATTTAAATGGAACCCGTATCTGTTCGAAGCAAAAGGGCCAGTGGAGCAGAGGTGGATTACAGATCTAGCTCGGGCCAGGCATCGAGAGCTGACCTTCAACCTGTACAAGCGCCTCAAAAATGCTGAGAAGTTTGAGCAAAGCCGTAACACCTCACTATTGAACACCATGAGGAAGATGATCAAGGATGCACGCGAACAATGGGATGACCTGACCACTGTCTGGGGAAAAGGAAATCCAAGTATCACCGGGTCCTTTCTGGAAGAAGGAGTAGTACTACCTGCAGATGAGGTACTTGAAACCATCTTCACACACAGAAAGTATGGACAGTACGGGACAAGCAAAGATGATGAATTTCCCCAGCACATAGCAGTACTTAGGGATCAGCTACAAGTGGATGTACGCAAAGGTGGCTGGAAACCCAAAAGGAAAAATGAAAGGCAATTCAATTTGCTATCAAAAGCTGAGGCTGGGATGTACCTCACGTATGATTCGGCAGAAGACATGTCCTACCTGGAAGGGATTCAAAAGGATCTGGTGGGAGGCATGATAGATCAATACAGGGACTCCTACTGGGACTTGATCATGGAGATGGACAAGTTTGCACTGGAATACTGCAACAGCACTGCTAATGGAAAGAAGGTCCTGCACTATAACAACAATGTTCGGAGTAAGTTCTGCTCCAAAATCAAGAAGGACTGGGAGGACCAACTGAGGAGAATATCTCAAAGGAGTTTTATTGAGGACTATTTGCAGCGCGCCGAGAAGCAACTAGGCTACGAGGGTGAACCGAACAGGGAAGAAGATCCTGACGCTGAAATTGACGCATATTTCTCCACTCCCCCTGAGGCAAACCCACAGCCTACCCAGCCAGCAATTCAAGCTTCAGCTTTGCCGCTAGAGGACAGACTGAAGCACAAAACGTTGCTACGTCCGAGCCAGTGGTGCAGTCAGCCCAGACTGAAACGACAACATCTGTTGTAGCACCTGCCACCACCAAGGCACCCACACAGCCCGAGAAACCTTCCACTGCTGCTGCTACATCTGAAGATCAACCGGGAACGAGGAGAAGGTTGATAAGGTCCGCTGATAAGGACAACCAGCCAGGGCTCCGGAAAAGAAAGTAGAAATCAAGGAACCGGAACCAACTGTTAGGAGAGTGGCAGGGCCCACTGATCCTAAGGACAAAGGTAAACAGCCAATGCCGCCGCCACCCCCAAAAAAGAAGCACCAGGTGATATCCGATGCTGAGCTGGCCATGAAGATGTACAATGAAGAGCTCGCATCAGCTGGTTTGCTGGATCAAGTGACAGGTGGTTCGGGAATAGAAAAATTGACTGAGGAAGAACGCCTGGAAATGGAAAGGAAGGCTGCAGAGGAAGAGCGAATCCGAAAGAATATCCAGCAGACAAAGGATGAAGAAACTGCCAGGAAGATGCAGGCTGAGCTGGAAAGCAGGAAATCTGCAGAGGTTGAGCGGGGGTAATGAGGAGGACTTTGAGCTAAAGATCACTGGAGAAGAGCGGAGGGCGAGGTTAAAAATCAAAGAAGAACAACCTCCTGCATGGACTGGCCCCACTGCACATGATGCTGAGACCATCCGAGGGGACATAAGGAAGAGGCTTAATGAACAAATCGAAACAAGAATCGATGCTGGAGAAAAGCCACACCAAATCGAATATCAGACAAAAGTAGGTCAAGTGATCGATCCTCTCGTGGGCACAGCCAGAATTGAAGAATTCATCACGCAAGGAGGCCCGTCTCACCAGCCGGAACAGTCAGAAGGGCCACAAGCCTCCATAGACCCGGTGGCACTGGCCAAAACCTTGGAAAAGCAAGCCAGACGATCCTCTCATGACCTCTGCACTTAAAGAAAAGGTTAAAGGAATTCTGACTGAAGCTGCAGATGGGGATGATTCGGAAGAAGAAGCTCGGCAGGAGGAACAAGAGTTCATGAATCAAATGGCGCCTATTTTCCAACGTCCAGTTGGACGAGCTGCAAGAGTTAGGGAGGAGGAGGAGGTATCAACTGATGTTGATGACCGTAATTTTCATGTAACTGCACCTTTTTTCACCTGTAAACTGTGAACTCAATACGATGAAACATGTAATTAAACAGGTTGAGGAGGCAAGTCGGAGATGGAAGTAGCCCAAGGAGAGCGAGAGCCGAGTCAGAGGGGAGATGAGGATGAACCAAGGAATGATCAGCCACAGGAGGGAGACGAGCAACAGACTGGCATTCAAGCGACGACGAATCTGTCGGATCCATTAGGCAGTCGAGTTTTTGGTCCGAAAATACTGTGAGGCAAAGAATGGGCGTTGCGAAGGGATATGAGAAGAAAAAGCTAAGCGAAGAACAGATCCAGATCAAGTTCAATGGCAGCAAAGAGAGTACAGAGAAGTATAAGAAGCTGCAAAGATGATAGTGCCAGACAAAGGGTTCAGGCCTGATGCGTTGTCACACCCCACTGTTGAAACTTTCTACAGAAATCAAGAGTGGGGTAACTTCATGTTGCATCATGACGAAGATGGCTTCGTGGAGCTGACAAAAGAATTCTTCTGCAACATCGATGAAGCCGCCAGAACAAATGGATCCGGGGACAAGTGATCAATATTGCGCCTGATTGGCTGAACCAGTTCTTCGGGACCCCAGAGATTCAAAGCGAATTCCCCCCTGGTGAGATCATGACAAAAAGAGCCAAAACGACTGAATATGCGAAGTATGCTACACTGGCTAACAGCATGACAAGCGTGACCGCCCTGGACATACATTCACGCAAAATGGCTGCGGATACAATTCATGCCACCTACGAGTTCTACATGTCTAAGATCCGGCCCAACTCGCATCCGCACACCACATCTGGAAATGTGCTAATGGGGTTTGCAAGAATGTGGAGCGGAGCCAAACTTAATGTAGGAAGGCATGTATTTGAGGTGATGATAACCCGCATAAAGGATAGACAGGTGCTGTGTTATCCGAATCTGATTAGGAGAATCTGCATAGCTCAGGAGTTGATTTGAGCGCTTTTGAGGGCGATACAGTGGTGAAGTGAACCCACCTATTAGTGTGCCAAGACTTCCTTTATGTGAGAGCATCAAGTATTCCCTTCCCCAACTGTCTGTCAGAGGAGATTCAGACGCTCAATCCTCCTTCATATCGGGTGAGCAGGCATCAAGGAAGCGAAAGAGGTATCCGAAGACAAAGAGGGAACACAATATACCTGTGCTGATGCAGGACCTTTCGAATGTTCGAGAGGAGCCTCTTGCGGACCAAGAACGAACTGAATTTCCAATCCCGCCGCCTACTCAACCTCCACCTCAGATGCCTCCTCAAGCCAAATGTATCTCA
>JAOANR010000281.1:0-66110 GCA_030278955.1 Hygrophila difformis
GTTCCGCGACAAAGGTGTTTAAAGACACTTGTCTTCATATTTTAAAACCCTTTGTCGCGGAACACCTTGTCGCGGAACCACGTTCCGCGACAAAATTTTCCATGCATAGCGACAAAGGAGCCAAACTCTTGCATTTTGTCTGCATGGCTTTTTGTCGCGGAATAATCTTGTCGCGGAACCACGTTTCGCGACAAAATCTCATTCTGAGACAGAAAAATTATGCCATGTTCTTATTTCTTTGAACACCTTGTCGCGGAACACCTTGTCGCGGAACCACGTTCCGCGACAAAATTTTCCATGCATAGCGACAAGGATCAAATGTTTAAAATTTTTTTTTTTTTTTGAAAATCCTTTGTCGCGAAACACTCTTGTCGCGGAACCACGTTCCGCGACAAAATCCTGCTTAGCGACAAAGAAGCGTTATGCTGCCAAAAATTCTAAAAAACTTGTCGGGATACCCATGTCGCGAACCTCGGTCCGCGACAAAATTTATGATATCGCGACAAAGACTCCCTTCTCTCTATTTAATCTCAAACATTCTTCATTCTCTTCCTATATTATATTGCATCACTCACATCATAACCCCACGGGTTAAGGTGTGACATTCTGGAATTGCAATATAGGGTGTTATGCTGCCCAAATTTTGATTCTCCATTTTCATCGCTTAACTAATTGAACCCTTGAGTCATTAATGATTAAAGATTGAGATTAGCAATAATTGAACATCAATAATCATCATGATTAAAGGACCTTTGTTCAATTGCCATTAAAATAATCCTCTATAAACAAAATCCTGATTCTTGATCCACACAAGTGGTTCACCAAGAGCCGGGAATTCTTGATCCATACCCCTTCATCCTGATGGGGAGCTGTCTTTTACTACCAGGGTCAGATTTTCAAAACCTCCGAGTGATAGGTTTTAAATGCTTTCTTTACTGCTTTCTTTTAATCGCTTTCATTAGAGGTCACTCGGTTGTATTGAGAGTTGCGTAACTGCTACTAGGATTGACAGTTAAGGGATAGTTTAGGGGCTTAATTAGAATCTTTGGGTGTGACATGGGGGAATGATAGTAGTACTTGGCATTCCAATAAATGGTTTACCAGGTGTTGCTTTTCCACCGCGGATGAAGTAACATACCCAGGCCAGGGCAGTTATAAATCTGTGGTATCTTAGAATCTGTGGTCTTAAGAACATGTAAACTCATATTGTAAGTACCTGTCTGTTAAAGGGAAAGCATTATTGAGAGCATGAGAATTAGCTGTCTGATAGAATTATCCCCAAACAAAGATCTGTGTATAAAAATGGAAGTTTAATACTGCATTATCTAAATCTTGTCCAATTTTTATTCTTTTCTTTCTGTCCCTTCTGTCCACATTGTGATCCAGCTTCACGGCTAGTGCAATGTAAATTTTCCCTGCTTTCCTAGATAATGTTTATCGCAGCTTTAGAATAACTTTACCCGCTTTCTAGGATAGACTTATTCGCTTTGTAGAGTAAATTTAAACGCTTTTTAATCTAGTTTAAATTCATGTTAGTAGTTGTTAATCACTTTTCAAACTATTGGAGCAATACGAATGGAAAATCTAGTAAAACGACGTGGGCCCTGCTTCTATCGCACATCCTCCAGTGAACGATCCGGTCTTACTATAAATTACTGCAATTTTTGACACCGTGCGCTTTCGGGGGCACAGTTTCTTAAACACGAGTAATAAAAACGTGACAACCTATAAAAATATCCCTAATCACAACTCCGCCATCATAAATTGGTTTCATTAAATAAAACCTAAACCAGGATTATGATTTTTCGGAAATACTCATGTAGTGGAAATCTGTCAAAAGTTCCATGGCAGGGAATCTCATGACAAGAATTGATGAGAAATATCATGGCACATATGCCGGGGACCCTCAGTGTGACAGGCTGAAGGTCAACCTATCCCGGCTGTACCATGAGATTTGTCAACAGTTTTATGACAGAGAGGACCACAGTGCCATTCGAAATTAAAGCACACACTTGAGTAATAAAAAGACTAACAATCTTGATATATCCATAAACCCCTTCCCGTGAATCATAACTCTTTTCATTTAATAAATCTAACCTGGTATATATTAGAAATTGCTCGTGTGGGAAATTGTCAAAAGTTTCATTCCGCGACAAGAATGTTCCGCGACAAAAAGCCATGCAGACAAAATGCAAGAGTTTGGCTCATTTGTCGCCAAACAGAGTTGTGTCGCGGAACGTGGTTCCGCGACAAAGTGTTCCGCGACAAAGGGTTTTAAAATATGAAGACAAGTGTCTTTAGACACCTTTGTCGCGGAACAACCATTTTGTCGCGGAACGTGGTTCCGCGACAAAAGGCGGTTGGCGACAAAGGTGGTTCAGGACAAAAGTCAGAAAAAGCAGAAATGAACAGTGGCATGCAAACAGCGTGATCTCACCCTATTTCAGATCAAAAAGCTATTCTAAGCTAAAAACAAACAAGAAACATTCAAAATATGGAAGAACATGCTTGAGCAAAAATAAATAAAGCTGGGCAGAATTTTAAAATAGAGCAAGAATCCTAATCTAGGGTTTGACCACACATACACACAACATCATCCATAAAATGCAAACAGTAAACATAAATAGAAGCATAATGGGGGTCAAATGACCCCAAAATGAAAAAGAAAGCATAAATTCATGGGGTGTGAGACCCATTTCATGTTTTGGGACACAAATGATGAATGTTTTCCCATTTTATTAAGTGGGTGTTGTTAATACCCATGAGTTGGGTATTACAAACCCTAAAAACAAGAGTTTAGAAACCAAAAACATGGTATAAAAGTGGCTACTTAAGGCTACTGGAAGAACAGAAAACAAGAAACAAATACTTAACTATGCTAAAGTATGAACAAGAATTAAATAATACAAAAAATATTAAAACTAAACTAAACTACCTAAGAGTGAGCACCCACTGCCTTGCCTTCAAGAACTTCTAATCAACAAAATTCCCACTCTATTCAACCCTTAGCTCAAGAGAAACACCTCATATTTATAGAAGTGTAACCCTAAGCCCATGGGCCTTGATTCGAGCCCATTGTGTCTCAAGACATCACACACATCACAGCTTTGTCTCGGAGCATCAAGTTTGGTCGCGGAACACACTGCATGTGGCAAAGCTTCTCGACTGGGTCTTGTGTCTCTAATGGTGCATCTTGGTCGCGGAGCATGCCTTTGTCGCGGAACAGGGCATCGCGACAAAGGTATCGCGACAAAGGGGCTTGGCTGGTCTCCTTCATTTGAGCTTGCTTGGTCACGGAGCATGCCTTTGTCGCGGAACCATGCATCGCGACAAAGCGGCTTCCGCGACAAAGGTGTTCCTGGGCCTGCTGGATTGGGCCGGATGGGCCGAAAATGTTCTTTTTGTGGGCTTTTCTCTATTTTTCCCATCTTTTTCATTCCTTTTTCTTTTCATTTCTTTTTCTCATGTTTTTGGATTTTTCTAACATAAATATGTAATAAAATTACATATTTATGCCTTTTTCACACCAGCTTATTATTTTTACAATTATGCCTAAATCAGTCCAATTCAACTGCTTTCTTACTTAATGTAAGACCGGAATGCGATCAAATGCCCGTTTAAGACAGGAAATGGATTGAAAATAATGGTCATTTCTGGCCATTATCAACATCCTCACATTTAATACTGATCGTCCCCGAGCAGTCAGAGTCAATGTTCGAAAGAACACGGGCTCTGCATATTCAATTCATTTTCGTGGCTTCATGAATCACATTCTTTTTGGATTGGGATAAGACAATCAAAAACTACAAGTATTAAATTCCCTTGATTGCAGTGTTTAATAAAATGATACTTGCTCACTATATCCGGCCTACAAATAAAACATTATTATTAACCCTTCATGAACATCATGTTTGAAAGATGCAAAGATTAAAAATGAGAATCAAGGGATGACATGAACACTTCAAATGAAACAGAGCCTCACATATAAGAGAATCGGAAAATTCACTCACTCTCAATGGGGTTTAATCAGTGAACACTCATAATCAATTTAATTTAAATTATCCCATAAGCTTGCAATCAGACCAACTCGCCATCGGCTCATTTCCTCAAATTGAGATCATGAGGTCTTATTTAAAGGTTGTAATGGGGCATACGGTTGTAACATTTGGTAGGAAAGGGAAATACTGGGCTAATAAGTGGCAAGGATTAATCTATCATAACTTGGCATTTTTATTTAAAATTTTATGATCATCAATTCTTCTTTCTTTCTTTTGCTTTTCTTTTCATATTGTATGACATTAGACTATGTCTAATTTGCTTTGTCATTTGCAATTTATTGTTGTTGAATGGATCTTAACACACATTTTCTCTCTGTTTTTTTTTTCATCGGGTTATGAGATACCGATTTGATGAATTGATGATCACAAATTTAATGCCTTTTGATAAAATTTATTCTTGCACACTTGAGTTTGATATATTGGTCTTTTTGTAAGGATAGGAATAATATAGAGGGCTTCAAAGAAAAATTAGGCTTAAGGCTCAAATTGGTTAATCCTAAAGGGAAAATATTTTTGGGTTTGGACTTCAAACGAAGGCCAAAAATTTGGGTTTTTCTAAGTGCCTCGATCATATGCTCGATTTCGGGAATATGGCATGGTCTTGAATCGGTCCCAATTGCAAGTTCTGGTTTCCTTTAATCAAAATGATCCACACATCAAAGAAAATAAATGAGTAAAAGTGACTCATGGCTCAAATCTCACAAGGTTGGATTGATTCATGTCATACAATATTCTTAAATTTAATCAGAGCTTAATTCTAACACTTTATTCAATCAACATTTCTAACAGGCAGATTTATTACCCAATAAGCTGATCGCATCATTAAATTTTTATAGCTCAAAACCTTAGGAATTCATTTCATGCATGTCTTCAATTATATTATCCCAATTTAAAAGTTTGAAAATTTAATCACAAGCCTAAATTCAACATGTGAATTTAGAGCAGGTTCATGCACATTTTTGCTGGTTATTTAATTGAAAGCAGTAAAGAGGCACTGCTGACATACAGAGTATGTCAACAGCATATTTTTGGCCTGACAGTCACTTATTCATCTCGGACTGTACAGACATCTTTTTCAAAAGGAAAGCAATAAAGATTTGTCCAGTGGTCTCAAGAGCTGAGTTCCATTTTAGGGAAAGCAAATAAATTACATCCGAGACAAGAGATTCTCGTGCAGTTAGTACAAACCTGCACACACAAAAGGAGAACTCCCTTGCAAGATACTAATACTAATACGGAAATAAAATAAAGCAAAGTAAACTGGGATTCATCCTTCTTCCTTCAGAACATATATCTGGCCCAGTGGATGTAGCTGGTCAACTCACACCGCAGACACCAGCCATTATGGTCCCTCATGGGCTCGTGCCTCCTTGGGCAGTAGACTCTGGCTCCTTGACCAGCCCACAGGTATGGAGTGTCTGGGTTGTCTGCCATCCATGCGAGGACGTTGGTGGACGTATACTGAAGAATTGACCTGTGCGTCACCATCCTCTCGATCATTCTGATCCCTTGCTCGACTTGGCCTTCATCCGTCTTGCTCATAAGCATCAGTCCGCGGGTGAAGATTGACGCCTTATGGTTGTCCTCAAGTCCTGGGCGCAGCAGTTCACAGGCGTGCTCCTCATTCCCTTCTGCAAATGCCATGGGTGCTGGAATGATCTGGAGATTAAAGTTTCCTGCCGCTACACATGTTCGCAGGAATTTCTCCTTCTGCCGACGAATCCTTTCTTGCCATCTCTTCACAGTGGAGGAGTCAAGCTCGCATCTCCTGTACACGATGGTTAGGTTCCCAGCATCCCTGAGCTTCTTGCATGTCTGTTGTACGGTGAACACCTCCCTGATTTCATCCTCTCCTATTCGGGAGAGAATTTCACCAAGGAGTTCGAGTGGCAAGTCCAGCAGCTGGGTTCCTTCGGGTGCAGGATCTAGGATGGGAAGATTACCCCTGAAAAGATAAGAAGTGATGAATCCACTTTTTATGATTTTCAAAAATTTTTCAAGTTTTAAAAATCAACATCCTCACATTTAGAGCTTTGCTCTAGATGTGAGGCTATTAACTCTCTAACTTGAACTTTTAATGTAAAGCATAGGTAAACAAATTTTTGATTTTAAATGGGCTAAGGAGCCCATAATAAAATAAAATTTGCCATTGGGCCTAAAGTCTTTTTAATGGGCCATTGAGCCCAAAAATTTTTCAATTTTATTAAACAAGTCCGAGACACTTGTTGGAAGTGGTATGAGATGGACAGAGGGAAAATGGAATGCTCGAATATTGGAATGTGCAATGAAGACGTGGCGAAGTGGAACTGCTATTTCTGGATAGCTTGGACTGTTTGGACAGTTAAAGCATTCAAAAAGTTTGCAAACACTGTTTTTAATGTTAAAATGGTTGACTTGTTTTATTTAATAAAAGTGGGATGTGAGTGGTCCCATTTTGGATTTTTGAAAATGATAGCAGTTGGGTGACAAAAATACTGCTATTTTACTCACACTAGTGTTCCATTGGGAACAAAAGATAAGTCAAACATTAAATAAAAATAACTCTTTTTGTCTTTTTCCAAAAAGTTGCTTTTATTAAAAGTGGAAGCTTCTTATTGGGTGTTTGTACTATGTTTCCATAAACAAACAAACATTTATTCCCATGAGATCTCTAACATGAGAACAAATATGCCCAAAAAGATCTTCCATCTTTAATGATCTCCTGCCAACTTGCAAAAGAGATCACATCAAGATCAAATACACAGTTTTGAACAAAAACATCAACATTCAACTCTGCTTATTTAAGAACAAGAACACAAATAGCACCATGATGCTCGAAACAACACCCTAATGCTCACTGGCTTTTCTGTTCCAGTTTTAAACTTCAAAATCTTAATCCATTAACAGTTTTAACGCCATTAATTAGTTTTCAAATCAGGTTTCTCAAAAATGGCGCTCAAAACCGAAAGCACTCAAAGCCTTCAAAAACAGAAAACAAAGATGCAAACAGGCTGCATTACACGATTCACACACCAAAATCAAAAATAAAGAACAAGAAGGTCCAAAAGAGTCATGAACATGGGGAAAGAATGGGTTTTACCCTGCCCTCCTTGGCTCGGGTCTAGGCACGGGTCCAAGGTTTCGGAGGAGTCCGTAAAATCGGTCCATAGTATCCCCTTCAAAATGGATGAGTTGGTTGCGAAGAACACGTGGTGTTCGTTCGGACAAGAAGAAAATGGGGGAAAGGAAGAAGATGAAGAAACTGAAATGTCGACTGGACTGGCAAGAAAGTGGAGAAAAACTGGAGGGGGTGGGGGGGTATAAATACTAGAACTTTTGTCGCGGAACCCTAAACTTTGTCGCGGAACAAGGTTCCGTGACAAGGGCATAGCGACATTAGAGAGGTCGCGGAGTTGAGGTTTGGTCGCGGAGCAATACTCCGCGACAAGGCTATCGCGACAAAGTTCAGCATAAAGACAAAGTCAACGGGGGTTGTGTCGCGGAGCAGGGCTTGGTCGCGGAGCCATGCTCCGCGACAAGGTGCATCGCGACAATCAACAGAGAAAGGTTAAAGACAAAAGAGAGTTTGTCGCGGAACAGGGCCTGGTCGCGATGCATGACATCGCGACAAAGGATCTTCCGCGACAAAGAATTTTGAATTTTCAAATTTTCTTGGACTGGGCCCGAGTGTGATGTTGGGCCTGCGTCCATTTTATTTGAATTGGGCTGAATAGATTCGGTCCAAATAAATTCAAAATACTGGGCTGAGAATTAAATAATCCACTTGCATAAAATTAGGTTGGGTCAGTTCCATTTATCTGTGAATTTTATTCCGGGTATTGAATTTCTTCAAATTCCGAAAGCATTTTCTCAGACTTATGGAACTAATCCAACCAAGAACCTGGTTTTTCCATGTTACTCTTATCTGCTCCTTCTTTTTGATGGTTCCGAGCTTTCTGCAAGACAAATAAATAAAACGCATGAGGTTTTCTCCAAATATCAACATCCTCACATTTAGAGTCTTAGTACTCTAAATGTTTAATTGATTTTTGGATACTTTCTCATCATGAAATAAAGTACTATATATACATATATGAAATGAAATTTTTATGTTTTTAATGCGGTTTCTTATTGGGTGTAAGCCGGGTCTGCCACTGCTTGGCTTTCCTTCTCCGGATCGAACTGTCTGAGGTATTCCTTTAATCGATGTCCATTCACCACTATGTTGCCCTTGTCAGTTCGGATCCTGACGGCTCCATTTTGAAACACTTCCAGCACTTCATGTGGTCCTTCCCATCTGGATTTAAGCTTTCCAGGGAACAGCTTCAACCTAGAATTGAACAATAATACATTTTGACCAACATAGAAATGCTTAGGCTTAATCCTGCGATCGTGCAACTTCTGGGTCCGCTCCTTATAAATTCGAGAGCTTTCATAAGCTAATGCTCGTATTTCCTCAATTTCATTGAGGTCCAACTTGCGTTTGCTCTGAGCGACTCTCGGATCGAAGTTAAGCGTTTTGACGGCCCAGTAAGCTTTATGCTCTAACTCTACGGGCAAATGACAGGCTTTTCCGAAGACAAGTCTGTAAGGGGACATCCCAATGGGAGTCTTAAATGCTGTGCGATATGCCCATAGAGCATCATTGAGCTTACGTGCCCAATCCTTACGGGTTACCCCGACAGTGGCTTCGAGTATGTGTTTGATTTCGCGGTTGGATACTTCGACTTGACCACTAGTCTGAGGATGGTAAGGCGTGCGTATCTTATGGAGGATCCCATTTTTACTCATTAAAGTTTCAAAAGCTTTATTAATAAAGTGTGTTCCTCCATCAGATATCACCACCCTAGGTACGCCAAATCGACTGAAAATGTTGTTCTTGAGGAACTTGATGACTTGGCTACCATCATTGGTCGGTAATGCGACAGCCTCAACCCATTTGGACACGTAATCGACAGCTACCAAGATATAGTAGTTTCCACCAGATGGTGGAAACGGTCCCATGAAGTCAATGCCCCATACATCGAAAATCTCAAGTGTGAGAATTCCCTTTTGAGGCATCTCATCCCTCTTGGAGATGTTTCCTAGTCTTTGGCATTTGTCGCAACCTTTCACAAATGTCCTGCAATCCTCATAGATGTGAGGCCAATAAAATCCACATTCGAGGACCTTGTGGGCCGTTCGAGCGGGACCATGGTGACCTCCATATTCTGATTCATGGCATTTTCTGACAATTTGATAGGCTTCATGCTCGGTCACACATCGCCTGATTATTGAATCGGCGCAGTGTTTGAAGAGATAAGGTTCTTCCCAGAAGTAACTTAATACATCTCGTTTGAACTTATTCCTCTGATGATAGTTCGAAAACTGTGGGGTTATTCCGCATGCCAAGAAGTTAGCGATGTCGGAAAACCATGGACAAGCTTGATTATGCAGATGCAATGCGAACAATTGTTCGTCCGGAAATTCTTCATTGACGGCTTTTTCCTTTTTATCATTATCTAATCGAGATAAATGGTCAGCAGCACCATTATCTCGACCTCGCCTATCTTTTATTATGATGTCGAATTCTTGCAACAGAAGTACCCACCTGATTAATCGAGGTTTGGCATCTTGTTTGCTAAACAAGTATCTCAATGCAGAGTGATCGGTGTATACTATAGTCTTCGTACCTATAAGATACTGTCTGAATTTATCAAACGCGAAGATTACAGCGTACATCTCTTTCTCCGTTGTGGTGTAGTTAATTTGGGCTTCATTCAGGGCATGACTTGCGTAATGAATTACACAATGTCTCCCATCCTTATGCTGTCCAAGAACTGCGCCCACGGCGAGACCACTAGCATCGCACATTACCTCGAAAGGCAGTGACCAATCGGGTGGTTGCACTATCGGTGCAGAAACCAACATCTTCTTGAGCGTGTCAAAGGCTTGGACACACGCTTCATTTATTAAGAAATGATTTTCTTTACAAAGCAGATTAGTGAGCGGCTTGGCAATTTTAGAGAAATCCTTAATGAATCGCCGGTAAAAACCGGCATGCCCTAAGAAGCTCCTATAGAATTGGGGAGAGGGAGATTGGAAATGATGGAAACTTTGGCTGGATCAACTTCAATGCCTGCACGAGAAATGCGATGACCTAACACTATGCCCTCAGTGACCATAAAATGGCACTTTTCCCAGTTTAAAACCAAGTTAGTGTCCTCACACCTCTTTAAAATCTTAGCAAGATTAGTCAAACATTCCTCAAACGTATCTCCATATACAGAGAAGTCATCCATGAAGACCTCAATGCATTTTTCGATAAATTCAGAGAATATAGACATCATGCATCTTTGAAAAGTGGCTGGTGCATTGCAAAGACCAAAAGGCATGCGCCTATAGGCAAAAGTGCCATAAGGGCAAGTAAAAGTAGTTTTTTCGTGATCCTCACTGGCGATCACTATTTGATTGTACCCAGAATAGCCATCTAAAAAACAATAAAATGCCCTTCCCGCCAATCGTTCCAACATTTGATCGATAAAAGGTAACGGGAAATGGTCCTTGCGAGTTGCCTCGTTCAACTTCCGGTAGTCTATGCAGACTCTCCATCCGGTGACTGGGCGCGTGGCAATTTCCTCCCCTTGTTCATTCTGCGTAATGCACATCCCACCCCGCTTCGGAACAACCTGCACAGGACTGACCCATTTGCTATCAGAAATCGGGTATATAATACCGGCGTCTAACAGCTTGATCACTTCCTTTCTTACCACTTCTTGCATGGGTGGGTTCAATCTTCGTTGGGGCTGGCGAGAGGCCTTGAAATTCTCCTCCATTAAAATCCTGTGCATGCAAACAGAAGGGCTTATTCCTTTGATATCAGAAATGGTCCAACCGATTGCACGCACATAATTTTTAAGAACGGCCACCAGAGCATTTTCTTGCTCTTGGGAGAGCTTAGCCGAAACAATCACAGGTAATTTTTTATGTTCTGCGAGAAACGCGTACTTGAGATGATCGGGTAATGTTTTAAGTTCGAGCTCTGGTGGGCATTCAATGGAAGGGAGTAATTTGCGAGAATTAGACGGGAGAAGATCAATTTTACCTTCCGGACCCTGCATCAGTACAGGATCCGCCTCCTCTTGGTCGGCGTCGTCATGGAAGTCTGTGCCGTCAAACTCCTTCAAATCCCCTGTTTCTGGATCGGCAAAGTGAACGGCGTTGCATCCGTTGTGCTCCACGCCAGCAGGCTTCAGTACCTGCTTTGAAATCTCATCCAGCATCATTTCATGATCAAATCCAGAGTCAAGCTCTCTCCTCACAATCAATTTCCTCTCCACTATCTATTACAGAAAACATGGAACAAGCTCCTTCATTCGGAAACTTCTGCAGCTGTTCCATATCAAAGGTGATTTCCTCGCCATCGACCCTCAATGTGACCTTTCCAGATTTAGCGTCAATTAGTGCACCACCAATGGGCAGGAATGGGCGTCCAAGGATAAGTGGCATTTCAGAATCTTCTTCAATGTCGAGGATAATGAAGTCAACCGGGAAGAGAACCTGGCCGGTTTTGACCACAACATCCTTGAGGATTCCTACGGGCTGAGTGATTGATCTGTCTGCGAGCTGCAGTCTCATCTTGATTGGTTGAATCTCTCCAAGCTTAAGGCGGATTGCCATAGCTAGTGGCATCACATTGATGCTCGATCCTAAATCACAAAGCCCCATACTCACTTTGGCCTTTCCGAATTGTACTGGAAGTGTGCAACATCCGGGGTCCTCTTTCTTTTCGGGCAATCTCCTCTGAACTATGGCACTGCATGTGCTGTTGAGAATAATCACCTCCTCTTGCTCGACCTGCCTTTTTCCTGAAATCAATTCTTTCAAGAACTTAGCATAGATTGGCATTTCGGAAATCATTTATGTGAGAGGAATGGTTATCTCTACAGACTTTAATCGTTCCAGAAATTTCTTGAATTTAAGATCATGTTCCTTATTTCTAAGACGTGCAGGATAAGGAATCCTGGGCATGTGCTTGTTATTATCTACTTGTTTTTGTGGTAAAGGGAAGGAAGTTGTACCTCCACCTGTACCCTTATCTGTTTCAGCTGTTTCAGGTGCAGCATCGGTCTGCAGATCAGCTGTCTCTTTCTCGGCTTCCTTTTCATTCTCCTCGATATCACTTCCCAGTTCATTCTCTTGTACCAGTTTCTCCTTGCCCTTGGGTCCTTCCAGAACTTTACCAGACTTCAGTGTGATGGCCTTACACTGAGGATTTTTCTCAGCAGCACTGGGTAGAGTTCCTTGGTCTCTTTTCTGCATTTCCTTGGCCATTTGTGTAACCTGCGTCTCCACGTTCCGGATAGAGGACTGCAACTGAGTGTTGATTTCCTTTTGACTGGTGATAAAGTCAGTCATGAGGGTCTCCAATCTGGAAGGGGGTTTCTGCTGGTTCTGGTTCCAATTCTGGTTCTGACCTTGGTTTTGGCCAAACTGATTCAGATTCTGATTTGGGACAAACTGATTCTGTGGCTGCTGGAAGTTTTGGAAATTTTGGTTTTGAGGTGGCCTAGCTAGAATCTGAGGCTGAAAGCCTGGGTTAAAGTGCTGGGGCCTTGGTTGGTTGAACTGTTGTGGCTGGGTTAACAGGTGGGAATTCAAGGCATTGTTGTTGGAATATGAGAGGTTCGGGTGCCGATTTTGGAATCCACCTGCATAGTTACAGCTTTCATTCGCCACTTGCTGACAGGATTCAGTGGAATGCGGGCCTTGGCAAGTCCCACAAACAGCTTCAGCGTTTTGAGCCTGCGTAGAGCTCCCAGCTTCCTGATTCAAGGCCAAGACGGCCACTTGGTCTTTCAGTTTGTCCAGTTCAGATTTCCCTACTGTACCTACAGCACATAAACCACGAGGGGGAGGGGAATTAACATCATCAGAAAGTACAGTTCTGTTTACACTCATTGCTTCAATCTTGGCCCAGGCTTGGTCCATGGGGATGTATAGCAGGTGTTGGCACCAGCGGCATCAAGCATGTTCTTCCATGCTGGGGTCAAACCGCTATAGAACTTTCTTAATTTCTCCCACTCATGGAAACCATGCTGGGGGCACTTCCTGAGCAAGTTGAAGAACCGTTCCTTTGCATCATATAGGGACTCGTCTGGCTTCATCTTGAATTCCGCAATCTTAGAGCGGCATTCATCCACCTTGGATTCCGGGAAGTACTTTGTCAGGAAATTTCTGATAACGTCCTCCCATGCAGATTTCTGATTCACGGGCAGTGATTTATACCATGTTCTTGCCCCGCTGGTCAGAGAGAAAGGAAACAGCCTCAATCGAATGGTGTTAGCAGATACATTCTGGTTTTTGATCGTATCACACAGTTCCAGGAAAGTCTGCAAATGATCGTGGGGATCTTCATGATTTGCTCCTGCGAACTGGTTGCTCTGAACAAGATTGATGAGAGCCGGCTTTAATTCAAAATTCCTGGCTAAGAATGGGGCTTGTCCAGGAATGTTCAAATATGGTTCTAGAATGGGCTGCATATAGTCAGCTGCGGCTGCCTGTTGATTGTTCCCTGGCCCTCCTTGGTATTGCTGTGGGTAAAAGTTCTGATTCGGATAGTAATTTCTGGGATCATTGAAATCGTTCGGGTTGGGGTGATTCTGGTTTTGGTTAAACTGGGGGTCTGGAAATTGAGGGTTCTGAAAATTTTGGTTATTAGGGTTATTCTGGTTAAGTGGGTTGTTTTGGGGGTTTTGGTGGTTTGGGTCGGGTGGAGGTATCTCGAAGGGTTGCTGCTCGAGATTTGGGGGATTCTCACCTCCCTGAATGACTTGAGGTGGGAGATCCTCCAAGTTCTCAACGTCAACATCTTCTGGATCCTCTTGGATGTTTTGGAGTGGTGGGTTAAGTGGAATGTTTGGGGGATTGCCATGGTTATCCGCCATGTCTGAGATGTCACTGCTTGTGCTCGGAGAGAGGAGAGCTTGTCTTTCCCGTTCCTTTCTTTGTCTAGCTTCCGCCCTCAGACGACGAGCTGTTTTCTCAATCTCTGCGTTGAACGGGATCTCGGCTGGAGTCTCCTTCCTCTTTTGCATAGAACAGAGGTCTTAGCTATGACAGTACCTGCACATTCCCCAGGTTAGAATCGGTTTTGGGGTGAATATTTATATTTATATGTATAAGCTAACTAGGAGCAATGAGGAATGTAATTCTCTAATAAAACGGCGCTGCATCCTCCCCGGCAACGGCGCCATGAAACTTTTGACAATTTCCCACACGAGTATTTCTGAAAATATCCCAAGTTTGAATTTATTAAATGAAAAGAGTTATGATTCACGGGAAGGGGTTTAGGGATATATCAAGATTGTTATTCTTTCTATTACTCAAGTGTGGTGCTTTAATTTCAAATGGCGTTGTGGTCCTCCCTGTCATGAAACTGCTGACAAATCTCATGGTACAGCCGGGATAGATTGACCTTCAGCCTGTCACACTGAGGGTCCCCGGCATATGTGCCATGATACTTCTCATCAATTCTTGCCATGAGATTCCCTGCCATGAAACTTTTGACAGATTTCCACTACATGAGTATTTTCCGAAAAATCATAATCCTGGTTTAGGTTTTATTTAATGAAACCAATTTATGATGGCGGAGTTGTGAGTAGGGATATATTTATAGGTTGTCACGTTTTTATTACTCGTGTTTAAGAAACTGTGGCCCGAAAGCGCACGGTGTCAAAACTTGCAGTAATTTATAGTAAGACCGGATCGTTCACTGGAGGATGTGCGATAGAAGCAGGGCCCACGTCGTTTTACTAGATTTTCCATTCGTATTGCTCCAATGGGTTTGAAAAGTGATTAATAACTACTGGCATGAATTTAAACTAAACTATAAAAGCATTTAAATTTATTTTACAAAGCAAATAAGTTTATTCTAGAAAGCGGGTAAAGTTATTCTAAAAATGCGATAAATACTATCTATGAAAGCAGTGAAAATTTACACTATGCTAGCTATGAAGCTATATCATAATGTAGACAGAAGGGACAGGAAGAAAAGAATGAAAGTTGGACAAGATTTAGATACAGCAGTATTAAACTTCCATTTTTATACACAGATCTTTGTTTGGGATAATTCTATCAGATAGCTAATTCTCATGCTCTCAATACTGCTTTCCCTTTAACAGACAGGTACTTACAATATGAGTTTACATGTTCTTAAGACCACAGATTCTAAGATACCACAAATTTGTAACTGCCCTGGCCTGGGTATGTTACTTCATCCGCGGTGGAAAAGCAACACCCGACAAATCATTTATTGAAATGCCAAGTACTACTATCATTCCCCCATGTCACACCCAAAGATTATAATTAAGCCCTAAACTATCACTTAACTATCAATCCTAGTAGCAGTTACGCAACCCTCAATACAACCGAGTGACCTCTAATGAAAGCGGTTAAAAGAAAGCGGTAAAAGAAAGCATTAAAGAAAGCGGTTAAAACCTATCACTCGGAGGTTTTAAAGGTCTGACCCTGGTAGTAAAAGACAGCTCCCCATCAGGATGAAGGGGTATGGATCAAGAATTCCCGGCTCTTGGTGAACCACTGGTATGTTCACTTCCTTCCGGGTGATTATGAGATACAAACTAATGAAACGAACTAATAAATTAGTTTATTCCGGATGCACTCACTCAGACTCAAAAATAGGCTTTGGCAGAAGAGGATAGCAGTTGAGAGATAACTCAACCCTATCGTAGAAAATAACCAAGGTCTGGATGATGTTCCTCTAAAATTATTTATTACACTGTATTTGAGTCCAAGCAGACCCCATCTCGGTGTAATATTTAATCTTAGATTCCCAACAAACAGCAATTTTGGAAAATGATGGATTTGAAAATCATTCCCTAAACAGGTACTAGACTCTCAGTTAAAACACAGATCCTTTCAGTCTAGGTGAGACCTAATCGCTGACTCTACTTCTAATTTCCCAAAACACAACCCTCGACGGAATATGAATTAGTCATAACTGAGGAATTTATCCCTTACTCAGATCCGGATTTTATAAAGAGATTTTTGTTGGAAATTTAATAATCAATATCTGTTTAAGATCTAGACTTCTATTGTCCAAGGGAAGGATCCCAAAATATTATAGACCACAATATCTACATAATAATAGCATGCATACGGTTATATGAGATTGTAAAATGAAATGACCCAAAATATGACAGCGGGTCTAGACAGAAGGTGAAACACAGTAATGAAGTGGTCAGGAGACCAAAATAATGGCAGAATAATCGGGTGGACTGTAAACATCTACTGTCCCATTTCCCAATCACTCGGATGGAGCGAATTTAGATAGCTTAGGTCCTGTATTGGCAGTGTCAGTGCCAGTTGGGCCTTCACTGTCTGTGAATTCGGATAAAAACCTACATGCTTCCTCTCTGTAGTATTTATCAGCTAATGTTGACAGACATTAGCAGAGTTTTATTACAGATTGGAATTTGGGTTTGGAAATTAAGATAATTAAAATAAAACTGTATCTGGATGGGAGTCAGCCGAGCAGCTATTATAACCCCGGATGGGCGAACCGCCAAGGCTTCCACTGACAGTCATCCAGACCATGCAAAATAACACTTAGTAATTAATACCCAGAATACGAGCTAGTTATCCATGAGGGAATACCCGCCAACATTAGTCTGATGTAGTCTTTACTAATTGTTACACACAATACGCAAAGACAAAATCAACAAGAAATAAAAGAAGATTCCTTGTATGAGAGACATTGGTTTCTCATGCAAGGTTGTGGATTGGGTCCACAATTGATGATCTTAAATAATCCCTCCTACCATAATTAATTACGGTCCGGATTATCTGCTTAAGTCATCAAGATTTTATTTATAGAGGAGTATTTTAGTGGCAATTGAACAAAGGTCTTTAATCATGATGATTATTGATGTTTAATTATTGCTAATCTCAATCTTTAATCATTAATGACTCAAGGGTTCAATTAGTTAAGCGATGAAAATGGAGAATCAAAATTTGGGCAGCATAACACCCTATATTGCAATTCCAGAATGTTACACCCTAACCCGTGGGGTTATGATGTGAGTGATGCAATATAATATAGGAAGAGAATGAAGAATGTTTGAGATTAAATAGAGAGAAGGGAGTCTTTGTCGCGATATCATAAATTTTGTCGCGGACCGAGGTCCGCGACATGGGTATCCCGACAAGTTTTTAGAATTTTTGGCAGCATAACGCTTCTTTGTCGCTAAGCAGTATTTTGTCGCGGAACGTGGTTCCGCGACAAGAGTGTTCCGCGACAAAGAATTTTCAGAAAATTTTTAAAGCATTTGGTCCTTGTCGCTATGCATGGAAAATTTTGTCGCGGAACGTGGTTCCGCGACAAGATGTTCCGCGACAAAGGTTTTCAAAGAAATAAGTGCATGGCATAATTTTTTTGTCTCAGAATGAGATTTTGTCGCGAAACGTGGTTCCGCGACAAGAATGTTCCGCGACAAAAAGCCATGCAGACAAAATGCAAGAGTTTGGCTCCTTTGTCGCCAAACAGAGTTGTGTCGCGGAACGTGGTTCCGCGACAAAGGGTTTTAAAATATGAAGACAAGTGTCTTTAGACACCTTTGTCGCGGAACAACCATTTTGTCGCAGAACGTGGTTCCGCGACAAAAGGCGGTTGGCGACAAAGGTGGTTCAGGACAAAAGTCAGAAAAAGCAGAAATGAACAGTGGCATGCAAACAGCGTGATCTCACCCTATTTCAGATCAAAAAGCTATTCTAAGCTAAAAACAAACAAGAAACATTCAAAATATGGAAGAACATGCTTGAGCAAAAATAAATAAAGCTGGGCAGAATTTTAAAATAGAGCAAGAATCCTAATCTAGGGTTTGACCACACATACACACAACATCATCCATAAAATGCAAACAGTAAACATAAATAGAAGCATAATGGGGGTCAAATGACCCCAAAATGAAAAAGAAAGCATAAATCCATGGGGTGTGAGACCCATTTCATGTTTTGGGACACAAATGATGAATGTTTTCCCATTTTATTAAGTGGGTGTTGTTTATACCCATGAATTGGGTATTACAAACCCTAAAAACAAGAGTTTAGAAACCAAAAACATGGTATAAAAGTGGCTACTTAAGGCTACTGGAAGAACAGAAAACAAGAAACAAATACTTAACTATGCTAAACTATGAACAAGAATTAAATAGTACAAAAATATTAAAACTAAACTAAACTACCTAAGAGTGAGCACCCACTGCCTTGCCTTCAAGAACTTCTAATCAACAAAATTCCCACTCTATTCAACCCTTAGCTCAAGAGAAACACCTCATATTTATAGAAGTGTAACCCTAAGCCCATGGGCCTTGATTCGAGCCCATTGTGTCTCAAGACATCACACACATCACAACTTTGTCTCGGAGCATCAAGTTTGGTCGCGGAACACACTGCATGTGGCAAAGCTTCTCGACTGGGTCTTGTGTCTCTAATGATGCATCTTGGTCGCGGAGCATGCCTTTGTCGCGGAACAGGGCATCGCGACAAAGGTATCGCGACAAAGGGGCTTGGCTGGTCTCCTTCATTTGAGCTTGCTTGGTCGCAGAGCATGCCTTTGTCGCGGAACCATGCATCGCGACAAAGCGGCTTCTGCGACAAAGGTGTTCCTGGGCCTGCTGGATTGGGCCGGATGGGCCGAAAATGTTCTTTTTGTGGGCTTTTCTCTCTTTTTCTCATCTTTTTCATTCCTTTTTCTTTTCATTTCTTTTTCTCATGTTTTTGGATTTTTCTAACATAAATATGTAATAAAATTACATATTTATGTCTTTTTCACACCAGCTTATTATTTTTACAATTATGCCTAAATCAGTCCAATTCAACTGCTTTCTTACTTAATGTAAGACCGGAATGCGATCAAATGCCCGTTTAAGACATGGAAATGGATTGAAAATAATGGTCATTTCTGGCCATTATCAATATATGAAAGACAAAAGATGATTTAATTGTATAAAGAGTAGTAGAGGGTAAGAGGCCACGAGAATTATATTCATTCATTCCGTAGACTACAGTATTTATAGGCAATGAGATGCCTTAATTTCATGTATGAGTCACACTACAATATGAGTCATAGGACACTTAACGTGATGAGAAGTAATGCTTAATGACCAAGAAAGACAGCAAGGTAATAGACAAGTGCATGTATCTAGGAATTGCATGCATTTTACAATATTGATGTATTATTGTTTTTTTTTACTCTTCCAATCTAGTCATTGTGGAACTAGGTTCAAATTATAGACAATTTTAATAAATTCTTTGAATATTTTCTTAATTAAATAGAGAAATGAATAATTTAATTTATTTGTATTATACCTTGTGATATTATTTGTGTGGAAAATACTGTATTTGGATGATTCTTTAGAATGAAGATGGTCAACAGTATACACATCATTTTCGTTTGAGCAATGGGGGTATGTTTGTTATATTGAATCATTTTTATTATAAAGTATATGTTTATATTATACTCCATCTGTTTTTTTTTTTTTTTTATTACACCATTTGAAGTTTTGTGAGGACTTTCACTTAAAATTTTATTAAAATTATATATAGCAAAGTGAGATCTTGTTAGATTCGTATTGTCTTGTAGTTTTTAAATATTAAACTTTTAAAATTTTTACTTGTACAAGAACTCGAGTTATTAATGATTTAAAATATGCATTGAACTGCGCGCTGAGTGAGTCCGTAGCAAAAACAAAACTCGAGTTATTAATGCTTAAAATGTGCATTGGACTGCTCACTGAGTGAGTTCGTAACAAAAATAAAAAAATAAAAACGGAGTATATAAATACTTTTTTCTGGTAAGTTGGCGACCCGAGGTTAGATAAAAATTGTTCTTTTTTTTTTGCTTAAAAAGATAACCAAGTACACAAAAATCAAAACACCAAGATGAAATCCACAAAAAGTCCAATAAAATTTTACAGGAGAGTAGAACCAAATGCACCTATATAATAATATTCTGGGCATCGGCTCCTAAAAAAAAGCATCTATATTTATGGGGGGAAAATGCGTTTATATTACCATATTTGCGACAGGTTGCTGGTTAAAATGGAATTCTAAGGGGAATGTTAGGTGGTGTTTCCGTAGACAAGTCTGGACTCTGGCTACATGTGAGAAATCTGCTCACTGCGTTATACTATTAGTTGCAAATTTGGATTTGGATATTGGTTTTGCACAAGATCCGTGCGGTATCTATAACATTAATGTAGTAAGACAATAGTTTCCTATTGTCGGTTTTCTGTTCTTCAGCCCGCCTCTATGACCCAAACAAATAATTTTCAAGGTATTCGTTATGCGTCAAACCACGGTCATGGAGATTCCAGATGAGTTTGCAATGAAGTCATTGTCTTATTTTTCTAGTAGACTAGTAGTGATTTGAGAGTTATGTAGCTGACCCATTACAATAAAAGGGTTTAACAGGGCACTGCCAAATAAACCATATGGAACACATCTATCTATGCGTTCAAAGACGACGACATACAGTAATTCCATCACCCAAAGGAACTAGAGAAATTTGTACCCGAGTGTCCTTTGCCAGGTATTCGTTGAACTGGATTGATGCATCCCTCGTTCCTAGATATTGCTCTGGGACAGTGCCCTCGGGCATTGCGACCGACCCTCCCCAAAGTGTGTTGTCATAAACCACAATCCCCCCAGGCTTCAGAAGCTCCAATAGTCTCTCATGATAGTTCGAGTAATTGACCTTATCAGCATCAACAAATGCAAAGTCGAAGCTCTCCTTGTTCTCTGGCTGCATCCAAAGTTAGATCACAAACAGAGTGTGTTAAATGAGATACACTGTTGTGCTGGGAGTTATAGTTTTACAATTGGTAAGGTGAAGAAAAATGTTGTCAATTTTACCTCTTTTAATAATTCATTGAGAACAGGAAGGGCCTCAGACTCGATGTAATGAATCTTGTGCTCGACCCCAGCCTTTTTAATGACCGGCAATCCAAGCTCATATGCACTTCTATTGACGTCAATGGCTGTAATCTGCAAAAACACGTATCGATTCATGAAATAGCTTTTGACATAGTACATGTTTTTGTTACAAGAAACTTGGCAAGATGGTTGCAACCTTTCCATCATCAGGGATGTTAAGGGCGGTTAGGAGCAGGGAATATCCAGTAAAAACGCCAATTTCAATAGTCTTCTTTGCATTAATTACATTTAAGAGAAGGGCAATAAACTGCCCAGCATCAGGAGCTGTACCCATGAGGGCCCTGTTTAGTGAGATGGATAGTATTTAGTCATGGATGGAATAGAAACCAGAAATGCTTAAGAACGATAAACAGGCTATCTTGAAAAATCACAAAGTAATGAACAACACACTACCAAGTGTCAAACTCATGGTATCATTTAGTCTTCAATATGTACCATCAAACCATTCAAGCAAAACAAACATATCATATCATGACACCATTGGAATCGAAACACCATCGTTGTTGTTGTTGTTACCAGATAACACAATAGAATTGGTCAAAGTTACATCAAACAAGACAAGTTTATCATAGCATTGGTCTTAATGACAATTCTATTGTGAAGAATCAGCAAGAAATAGGATGATAGATTTAAACGCAGAAAGAGAGAGTTTTTGTGCAGGCGGCAGACACAAAGAACAATTCAAAACATTAAGCAAGGGTAGAATGGATGCTTACAGTGGATGCTTTGATGATATGTCTCTCAGCTCTTTAAGAAGTTCTGCTTCACGAGGATACACGCTAGTGTTCAGGATATACTTCATCAAAGAAAGACTCAAAATCAGTATTAGATTTGTTCAGGAACCAAAAAAAGGAAAAATGTAATTGTTTCCAGGGATTCGACAAAGAGTGCTTACCTCATACAACTCCGGCGTTTGCAATAAACCTTTGGCTGTGAAGGAACTCGTCTTTGCATTGTTAGCCATCTCTTTACAAACACCAACTGGAATAAGAAAACAATCAAAGAATGCCCAAGGATGAATTAGCCTCAATTCTAGTACTATTTAACAACACATCCAAAAATCTCTAAAATATGAATGATAAACGTAGAGCGGCAACCAGCACAAACAAAATCCCCAAATTCCCTCTTGCAAAATCCGAATTATTAATTAATAAATAAAAAGGGATAAGTGAGAAAACGGATCCATATATTGACACAATTGTGGACAGGGCAAGCAAGCAATCAAAATTCAAAAACTTGAAAATCCGGAAAGCAAATCGACTTGACAAGTAAAAAGTATCATGAAATTGCAGAACATCCGACAAGAAAGGTAATGAATGAATGGATGAACAAGTGCAAGGCAATTAAGAAGGACGAGTAGAGATGGAATAATAATGATTCGAAGATGAAACAGAAATGTTAGTGATAGTGAGGGTGAGGGAGACACAACTCACAGAAGCGAGAAAGGAGAGAAACGACCGGCTGGGATCTGCGGGGCGGATTTGGATTTCGTACGGCAAGTTAGACACTGCATTAGTCATTACCTTTTCAAAGGGTTCCTTCCGTGTATTTTTCGCCCTTTCTATTTTTAGCGAACAGATATGGGAAACTCCAAGCCAGACTTTTATTTGGTGTTATCACATTTTGGAGCTAACATTCAAAATTATTTGAGTATTTTTTTTTCAATGCCCTGCTGGCAGATTCTTTAACATTCAAAATAAATTTTCAATTATTTGAAACCCAAGAATGATCAGATTTGAATGATAGTAATTGTTTCGGTAATGATAGATGTTGCAATAGAACTTTCAGAAATAAAAAAATCTGTCCCCCCAATCAAATAACAGTGCAATTTACAAATCTGAAAAATGTGATTTTTGAGAGCTAACAGACAGCAAAAGCCAAACTCAAGGGAAAAAAAGAATATCCGTAACAAATTCTACATTATTTTACAGGACACTCACTATACACGAAGAGACATTTCCTAACTTTTTCATGTGTGGATTCACAAGTATTTGTATGTAAAAGTTTAACTAGGACAGTTTCGCAGTGTGCATACAAGAACATCAATCAATGAAATGTAAGGATGACGATGACTTAGCATGTCAGCCGCGGCTCTTACGAAGAGTTTCTACCAGGGTGTCATAATCTGGAAGCTTTGGGTGGACATGCCTAGCTCTTTGGTTATTCGAGGAAGTCTTGCTCAGCGTTGTGGCTGGTTTTACATTTTCAGTGCTGATGCATGACCCTGTCTCCGGGGCGTCTCCTGATGACTCTTTACTAGTAGATGAATTCCATGTCTTGTTAGACTCTTGCATTGCTGTAGAATTGGATTTTTCCGGGATGTGTTCGTCGGGAATTTGCCACAAATTTTGATTATGAGGCTTGGAAGCTGCTTTTGACGAGACAGGCGGCTCAGGATTTCCCAATTTGCTGAAGTTCTTTCTCAAGGATGGATACTGTTGTCGAGTCTTGGGAGTGTCGGAGTTTGTAGGTATTCTCCCAACATTTGCATCAGAATCATGCGCTTCAGACCTAAGATGAACTTTAGAGTCATGTGTCGTCGAGGATGCAGCTTTTCCAGAGCTAGAGGGTTCAGTAGGTCCCCGGAAATTTGATTGACCAGGTCTCGAAGCAGCTTTTGATGTAGTAGGCTGCTCATCATTATCCATTTGACTTGAACTCCTCCACGATTTGTATGTTTTTGGAGTTTCAGAAGTATTGTTTCCTGATTTTCGATCCAAGTCATCATCGAAATCAAGTGCTTCAGAACCAAGGTGCATCTTAGAATAAGAAGTTTTTCCCGAACTAGGAAATGAACCTGGTGTTCTCCTTGAAATCCCGCTTTGCTTGTAACTTTTCCTAGTAAGGGACTCCTTTGGAGCATCGTCATCTGAATCACTGTTGTCGGAACCAAAAAATGATTTTGAAGCTCTTAAAGTTGGCTTTATGCTAACATCCTTGCCGGCTCTGGGTATATTCTGTCTCAGCTTCTGATCAGATATCCTTTTTGTAGACTCTTCTTCCCCAGAGCTGTCACTATCTGATACAGAATTAGAATCATGTATTATTTCACTTCTACCTTGCCCATACAGTGCACTTATCCTGGGACTCTCACTGGAGGCAGGCACAGTAGGTCTTGTAGTTATCGCAGCAGCCACCTCTCCTTTCTTACTGAACGACGATGGTGTATCACTTCGGTTAACCAATAAAGGAAGAGGTTTATGACCTTTATGGCGCAAACCTCCTCTAGGTGTTGGATAACTGGGAATGGAATCATCAGAGGCATTAGATTCCACCTGAGAGTTTCTGGGTGCCAAAACTGGTTGATTGAAAGAGGATTTCCCAACACCGGACTTTGTTTTGGAACCAATATGGGATGCCAGTTCATCATCGGGAGAAAATGAGAATTTTCTTCTGTCAAATCCTGAATGCCCTTTTCCTTCTTGTCTCGCTGACTGATCATATTTACTCGGAGGATCTATGGAAACTTTTATCCCAGTGTGTCTGGAGAAATTCATATCATTTTCAGAAGCTGAACCATCAGATTCATCGTATGTCACTGATACAGTATCATTCATTTTTGAACCATCTGCAGGCTTCAAATTATCAGAGATTTTAGTGAAGTTATCCCCAGTGATAAAAGGCGACGGATCCAATTTTCCTCTGCCTGAGTTAGATCTTTGACTCCAGGAATCAGGATTTGCTGAAAGATGCTCATATGATTTTTGGCTTGATGTCGGTAAATGAAATTCTGGCTCGTAGTCATCATATTTAGGGCCCATGCTGAAATCAGGAATGCCACCTTCTGAATCAGATTTGTCAAAAACTGCAGCAGCTTCATGGTACCTTGTATCTAAGGATTCTCCATAAACTCTTCTCCTCCCAGAGCCAGAAGCCACAAAAGGATCCTCACCAGCATCAGATTTAAACTGGGGTTCCTCATGGTCTGCAAATATATTCCCATCATCAGTAATGTTGGAACGAGAGTGAGAATATGCAATGCTGGGTTGTTTCCCAATTCTGTCTTCTCTGACACTATCATGTTTCTCTGCCCTGGCATTTTCATACTTGAAAGGTTGTCTCTGCACATTCATTTCAACTCTAGAGGTCTCTTGTAAGGAATTTGTCCGTGAATAGCCATATATAGCTGGGACATCAAGATCCAATGAATTGTCATGAAGAGAAGCTTTAGAGGTTGCAGAAGCAGACTGACTAAATTCCTCCACCCCACCATTACTGTTCTCATTGAATCTTCCTTCAGTTTTCTGATCGTTTGGTTGCATCCCATCTATATGTTCATTCCATAGACCAGTGTTCGCTGACAACGATCTATTTCTCTGCTCTTCAAAGACTTGTTCTATTGCAAATGTCGAATTTACAAATGTTTCAGGTCCTCTTTGTTCTGTAGCATAAGAATCTGATTTATGAGATTCAGAGGAATACTGCCTCATAAGCTTCTCACGGCTTGAAAGTTCTGCAGCAGCTCTAGCAGCAATACTTGCTAGTTCTGCAGATTCAGCAGCTGCCTGTGCAGCAGAGGTGGCATCTTTGAATTGCATGCTCCACCTCTGTCGATCCCGCGGGGTACTATTGCCATCTCCGGTAAATAATTGTCCTCTCACTGCCAAAAGCCAAGAAATCATCAAGCAGTGAAGTGCCAGCCAAGCAATAGCCATCTTCTCGTTGGGTCAATGAAGAGGTTCTTATTTAGTCAAATATACCATACCTGGGGTAGTTGCTTCACGGTGAAATTCTGTGTTGTCAACTGAAGTTTGAGGAGAAGTGTGCCTTTCTTCTCCCCTTGAAGAGCTATAATCCGGCTGGGATAAGTTTGACACAGAATGATGCATCCTGTTATTTTGGGGAGCATGGTTATCTAGACTTTCAGCACGAGGAGGTTCCACATGGGTTTTAGCCTCCTCAAAAGTTCTTGGTCCTTTCTGATAGAATTGAACAATAATACTTCAAAATGAATACAGACATCCACGCATTGTTCCAACTGTAATTAATGCACCACGGATGTTTAAAGCAAAAATTCCTACCAACAACTCAGTCTCAGTGGGAGTGGGTGGTAACGACTCTTTCTCTTGAAATGATTCAGGATCCCATTTGACATCGTGCTCATCCGCTATTGCCCTCAAAATTTTAATTTTGGTCTGTCCATCTGGTGCAGTTGCAGCCAACTTCTCAACCATCTGAAGAAGATAGTGTAGTGTACAATAATCAGAGATAAAACAGTACAGTATACCACTCGTTGGATGGGCTCTTTTCTGAGGCTTTGATGTCAAGTGCTTAGAAAAAAATAAGCTTGGTGAACATACCATACGGCTTACACCGCTCTCCGGGCGAAGTTCTACAGCAGCAGTCGCAAAATCTTTTCCATATTTGTCTGTAAAATGCTTCTTCACATCTCCAAGCTCGGTTACATCTCCACATCTTGGAGATGCAAAAATTAGACTGGTAATTGCTTCCTTTAGGTCTATAGGGCAAATCCTAAACAGACAATGTGGACACAATCTCAGAACTATTACAAAAATAAAGGTATAGCATTGTAATAATTGGATGACAAAATTGTACTCGTGACAGAAATTATTAATAATTAATAATCTAAGTAAAAACTCTTTATTTCTGCTAAATTGGAATTTCTACTGTTTCTACTGTTTAAAAATTGGTGTGTATTCTCCTTCCTGGGTGCACACAAGCACACACCAGTCAACTCTTCAAGATGCAGATGAATAAGATGAAAGCAAGAGTACATGAAATTTATGAATTTATGTGAATCGCATACTTCTGAGACTCAATTATCTGCATACGTGCTACAATCAGTTCACAGTATATCTCAATAAGTTCATATGCAGCCATCATCTTCTCTTCCCTAACCACATGTTCAACCTGAAAATATGAACGAGAAAGTAATGAAAATCTCTTCCCACATGCAACTTCTGTTCAAAGGTAAATGACAATCACAGCAAGAGAGGAATTCAAGGTTCAACATAGGATTAATTACAATATAGAACGCACACGTGATAATAAAGGGAATAGATTTCATGTCATCAGATGTAGTTTTAGCATATGCAGTTCTAACAACTGAATCAATAACTAATTTCTTAATATATTTTATCATAAAAGAAAATAGCAGCTTCCAGATCCTGGGCCACAGGATCCTCACACACTTCAACAAAAGAAAAACGCAAATTATTCAAGAGCTAGCAATACCTATAAATGGTATTCAAAACATGCTTCAGCTAGGAAAAATATTCTGAGTAATTGAGGTGCTTAAACGCAAAGAATAATTAACTCGTGGAACCACACAACTATTGAAAGTAAAAGTCCTAACTTGACCGGCGTTTACATAGACCACAAAATTCATAAGACTCATGCTTAATAATATGAAATACCTAAAGTTCCATTTCGGCCACCTATCATATCTGAATGACAGGAATTACAAAGCACTAAATGCCAAAAATAGTCAGATACATTAAGAAACTTGGAAACTTGCAGGTGTGTTTCTGGCGGCTTTCCTGAGGTATCTAATAACCTTGCTTCTGTTCGCCCTTGGCACCTCTCCTAACTATGTTGCCTATTATTCTGGAAAAATATTTGAATAATATATTTAGGACGGAAAATTTTACATATTTATGCAAACTCCTATTATTAACTATGGCAAGTACAATTTTGATGTGTTTCAACTCTTCTGAATAAGAGAGGTTTGATCCAGGGATGACTTCTTTATGACTTTGGTTGTTGGTTCTCATGGATGTGAAGATATAGAGCACAGAAAAGACCTAACTCTAGCAAAATAAATAGAAGAGAACATTTAGTGCAAGGAGCTTATGTTGGGAAATAGAAATGCCTATCATCCCAAATTGATTACGAATGGCTAGAGGATAGAGCAACTGCAAAACTGAATCCAAACCATAAAATTCTTTTTTCAAGCATAAGGGCCATTCAAAGTCATGAACATTAATTTCTTCAAGTTTGTTTGGGGAATATCAGTGTAATGCCTTTTCAACTACCAAGCAGGCCCCAACACTAAATCATGATTAACTTATCCGATGGAAGTTTCAATACATGACTTCTGTATATTATTTCTTAACCACTATAATGTCCCCCAAGAAATCCTTTCTAAAGTCAATCATTCTACGTTGTTTAGAACGTAGGGACAGTATGCTCGATTCTCCTGTTAATTGTCATTTGTCACAACTCACAACAAAACTTCCTTCAATTTGCTGTACCCCTTTTCAATAACTTTAAAAACTAAATGGGGATTAACAGAGGAAACAATTATTTTACTATGATGTGTTCAAAACAAACTATGCCGAAATTTTGTTATCTTATGATCTGTTACCAATGTCGAAAATCTATTCAAAACAATTTGCTGTACCCCTTTTCAATATAGGACAAATTATTAGTAACTTTTACACTCTACCTGCTTTAGGTAGCTAATAATTGAACAAAATAGTATGCACCAAGGACCTAGAAAGCTACATTAAACCGTCATTTTGTGAACCTGAGAAATTATTGCACACATAAGAAAACCATGTTACATGATAAAAAGTTTCCTCATGCTCAACTGGTTCTCAATCCACAGTGATGATTGTTTGTGGATTATCCATAAAGCTTCAGATATATTACAAAAGTACACCCCCTCTAGGATTCTTAGAGTTTATGTTTCCTGGAACTACTTTTATTTTTAATTTTTTTAAAAGAAAGGTGCAAAACTCCAACAATGAGATACAAAACACGCTTTACAATTCCAACATTCTTAGAATTTGGCGACCTCTCAAAGTATTGGTAAAGAAAATCCTTTCAAAAACACTTTACTTCGTTATGGTCAAACATTTGTTTCCCATGAGAATCAGAACCAATAACCAAGTTATGTTCAGCAACTGATTCTTCAACAGATCACAGAAACAACAAAGAAAAACAAAGGTATACAAATTTCAATCATATGGAATTCTGGCCAATCCTTAGGGAAGTAGATTCTTACTCTGATTCTAGCATTCTGGACCTGGTCCGACTCTAACAACTGTGCTATTTCCCTTTTCATCTGCTTCACCTGCGCCTCTTTCTTGTTTTTCAATAATTTCGCCCGTGATCCCGCCAACTTCAGCGCTGTCTTGCTGCATAAATTTAATACCCAATATTTGAACAGGATTTTAGAGATTCAACGAATCAAACACAAACGAAAAACGTAACACAGCATCATAGCATACCAAACAGATTCACCCTTCAAACAAAAACACACAACGAAGCATCACCCACAGAAATAAAAAAATATAAAAACCACAAGCAAAAATACGAATGAAAGCCTATTTGATAGTATTATAGGCAGTGATTATCCAAAGAGTAGAAGCATATTACCATTTGGAAGGATTAAAACTTCGAGAAAACAGGTCCTTCGAATTCTTCAGAAACTTGGATTTCTTCATCTTCAAATCAATAGAAACAACATTCGCAAAAGATACCAAATATTCCGCAGATATTTTCTGAGATTAATCGACTGTAAAACAGCTGGAAAATAAATAATTTCGATAGCCGAGAATTCGATGATTAGCATAAACGAACAGGTATCTTCGCTTTCAATCTCTACGTTGATTTTGGAAGGAAAATGGCAAACACAGAGACTTTTTATATTGCAAATTGGGGAAAAGTGAAATCTCCTTAACAAAAGTTGACATTGGGTCTTATGACTGAAATGCCCTTCAGTGAAAAACAAAGACTATACTTATTTTTTGTTGGTCGCTACCCCTTCTTGATCAACCACGACCCCCTCCCATTTCAACTTATTTAGGAATTATTCGTTAGTTGTTAATTAATTATATCAGTAATGAATTAGTCAAAATTAATTGTTTTATAATTTTGATGCCAACTTTTTACTACAATATACTGAAATTAAATATATTATTTGTTGCGGTACAAAAATAGCTACTAATTCTATATTATTTTATGATATTTTGCCACTTTAAAAAAGGATTTTGTTTATAAAATGGCCATAGGCCCTCCATTCCTCGAAAAAAAAAAATAAAAAAGGATTTTGTTTCACATTTTTATCTTATAAATTAATTGATTCGATTTAACCGTTTTATCAAATATGTTCTATGTTTTTGCTCCAATTTTCTTGCTTCTCCTATGCCTCAAGTCGACCCTTTGATTCTAGGGTGGTTTGGTCGATCAGACTCCCCATAGGGGTCTGAAATTTGCTCTATTAGGAACGTTTAATTTTATCAGGCTCAAAATCCACCTTCACATCTCTCTCACTTATGATTGACCAAGACCTTACTTACTTTTATGCTCTCGTGATTGCCCCCTATTTGTTTATCTATTGAACACTCCTGATCAATCATTCACTCATGTGTCCTGGTCGACCTAGATTTTCATTCCCATTTTCATTACAATTTAATTAAGGGGATAGATAACTAGAGGCCAGTGGGTATCGAATCACCAACATATTGATTAAAGTCGGGATACTTGATCACTATGATAAGTCTCAATACCCTTTCATTCCCATTTTTGGTATTAGTACTATTACATATATAAGTAATTTACATTAGTCAATCAAATATGATAAACTAATAAAAGAAGGTTCGTTAAAAATTGATAAGTTGACACAATTTTATTTTGAAAGTTGCTCTAAGATAATTTATAGTTAATAAAATTCCTAATTTACAATATTCTACTTTGGCGGTTGAGATTAAAAAAAAAAAAAAAAGAAAGAAAGAAAAAAAGAAAATGAGAGAGTAGCCTCGATTAACCCTGTGGTTCAATTCTTATCTATAATAACATATCCTAACATGGAAGGGGAAGGTTACGTCAGTCCACTAATACTATTTTTAGCTTGAAAGAATGTGATCACAAATACTCCTGAAAATAATAAAAAGAAAAGGGCAATCTTGTAAATTTAAAACCCCTGGGGCGATTTAAATGATTAAGAAAGACTTTGGTAGGATTGATGATTAGGTCATGATATGATAGTATTTTTTTTGGTGAATGATATGATAGTAGTATTTAATTAGGCATTTAGCAGCAACAATAAATTCAGTGTCTAAAATGGGCCAGGAACTGACATGACATGTAATAATAAGTTGAGAAATAAATAAATAAAAATAAAATAGAATAGAATAATAAAAGGTGAATGGGTGAATCTGAATGGTGAGGGAGGGAGGGAGGGAGGAGAAGAGGGTCGTTGTCTGTCCATAATTATGTTTGTTTCGAATTAAGGAAGTATTCATGCATGTAAAAAGGGATTGCAAGAACGTCTTTGTGTAGAAAGTGATTGTCCGGGCCACGGTGTCCTTTACTGATTTTCTTGTACCTGTCTGTTTGTCTGCCGTTTACTACATACACCAGGAACTTTCACTAGCCGTTATGTAAGAATTCTTGCCACCTTTGTAATTTCAACAGGGTTGTATGAATTCTCCAACTTCTTTTTTCCTCTCCTTTTCTTAATTATTTTCTTCTTATTTTCAACCAATATTTCTATAATTTTGTAATGCTAAAAAAAATATTTCTAAAATTTTGCGGTTCAAACTTGGTCTTCTTTATAGATAATTAAATTAGTAATTTTCTTTTTCTAATTAAACAAAAAAGAGATTTTTTTATTTGTTGATTTTTTTATGAGGCCATCTAATCATTTTTCGGCAGCCCCGTCCTATAATAAAAATAAGGATCATTATCATGTTTAATAAATAAATATAAATTTTAATTTATTTATTAAACATAACACCATAATAAAAAAATAATTAACACAATAATAAAAAATTTAAAACACAAAATTTGTTTTTAAGCCCTGCACTCAAAAGACTGGCTATATATCTAACGGTGATCAACAAATACTACAAAAGTAAAAATAAATAAATAAAATAAAATAAAAATAAATTTTTTTGTAGAGAAGAACAGAAGTTGCAGACTTGCAGTGCACTACTAAACATCAGAAGAAAAGAGGATGAATATGAAAAAATATATGAGAAAAAAAATAAAATTTTAAAATAAATAAATTTTAAAAAAATGGGATCCAAAAAATTGTGAGCCCCGTGCAAGAACACATATTGCACTACCTATTAATTAGCCAGTCATGCCAACGGGTAGAGTGTAGGTATACATGTTACCTAAATTATAAAGAAATAAAGGGGATATGAGACAAATAAATATTCAAGCATTCAATTATAAAGTGGAGATATGTAAGCCAAAAAATTATAAAGTGGAGAAATTCAAGAAACTTAACCATTATATCAAGATCTCATTCCGTTTCTGATCCGAATTGAATATGTTTAATTAATTATGGAATTTTCTAATTAAATGACTACAATGCTCTTCAATAAAACTAGCCCCATGCCCCATGTGTTATGGGAATATTATCATAAGGAATTTGAGTGGACGAATAAAGAAACTAATAAATTTCTTGTGAAATATATTTTGCCTTTTTTTTTTTTTGGTCTTTTTTCCAAGGGATGAACCTAGTATCCACCATTCATATTATAATGATTAATTCATTCTCTAGTTTATCAAAGAATGAGACAACTGGTCTCTGCTCTCCTGTTTTTTACCGATGAATATTATTTCCCATTCATTATAAACTTATGAATATTCTTACCTATCAATTAATTTAAAAATTATTAGTTTTTAATTAATTGCAATCCCATTATTAACCTAATCTATTATTATAAATTTTTATTTGTTGCAGTTACATTATATTCTACTGTATATTCTAGATGAGACATGGAGAGTATTAAACACGCCTAGTAAGGGATAATGAGCCATTATGTGGGATGGAGTATAGTTTTTTTTTTTTTTTTCCTAACTTATACAGGCTATGAAAGTGGTGATAAACTATGTCATACAAATTACAAAGGACAAATATGAGGAATATATAGGGTTGAATGAGAAATCGAACCCCAAACCTAAATGTTAGAAGGTAAAGCATAGTATAAATTACGTGTTGATTTGGTTATAACCGATAGTGACAACAAACTGCATGTTTGTGTTAAGTCAATTACAGTATTAGCTTTAAAACTAATTTCTCAATCCATCACGTAATTAATAATCTAAAATTCCATTAAATAAATTAGACATGAAACCATATGTGTTCTTGACTTCTTGTATATATATTTCACGGGAACGGTTAGGGGGCTGAATCTTATATATTCAGCCCCTGCTGCACGTGCTGAGGCCAAGCACAATGTGTGTTATTTGTCTGATGTATTGCTTAACCTTCCTATTATTGTGCGGGTGTAATTTATGGTAATGGGATATTTAGTTTCCATACTTGCGTAATTGGTTTTTTGAAATGATTATTGACTGCCATAATTTCAGCCATAGTGATTATTGAGTGTATTTACATCTCTTTTGTCAAATTATCACTATCCGAAAACCCTAACTCATAACAGGGTGAATCTGAAAGATCACGGATGGCCTCCGTCACAATTCGCTTAAACTTGAATCTCTGGGTAGCACGACACATCACTTCATCAATGTTGTGATGTTTGACTTGAACTAGATACCCATGGAGGACGCCGATACATGGTCGGAGGGCGACAGGCCGGGTGTGCTGAGTTCGGAATTTGCAGGAGATGATGTCAACACAACTGGACAAGGGACCGATGAGTGTGAACCGCATAGTGAGACTCTGAAGACCCAGGATATTATATCCCCGACGACTCAAACGGTATGAGCTATGTGATTTAATGGTTTTTTGAGTGGTGTATCCATTCATTCATAATCTAATGTGATTACTATAATTGGTGCAGATGGTGAAGCTTCCAGAATTTACAAAATGCCAATATTAACAGAGATCCATTATTTCATTATTCAGTGGATTCATTTTAAACTTTATATGTTGATGTTCTGTCTGAGCACATATATTCACACGGCACTTATATATATATATATATATATATATATATATATTCTTATTATATATATTCTTATTTCAAATCATCACATGGATTTGCCTAGTGGAAAGTTTCGAATTATTGTATCACATAGTGTGTGTGTGTGTGTGTGTGTTTGTTTTTTTCTTTTTCATTTTTATTTGTAATTAGTGTCGGTGATGAGTGGCAATCAATTTCTGAAGAAGGATAAATGCATTTTATATAGTGAATGTACCACGTTTCATTGAATGCATTTAGTGAAGGGACTTTTTCATTTTTATGTGTAATTAGTGTCGGTGATGAGTGGCAATCAATTTCTGTTGTGCTATGAGATGGTTTATAGGTGATGGTTTCCTAACTAGTGAGCAATGGTAAATAGAATTAAATTTGCATGGTAAAAATGTTTAAGTGTGCTAGTGTACTTATATAAATGTGATGCAAAGATGAAATAAATGTGCTAGTGAAATTATATATATGTGCTATTGGTATTGGATGTGTTGTGCTGACGAGCAGGATGTGTTGTGTAGTGGACGTTAACTCATTGGGGTGGTGTTTGCAAAAACTTTTATCTATGTACACGACCAGCACACTCATAGCACACTCATCTGGTTTTGTCAGCACCTTAATCACATACAGATAGCACAAAAACCTCATTAACATTGCACAGGATGACAATCTCAACATCGGGTTTGTTTGAAAACTGAATTATATTAAGATGGGGCAAATTTATTCATAGTTAAAAATTCTCTAGGCTTGGACATCATGTAATCTGGTGCAAATGGAACCTGCTGGATGCATTTTGGAATTGAATAAAAACCCCTGTGATATATGAGTTTTAGACGAAGTGTTGGTGAAAGTGAAACCCCTCCCCCAAAAAAACTTAAATTAGATCATCTCTGTCGTGTCCAAACCAAAATAATATTGCCATCCATTCATAATATGTCCAGTAGCACATAAAAACATATAATGGATCACAAAACCTAAATCAAACCAGCACAACATAATGTCATATGCATACTAATACTCACCAGTCATTACAACTTAAACAACTAAACATCACATAAAAACTCAACATAATATCGTAGTGTGTGGCCGGATCCAACACCCAAAACAATCATACCAGGTTTAGGTCCAAAGTCAAATCCAACAAAAAATAGAACACACCAACCCTCAAGTGTAGAGCTATGTGTCAAATAGGGCAAATGAATTGAAACATTATTTAGCACAAGCTGATGAAATGTGAAACTGTTCCCCAAAGCAGCTACTTCGAAGCCTTTATTTTTCTACGACGATGAAACTGTTGAAATGTATTTGCTTCTCCTTTTGTGTCTCTACATCCATCCTGAAATAAAACACTAACACCCGATACGATCAAACCACCCAATACAGAAACAAATCCCACTAAACACTAGAAAGAGCTTTTCTGCCTCATTTAACATAACAATTTAAACTTTCTAAATTGTTGTTGTACCAATCAACACGATATTAGTATACACCCACTGAAGCTAGTCAACTGAAAATAACACATTCATGCCAAAATGTAACAAAACGGACAAGGACAATAGTAGAGAACATAAAGGTGGAAAGTATTCAAAAAAAATGTAATATCACTAACGAAATATGAAGCGGAGAACAAAAAATCTGTGTTTGATGCCATACCCATAGCACAAAAAAATGCAAATGATTAACAAAATATGAAGTTGCATTGAAATCACTTCCATCATCTTTCTTAATCTCTGTTATTAATCCTACTAGTTTTAAATGGTCATGGATGCAAAGGAGATACAATCAGATTTTTATTCCGTACAAAGATTATATGGGCTTGTCAAAAGTGGATCATCAAACACGGACAATGGGGTAAGTATTCTACCACATTGATATTCAAATCACAAAAGAAATGATGGTGGATTCAAAAATATTGTATACCCGTAGTACACCCACAATTTTACACAATAAATTCCTGAAAAAATACCCAACACCTATTACGCTGCCAAAATACAAAATAACACAAATCGATTTTCCAAAGCACACAAATAACGCAAGGGTTACTCCAAAAATAACACGAACAATTCTCCCATTACCGACTCCGAATCTTCGAAAAAGAAAATCACAAAATTCATCCCAAACCAACCCAAACAGCTCGAAAAATATAATGCCTACCCCTGGATATCGTCGTCATCCATTGCAAACTGAATAGTGGACCTCCGCCGGAATCGCCGTCCACCCCGAGCAACAGCACAACCTTCTCCTTTGGGCAACCGAACAAATTACGGAGTTGGGCAACCGCACAGCCTCTCTCCGCGTGGGTGGGCGGCGGCTAGAATTGGGCAACGCCGGGTCTCTAATGAACGGTTGGAGCAGTGAAAATGGTAGGGCAAATACCACGGTCTCTCACTGGAAAAATGGAGGAGAATGGATGTGGCAATAGAAACCAGTACAAATGGAATGTTCCCAATTACGGGATATCACACATAAATTAATATTCACCAACCAAATATACAATATATCATTTCTTATTTTCCTTATTAGAGAAAACTTACCCTAAAAGATAAAACTAGCACAGATGAAACATTGACTTAGCCATTCAGCTTTTGCTGAATCAGCCTCTAAACATATCCCATATTTCACACCTATAACCTCTTGTAGATAAATAAATGCACGAACTTTAATCATTTTGTTATCATCTGGTTTGATGCTTTTTATTTAATTTTTTTTATTAATCCTATATTTTTAATTATTTATCAATATTATACTTGTAACATCTATCCAAAAAAATATTATACTTGTAACATTATTTGTCATGTTCATTGATACAGTTTCGATCATGTCTATTTTTGGAGTCACCTTTTCATGCCCTCGCCGGCTCGCCTAGGGTGGGTAAAATATTCGAATGGATTTGTTGAATCGTTGAATCGAATCGAACTTTCGATTAACTGAGGATCCCGGGGCAAATACAAACATCATATTCCACTATTCGTCCAGTTCAAATACAAATATAAATACTTTAATTTTTTTCTCGATTAATCGAATCAAACCGAATATATTTATTATATTTTAAAAAATTATATATATTGGATACGGTATATTATTGATATTTGATGGTATATAATTATATTAACAATATATATCATTATTTATTTAATTTTTTAAGTATATGATAAAATAAATATTAAAAACTAAAGAGTACTTATCAAAATAGGTCACCAGAATATTGATTTTTTGTCTTTAAGAACATCATATTATTGAAATAGACCAAATACACTAAGATTCGTTATATATATTGACATATTTTGATAATACTAAAAAGAATCACTGGATTTGATAGTATATATATATATATATGTAGTATAATAACCTCAAAATTAAAACTTACGAAACTTAAGAATTAAGAAATGAAAACTTGATTATATATTTTTAGAGGGCGGGACAAAATATTCGAACCGATTCGCTTAATCGCTAAATCGAATCGAAACCGAACCCCAAGTTCATAGAGGATTCCGGTTACAAATACAAATACTTAAATGAAGTATTTGTCTGGTTCAAATACAAATACAAATACCTAAAAAGTTCAAGTTAACCGAACCGTGTCCACCCCTAGTCTCGCCAGTTAAAGTTGAAGATGCCAGACAGTAGAGCCACGGCGTCAAATAGTTAAGAGCCTTCTACTTTTGAATTGCCCAAACAAGAACTTTATGTAAGAGTTGAATCTCCAAAAGGGGAATTGGGGATTTTTTTATAGGAGATCATAGTGTTTTTCCTTGGAGATGGAAAATTCGAGTAGTAGTATTTTCTTGGAATTCATTTATTTTCAAGAATAATTTCAAATCGGGCCATTGTCCGGAGATTTTATGTCAAACAAAAATAAAATACTAATAAAGTATATTAGTTGTTTAGAATTGAAGGCCGAACAAATTTGAAGAAGTGAAATGCAGATTCTTCTGGAAAGAATCAAGACTCAACAGAAAGACCAAGACTGCAAGACTAGTGTTTAGATTCTTCTTGAAATGATATTACCATAAAATTACTTGTAGTTCAGATGTAACTCCTCTATAGTATCATTGTATAAACAATGGAGGTGATCCAATGACCAGGAACAATAAATGAATAGTACTTCACAATTATAGATCAACTATTCATCTACAGCATTTCTTTCTAACCATGTTTGGACAAATTCAGAACAACTTGACACCATTAATTGTCACAATTCATAACAAGATATTTGAGTCTTTCAACTCATCAAGACATTTATATTCCATAATTTGAGTGAAGCTTCATTGTGAACTAAAGGCCAAAGTCAATGTCATCACCAACACTTGCCCAATTAAGTCATTCTTATACGCATATACTACTACAGCAAGTTGCTAAAGTCAGCTCATGTACACCATTTCTGAGCTCGATCAAGTCTTCCATGCACTGTCGGCACATAAACCAAGTCAACCAAGTTTTTCGTACTCGTATGCCATTTTAACAAGTCAACTTATGGCCTTTGCTGTTCATTCAGCACTGCTCATATTAAACAGTACCCAGAAAACGAAAAAGAAAACAAGGGGTTATACGAAAACAATTGCTCGATTTTGTTTTCTAAATATAAATCTCAAGCCTCCATTAAGAACCAGGGAACCCAATCACTACCATCTCCATTGCATCAAGGGAACCACACATTAATACACTACCTTACTACATATATGTAGTAGAAATTAAGCACATCTCTTAAATATGAAGTAACAATCAAATCACTATCACCTTTACTAGCACGAGTGTGAGAGATCATGATGCTTGGGTTAGCCCAAATTCGATCATTCATCATCCAAGGGTGATTCTAATAAAGATTATCACGAAAGCAATCCAAAGCTGGGAAGCTCTTGACGTCGTGAGCACTTATAATGGTACTTATTAGACATATGGGGTTCGAAAATGCGACATTTAGGTATGCAACTGTTTCATGCTCCACTTAATCAACCTCTAACGACCGTGCAATATAATGTATTTCCTCCCTTACAGTTTAGTCGTAATGTTATGAAATACTCTACTTATTTATGTGTGTAGTGAAATATGAGTCAAAAGTGTATTTTAGTAGTTTTTAAAAGTGTGTAAGTGAGGTACAGTGGTAGTATGCGTAGAGAATATAAATGTAAGTGAAGCGAAGTGTAGAAATTTCGTGTAATATGAGTAAAGAGTAGAGCAAAACAGTACAAAGAAATCGGAGTTAGCAGTGTAGGGAAATAGTACTTCTATTTTCATTACACAATGCAAGCTTGTTACAGGAAAATTGAGCAAGTCATTCAAAACTATGGTAAGACGAATGTACAACACGATATCATTATAGTGATTTACAACTCGCCATATAATAACTAAATTCTTCTTGTTCTTATTCCTGTTTCTCAGATGAAGGTTTGTTCAATCCTGAGGTACTACTACAACAGAATGAAGCAGTGTTTTAAACAGTGATATCTTATTTTTCCCAAACCAATTCAATTTGCATCCAGATAACATGTCATGAAACAGAGCAAGAGAATTTCCATGAAGAGGTAAACCAGATAGTCTCTTCTCAGACACACAAAATCCCTCATCAAAATGCTACAAGAGATTGTAATTTCACGAATAGCAGACCAATTTAGTTCTTAGCTAATTCAATTATTTTTCTCGCCAAGAATCAAGCCAGAAGGAGACATATTAGCAGTGACTTCTTTCATTCAGTTCAAACAAATTCTGGGGAACTTGAATCTGATACGTGTAGTGTAAATAAAATCTATCGTATGAGTATGACTTGCTAACAATTGAAATAACAAGTACAGAAAGTTAATAATTATATAAAAAACATAGTAGAGTCAGCAATGTAATGAAAGAACATAATGAAAGTGGATTACCATATTGCCGCTGATCCTTAACAACTCTGGAACAGTATACCGTATATGCCGAAATAATACTTAACAGACTTCTGAGCAAAGTCTTAAGGTGTTACAAAACTTTGATGGGCAGAATTGAAAGGGTGTTTGATAGAACTCACAGGAAATAATTGTCGAGTCCTGTGTGGTGGTACTGATATGAATGCACATAAGAAGAAAGATGAAGAAATGTGATGCTGTTGTCGTCGAACAGATTAAATACTACAATTCTGCTTTACGAGACTCTGAGCTCTTCTTCCAGCTTGCTTTCTTGCTTCGCCACCACTGTCTTACTCTATTCGAAACTCTGTCGGCATGGCCTTTCAGTTTCTCCCCAGCATCAAGAACTCCTTTCTTGACATGATCCTTCCAATCTAGCTTTTTAGTGTCCTTTTGTCTGAGTGCTTTTCCCTGAGACAATATTATACATTAGCCTCGTAATCCGTTGAGTGGTTATTTTAACAAAGAGGCATTGGATCATGTTCTCACCAACTTTGAGGGGAATTCTGCTTCGTCATCTTCATCATCATCTGCATCTTCGTCACCGAAGTTCTGGTTCATCAAATCTTCTCGGGAGTACATCTTCATGCCGGGTGCTCCAGGCATTCCCTAAAGCAAGTAAAATGCAGTTGGAAGCTTGAAAAACAGTTAAAGCAAAACGTCAATGTCTCAATAATTTATTCATTTCTTACCTCCATGGATTTCATTAGCCTCTCCATTTCTGCCTCTTTCTCGGACTTGGCAACAAATGGTTCCCCTGGAATCCTATCCTGAAGAGCAACAGAAACAATGACCGATAACCTCAGAAAGACTAGAGGAAGGCCAGCGGCAGGAGACATAGAGGGAGAGTGTAATACTCAAATCCTTTTACCATTCTTTTTTTCCCTTAATAAAAAGTGCAAAGGTATGGAATAAACGGCTTCATCCCACAGCTAATAAGCATCAGATGATAAGAGCTAACAAAAAAGATTAAATTAAAAATACAAGTCAAATTTTATCAACAAAACTACTGTGTCAGTGTTGGACCAGTACCTTAGGAACTGGAGGTGGCTTTGATGTGCATGCATCTGTAAGATCTTTACAGACGTAATTTACCAAAGAATTGAGTTGAGGCTTCTTTTTATATAAGTATTCCGCTGCATCTGTATCAGCATAACCCAGAACCTGTGAAATTCCAGGTTCAAAAAGTTAGTTCTTCAATTCCATATTAATGTGAGATAGGCAACTGATGCCAATAGCTCAGCGACCGTCCAATTCATGGATTTGATGACATAAACTAAGAAACAAACAGTTACATGTTCAATCATTGTTACAGTATAGATAAATAATTTGAAACCTACTTTCCATACAATGTCCATATGTTTTTGAGTAATCACAATTCAAAGGAGCTTCAAAATTCAAAAGGGAAAAAAGAATTCCCTCAGAAGTTCTCCTTTGCAAGATAATAATTTATATCCTTCATCTATTTATATTGGCATAATTCAACAATAAGTCAATCCCTTGTGAAATGCAAAAAGACAACAAAGAGTTGAAGCTCTATGAAGCATATTTTAAGAAAATATAATGAGAAAAAGTTTCCAAGAAATCGAAAGATACCAGACAAGAAGCCGTTAGAATTTTTTATTTAAAAAAAAAAAAAAAAAAACAAGATCATAAATGATTTATACTCATTAGAATCAACTGTAAAGAAACATGAAAATGATGACAAGCTTACCTCCTGACAAGCTCGCTCTATTGTTTTGCATTCTGAATTGCACTGTCCTTCAGACTCTTGCTCAACGAGCTGAATGGAATTAAAGTTTTAAGTTCTTAAAGGATCACTTAAGCTAAATAAAAAAGCTTAAATGAAGTATATCTTATTTTACCTCCAACTTATCCCCTTTCTCAACAATATCAATTTTGAGGATCCAATCAGCTTCTTTCTTCTTCAGATTACAAACATTCTCAGCAATTTCTATAATTTGATATTCTGTTATCTGCTTAATTCCAACATTCACAAAGATCACAGCTAAATATTTAATAACATGTGAAAAAGACGAAACAATTCATCAACAGCAGCACATTCACAATATAAAGCACTCGAGTTTATTAAACTCATGGAACCACCAAAGCCCACAGTTGTCTATGCCTACATAAAAAATCGTGTGCCCTAATATAGCAGCAGAAAGTGGCGAAGCAAAACAAAGAAAAAAGTCATTCACCTCACACAACGGATTCCAAAAGGAAACTAAATGCAAATTTGCAAATATCTAGCTACGAATTTAAATAAACAAGATAAAAACGTTACCTTTTTGGGTGAGACCTCAGCTTCTTTGGCTTGAACCTGGTGAAATATTTCGGATGCTAACTTCTCGCAGACTTGGCACTTTATATACGGAATGTCTTCCTTTCTCGCTGCTCCTACTTGATTCTTGGCGCAATGCGACAACGGAATCCACAAAAACAGTAGAAGTGCAGCAAAACTCAATCGAAAGAGAAGTGATCGAGTGGCTTTGGCCATAATTGCAACCAAGAAAATTCCCCAAGCGCACTTACGAGCGAGTTGTTCGTCGTCGACTCGTCGTCGTCCAAATGATTAACGCAGTGACTCCTCTATACGTTTTTTCTGCTCTACGACGTCGTTTCGCACTTCGAATTGTCTGACGTGTTTTATTGCTTCTGATTGGTCCCTGAATGCCACGTGGGCTGGACCTGGCAATTGCGATTACAGAGGATTTTGATCTTAATTAGTACTAGTAAATCTCTAGATTCCTCCGAATCCGGTTTAGGTGAAGAATTATAAGCCCCTAAATATGCTCATGAGGGATTTTTTTTTAATCACAATTTATATTTGGGATTATCATATAATTAATGCAATATTATTACAATGTTGATCAACCGAAATGACAAAGGCTTAATTTTGGGACCGAAATTGTTATCTCCATATCCCAAAACTGGTAACAAGTTTTCTTCTTCCTGAAAACTGGTGAACCTACAGATCAGATGAGTACGTCCATGAAAAGCTTGAATGCTTAATATCCACAATGGAGTTAGGGTTTTATGAAATGTTCTTTAAAAAGAATTCCTAGCGAAATGATAAACATGCTCTTCAAGAAGATTTTCGATAGGGGAAATGCTTTTGGCCAAATAATGTTTGACTAATTTTTATTTCAAATTGTTTATTTTGATAGAGTATCATCATTTTTTGTTTGGTTAGATTGGAAGTTTTATTATGCATGCAATGTATATCAAACATGATTATAAATTATGGCACGGCATTTCAATGTGGCAGCAATGCTCAAAGCCTACAAGTTTACAAAGATTATGTTTGGAGACGAGTAGACGACCACAGTAGGGGATGAAAATATTTTTTTTTTTTTTTTTTGGGTAAGCAGGATGAAAATATTTTATTGGGCAATGAACTTTCACACCAACAATCAGGCTACTCGCATCAATTAAAGTGATCACCCAAAAATATATGTTGAAAAAATTCTATTTGGACCTATGACATTAAGACCACGATACTTCATCCATCCATCATATTAAAGTGACAATTTTTTTATTTTATTTAATTTTGTTTTGAGGTCGGGCGGGGAATCAAACCCCAGTTCTGGGATTGGAAGACATGAACTTGGTAGTATTCGGCCAAGTCCTCATCTTATATTAAAGTAACATTTGATTTTGAGTTTAGTATATTTGTCTGGTGATTAATTAATATTTTAAATTTATATAAAATAAAAATTATACTCCCTCGGTTTTTTTATAACTTCACCCATCAGATATTTTACACAATCCAATACACATTTTTAATCGTTAATAACTCAAATTGTATATAACTAAAAATTATAAAAATTTGATATTCTAAACTACGCGGGTAGAGGAATCCAACAATATCTTTTATCTTATATAATTATATAAAAAAATTGAATCAAAATTAATTAATAAATAATACCAGCTATGCAAATGGTAAATTTAGAAAACAATGGAGTATAAAATACAACAAAACTATGACACAGTGGACGGTGGGGGTGGGGGGTAGAAATCAAAAATTGAATAGTGAGGGAGGGGCGAGGGGTAGTATCTACTTCTATCTAGTGGGCTTGGTTTACTTAATTCTCCCTCTTCAAATTCGACCCCTGCCTGCACTTCCCCGCCTAGGCGGATTCCTCTGATAGAGAGTACTCTAGTTCTCCCCTCTTTCTCTGTCTCCTCCGTCAGTCATTCCTTGCGCTCTTTTCTCTTCGGACTTTTACCGGCCTCCCGAGTCTGAAAAATTTCACTCAGGTTTCTATTGTGTTTATCTTTTATTGGTTTATGATGATTTTATAATGTTCACCGCTGCTATTGCTATGTTCACCTCTGCGATGATTTTTTTTTTTTTGCTTTTTTGGCACTACGATTGCGTTCTAGTCTAGACTTGAATTTCTAAATGTTTTTAATGGTCTCTTTGTAGAGTTTATACTTTCCTTAGCCTGCCCTCATTATTGTGCAAAACATACATTAATCTACCACAAGTTAAGCATAGACCTGAGCCTTTGTTGGAAAAAGATGCTAGCAATACAGCATACGAATGAGAACATAATCTTTTGCAATACAGCATATCTGTTGGAAAAATGGACGGATAACAGCAATACAAGAACGTCGAGTCGAGATAGAATCTCTTCCCGCAAGACGTTTATGCCCCGGTAGTGCTCCGGCAACGGGCAGAACGTCCCCAAAGGTAAAACGACGATTGCCTCGACGTAGCAGCACCGCAAACGTCGACAGCCGGCGAACAGAACAGAAGATGAGGGAGTCGGGAGGAGGAAGCTTATGCAGAAGAAGAAAGATGCAGAAGATGGTGTATTTTTCCCCAAGGCTGGAGCTGCCATTTATAGGCGTTGGACGAGACGAAACCGCCGACGGTATTGATGGGGCGGTTTCAACTCGAATTCAAATGGTTTTCAACAGCTGAAATGGTATTCAACAACTGTTGAAATCAAAGTGGGCTTCCAGGACTGGGCTTGGCGCATGGGCTCGACAAATAAACTTTGTCTAAAAAATTAGACAGGCCCAAAGCCCACCCAAAGCCCAATTACCAAGATCCAAGTCCAAGTCCAAGTCCACGGGCACGGGCGCGGGCGACGGCGACGGCGCGGCTCGGCTCGGGACGGGACGGGCGCGCTTGTGTGGGCTTCCCCCACACTTGATCAATCTGTATTAGTTTAATTGTTTCTAACACGCAGAACAATATAAACTAATTTAACTCCCACTGCTTAAGCGATGTGGGACGCGCCACTTTAACCTACCCTTTAACAACCATTTAAATACAAGCGTTTCAACTAGCCGCATTCAATGACCCATTTCGACCACTTATTTCTCACTCACCCGACAACGGTTTTGAGAAAATAAATGCACTACGACAATCTACGCGAAACGTAGAATTCGTATACGCTATTTAATTAATCTAAATTAAATATCGTCATTACGCAAGAAGGAGCTCAAAACCCTCTTTTTCCAACAATCCCCCACATGAGTGGAAATAACAACAGCAGTGAATGCAATGCAGATGCAAATGCCCCGACTCCTTCTTAAAGAAAGGTTACTGCACGGGTTTAAGTAGTTTTTGGCTTTGAACTTAAACCATATCAATATTATCGAGTATATAGGCGGCGTAGTGATTTTACTCTTGAACTATCCCCCACAACGTATACTAGTCCAATAATAAAGAATCAGTAACTTTTCAGACTCTTTGTCCGTTCTCACGTTTGGTTCCATTCCAGGCCATGGAAACCCCCTTTGGATTCATAAGTCTCTACTGAAGCGGCCACACTTCTACTTATATACGTTATTCGATCAAGTATCCTGTCATACTTATATGAACACACAGTTCCAGAATCATTAAGAGTCATTAAACTCAACCTCTACCACAGACAGGCATCAAACACTTCATCATTGCTTCTGAGGGAAAGGATGAAGATTATTCTTCAAAAGTGTTTTTACATTTGAAATCATACATCTTAGTTGTCCATTTGAACCAAGTTTGTGGGATCTCCACGCATCATGGTAGGGTTACCAATGTAATCATTCTTTAGGTGTGGGTTTTAACCCCATTCCCTCTCGCAATTTGCAAAATTGATCTCTGTTCACAGCTTTTGTTAACGGATCCGCTAGGTTATCTCCAGACTTCACATAAGTTAGAGAAATCACCCCACTAGAGATCAATTGCTTAACGGTATGATGTCGACGACGGATATGTCTCGACTTACCATTATACATCTCATTTTGTGCCCTGCCAATAGCTGCTTCACTATCACAGTGTATCATTACTGTTGGCACAGGTTTCTTCCAACATGGAATTTCCTCGAGGAAATTTCGAAGCCATTCGGCTTCTTCACCAGCTTTATCTAAAGCTATGAATTCAGATTCCATGGTGGATCGGGCTATACACGTTTGTTTTTGTGACTTCCAAGACACAACCCCTCCCGCAATCATGAATACATAATCACTTGTGGATAATGAATCACTTTTCTCTGATATCCAATCGGCATCAGAGTACCCTTCAAGAACAGGAGGATATCTCGTGTAATGTAACCCCAACTCTTGAGTATATTTCAGATATCTCAAGACTCTCATAATAGCCTTCCAATGCTCACGACTTGGATTGCTAGTATATCTACTCAGTTTGTTAACTGAATATGCAAGATCCGGGCGAGTACAATTAGTCAAGTACATTAGACTACCAATTATTCTTGCATACTCTTCTTGAGCAACAGGTTCACCCCTGTTTACTTTCAACTTTTCACTGGGATCCATAGGCGTCTTTGCCGGACGACTATCATAAGCGTTGAATTTACTTAATACTTTCTCAATGTAATGAGACTGAGAAAGAACAATCCCTTCGGGATGTCTTATGATTTTTATCCCTAATATGACATCGGCTACACCCATGTCTTTCATGTCAAAATTCCTTTTTAACATGTTCTTGGTCTGATTAATCATATTCAAGTCACTACCCATGATCAACATGTCATCTACATACAAGCAAACTATAACAAAATTGTCTGTTATTCCCTTGTAGTAAACGCATTTATCACATTCATTGTACTTGAACCCGTTTGACAACATCACATTATCAAACTTCAAGTGTCACTGCTTAGGCGCTTGTTTCAGACCATACAGAGATTTAACCAGTTTGCAGACTTTATGCTCTTGTCCTTGAACAACAAAGCCTTCTGGTTGATTCATATAAATCTCTTCATCTAGATCACCATTTAAGAATGCAGTCTTAATATCCATTTGATGTATCTCAAGATTGTAAAGTGCAGCAATCGAGAGAAACACTCAAATGGAGGTGATTCTAGAACCGGAGAATAAGTATCAAAATAATTATCTCATTCCTTTTGTCTAAAGCCCTGAACTACAAGGCGAGCCTTGTATTTATCGATCGATCCACCGGATTTATACTTTCTTTTAAAGACCCAACGACATCCTAAGGGTTTACAACCTTTCGGTAGATCAATAAGAACCCAAGTGCGATTCTGCATAATGGATTCTAACTCACTGTTTATGGCTTCTTGCCATAACGCAGCATCTGGTCGAGCCAGAGCTTCACTCACAGTTCTTGGCTCGTTATCTAACATAAAAGTGATGAAATCTGGACCAAAAGTTTTAGCCACTTTGGCCCTATGGCTACGACGAAGTTCAACTGGTTCAGGAGAAATACTTCCCTTGTCAGTTTGCTTCGGCTGATCAGAACTCGTAGATTCATCAAACGTTCTTTTATTTGAACATTCCACTTTATCCTTGTAAGGATATATTTCTTCAAAAAACACAGCGTTTCTTGATTCAATTATTGTTCCTTCACTTATACCAGATATTTCTGACTACCAGGAAACGATACGCGCTACTGTTGAGGGCATACCCTATAAAGATACAGTCAACTGTTTTGGGGCCGATTGTAACTTGTTTAGGAGGTGGCACCTCAACTTTAGCCAAACACCCCCACACTTTGAGGTATTTGAAAGAAGGTTTTATACCTTTCCATAACTCGTAAGGTGTTACTTCCTTACCTTTGTGAGATATCTTATTTAAAATATAATTAGCTGTTAAAACAGCTTCCCCCCACAAGTTCTGGGGTAACCCTGAACTAATCAACAAGGCATTCATCATATCCTTTAGCGTACGGTTCTTACGTTCCGTAACACCATTGGACTGCGGTGAATATGGAGCTGTAGTTTGATGAATTATTCCGGATTCGGCACATAATTCAGCAAATGGAGCAACATATTCTCCTCCTCGATCACTCCGAATAACCTTAATTCGACTATTCAACTGAGTTTCAGCCTCAAGCTTGAAGTTTTTAAAAGCTTCAATAGCTTCATCTTTGCTTCTCAACAAATAAAGATAGCAATAACGAGTGCTATCATCAATAAAAGTAATAAAATACTTTTTACCACCCCGAGTTTGCAAAGATCTAAAATCACATACATCAGTATGAATTAAATCCAGGGGTTTAGTATTTCTTTCAACACTTGGAAATGGAGGTTTTGTCATTTTCGCTTCAACACAAATTTCACATTTGTTTTTATCGTTGAATTCCATTTCCTTAAGTAAATTTAAATTTACCAATCTCTTTATAGCATTTTTATTTGCATGTCCAAGTCTACAATGCCATAAATTAAAACACTCAAGCAAGTAAGAAGAACCTTCAATTTTATTACCAGAAGCTTGCTCAACAACTTGGCGTTTAGCCATTACATTAAACTTGAAAAGACCATTGGTGAGATAGCCTCTACCAAGGAATTTTCCAAACTTAGTCATGATAAACTTATCAGACTCAAAAACAAGTTTAAAACCACTACTAACTAGCAGCGAACCAGAAACCAAATTCTTCCGGATATCAGGGACATGCAGCACATCCTTCAGAGTCAAGTTTTTGCCACTAGTTAGCCTCAGTATCACATTTCCAACGCCAACCACATCAGATGATGCTTGGTTTCCCATGTGCAGCTTTCTGCCTTCAACAGTCCGGTATGAAGTAAAGAACTCCCTGTTGGCAGCCACATGACACGAAGCCCCGGTATCAACAAACCAACCTTTAGCATCATCAATATGCAATACTGCTTCAGACACCACTGCACAAAGGTTGTCTTCCCAACTGTCAGGTTCAGCATGTACCATGTGAGTGGTAGTTTAGCAGGCTTCTTATTCTTCGGCTTTGGGCACTGATTGGCAAAGTGCCCAACCTTGCCACAGTTGTAGCAATTCCCAGAGAATTTCTTCCTCTTTTGGCCATCGGCAACCGCTTTACCTTTGCCCGCAGCGGTCGGCTGCTTGCGTTTACCGGTTTCAGTCAAGTTCGCCTTAGCCTCCACGGAATGGCTCTTTGAATCGGCCTTGCGGTTATCCTCCTCGATTCTAATCCGTGTAACAAGATCTTCAAGGGACATTTCTTTTTGCTTGTGCATCAAGTAATTCTTGAAGTCTTTCCACGAAGGAGGCAGCTTCTCGATCACAACCGCAGCGTTAAACGCATCGGGCAATTGCATTCCCTCAGCGTGAACGCTATGTATCAGTAATTGAAACTCTTGAACTTGTTCAACCACTGAACGCCCGTCAACCATCTGAAAACCCAGATATTTGGAAACGGCATGCTTTTTAGTACCAGCATCCTCCGTTTTGTACTTCCGTTCCAACTGAATCCACAGTTCCTTTGCACCTTTTACAGAATACTACACAGCGTACAAAGGATCCGTGAGAGCACTCAGAATGAAGTTCTTACACATGAAATCACCGTGAACCCATTGTTCTTTGGCGAAGAGCTTCTGAGGATCGGTCTCCATCTCAGACAGGGACGGCCGGCTGCTCCTCAAAAACCCGGCCAAACCAAGAGTGGTCAGATAGAACAGCATCTTCTGTTGCCACGTCTTGAAATCACACCCGTCAAACTTTGACGGCTTCTCGGCCACTCCAAATGACCTTGGCAACGCCATAGGGACGGAACCCGTTGACGGCCCAACGCCCGGCACGAAGGCCGGCTCCGACTGAACATAAGTTGGCAAACTAGTGTTCAGCGGCCCACCGCCCGGTTGTAAACCGGTGTTCATGTTATTAAGTCCTGCGGGTGCAACCCCGACTGTTTGTCCAGAAAACGGTAAAGACGCCCCAACCGAAACGTTGGGCTGGAACGAAACTGTTCCAAAAGAGTGTCCAGAGATAAACTGCCCAGAATTGGGCAAAACAAAGCCGCCAGAATTAGGCGTCGGCGACGGAGGCAGGAAGGCCGTCGCTGGATCAAGGAAGTATTGATCGACGGAGGCGTTTGGGTCTGCCGTCGGCAGTGGCAACGACAGCGGCAGCGTCACGGGTGGAGGAATGACAGTGGCAGTGGTCAGCACTGACGGCACCGCTGCGGTTGGGGTAACGACAGCGGACGCCTGGACAGACCCAGGCATGGGAACGGAGGCGGCGGCGGCAGCGGCGGACGAGACGTCAGCGAAGGAGGTGGCGGCAGCAGTGAAACCGTCCATTTTAAACGTCTTGCGCTTGTTAGAAAAATGGACGGATAACAGCAATACAAGAACGTCGAGTCGAGATAGAATCTCTTCCCGCAAGACGTTTATGCCCCGGTAGTGCTCCGGCAACGGGCAGAACGTCCCCAAAGGTAAAACGACGATTGCCTCGACGTAGCAGCACCACAAACGTCGATGGCCGGCGAACAGAACAGAAGATGAGGGAGTCGGGAGGAGGAAGCTTATGCAGAAGAAGAAAGATGCAGAAGATGGTGTATTTTTCCCCAAGGCTGGAGCTGCCATTTATAGGCGTTGGACGAGACGAAACCGCCGACGGTATTGATGGGGCGGTTTCAACTCGAATTCAAATGGTTTTCAACAGCTGAAATGGTATTCAACAACTGTTGAAATCAAAGTGGGCTTCCAGGACTAGGCTTGGCGCATGGGCTCGACAAATAAACTTTGTCTAAAAAATTAGACAGGCCCAAAGCCCACCCAAAGCCCAATTACCAAGATCCAAGTCCAAGTCCAAGTCCACGGGCACGGGCGCGGGCGACGGCGACGGCGCGGCTCGGCTCGGGACGGGACGGGCGCGCGCGTGTGGGCTTCCCCCACACTTGATCAATCTGTATTAGTTTAATTGTTTCTAACACGCAGAACAATATAAACTAATTTAACTCCCACTGCTTAAGCGATGTGGGACGCGCCACTTTAACCTACCCTTTAACAACCATTTAAATACAAGCGTTTCAACTAGCCGCATTCAATGACCCATTTCGACCACTTATTTCTCACTCACCCGACAACGGTTTTGAGAAAATAAATGCACTACGACAATCTACGCGAAACGTAGAATTCGTATACGCTATTTAATTAATCCAAATTAAATATCGTCATTACGCAAAAAGGAGCTCAAAACCCTCTTTTTCCAATAATATCACCATGGCATGTGGTTCTTCAAAACCTAGAAAGGCAATTTTTTTAGGAATCAAATTCTCTGAAACTGAATCAATGTATTGATCTTTTAGATAACATAGATTGAGAGATGCTAGCAAACCACTCAGATACGTGCTAGGAACGGTTGGCGTATGCTTTTTTAACTTCTACTCTATGTCTTGCATTGGAGGAATGGAAGATCACTAGGAGTTTAAATTTCCAAGGGGCACTTAGCTATTTATGTTGGCCAGAATTGAAAATTCCATGTACACAAATTGTAGTAACAAAATACTAATACTCCCTCCGTTTTTTTTAACTTCACCCATCCTGCACTGCACGCAATCCAATGCACATTTTCAATCATCAATATCTCATATTACATGTAAGTAAAAATTATAAAAGTTTGTTATTCTAAAACTACATGATTAGACGAATCCAACAAGATCTCACTTGACTATGTTTTATCTTATATAACTATATGAAAAAGTTGAATTAAAATTACTCAATGAATAGTATCTACTATGCTAATGGTGAACTTAAAAAAACGGAGGGAGTACTTGACAAATGAAAATTTGTCCTATTCCCGGATCTAAGAAAGCATAATCTGATTAAAGGTAGTCTGTACAGCTTTATAGTAGTATTTAACTTCAACAATGTCCCTTTCACACACCCCTCCCCCGCTTTGTGTTTTAATCATTAGTTGTTGGTTGTTGACTTTAGTGTAGTCATTATGTTTCTGAAAAGGTATGGCTACCAAGGTACTACATTTTCATCATGACAGCGCAGAATACCTTATGAAAGTAACCTTACACACCGTACACTTGCATGATCTCTTCAGTTGTTTGAATTGGACTATTGCACATATGTCAAGATATTATGTATCTTGATCTGCCAACACACGAGCTGCCAACATTCAATTCAAATGGAAAAGTTTAAGATAATTAAAATGTATTGATCTTTTAGATAACATGGATGGACAGATGCTAGCAGACCACACAAATATACTTATTTGATAATCCTGACTTATTTTACTTTTTCTCCGGATATCATTTCACTTCTGATGAAGAATTTTGTAACATGTTTCAGCTCTCCTTTTTTTCTTGATAGTAGGTTTCATGTTTTATTATATTGTCTTGTGAGCCTCGACAAATTCTTGTTCATTATGATTAATAATGACTTTGATATTGTTACATATTTTGCACTTTGCAGGGAATGGAACAAGGAAGTGCGAGCCAAGGAGGAAAAACTTCAAGGCGAGCATGGGCAGAAGCTAAGAAGAGGCATTTTTAGATATTTTGGACATGGTGGTCGCTAATGGTGGTAGAGCTGATATAGGCAGTTTTAAAGCCGAAATGTTCAAGCTTATGGAAGAGCAGCTAGAAGTAGCAATTCCAGGTTGTGGTTTGAAGGCAAGTCCACATATTGATTCAAAGATACGATCTTGGAAGAAATTATATGACACTATATATGATATGCTGAACACTAGTGGCTTCGGATGGAATGAAGTTAAAAAGTGTGTTGAGGTCTACAGTGAAGATGTATGGAAATCTTATGTTGAGGTAAATTAAGATACTATTGTTACCATCAAATTGATTATTATTATTATCATTATCACCTTAATTATATAGCATGCTTGAATTATAACTTCTTGTTATTAATGTTGTAGACTCACAAAGATGCAAGCAAATGGAGAAACAAGCCTTTTCCGTTTTATGAGAGATTTATAAATATCTTTGAGAGAGATATTGCGATTGGATTGGGAGTGGAAACTCCAACTGACATGATGAATGAACTTGATCAGACAGAAAAATATGAGAATATGAATGTAGATAATGGTGCTCGTTCAAATGCCCGATCACAATCTAAAACTTCAACACGCAAGAGGAAAAAATCAGAGGATGATTATGATAGAGTTGACAAATTAATTTCAGCATTTCAACAAGGGAACAATGAAATTGTACAAGCATTTACTCTTCTGCCGAGCGTTTGATTACTTCTGATAACAATGATGGTCATTATGTTGTTGAGAACCTTCGGACTTTAGGTCTTCCAATGGAAGATGAGCTATTGGCCTTGCATCTAATCCTTGAAAAACCATCAAATGTGTGGACTTTCAAAGCATTGTGCAATGATCCTGAGCGCAAACAAGCATATGTTACTATGCTCTTGAGGAGGGATATGAGTGGACTTTGAGCATCTCCGTTTTGTAGTAATATGTTTTTGTGATGTTAATTGAGAGATAAGAATTATGGATGTAATTTTTTAGCTTGTGTTGCCAGCTTGGTTATTCCTTTGTCAACTGCTATACAAGTATCAACTAGTAGACTTTGTTTTCTTTTGTCTTTTATTTGTGTTGATTGATCATGTCTTTTTCATGTTTGATGTTAATTAGCCAAATAGCTTTAATTTTCGAGTTCATTTTCCGTCTAGATCTATCTTTTTATTAGTATTTATTTTGATTGATCAGGTCTTTTGCATTATGGAAGGCTATTATTTGATTTTCTATTTTTAATATTGTTTCAACTTTGAAGCCAATCACCGGGTCTCCATTATCCTAAATCCTAAATACAGTATATAACTAAATAAAATTGTACTCCACTGTCCCAATAATTTTGGTCACTATTCTTTTTGGGGTGTCCCAAGATTAATATAAACATGATTAAAAACCCCATAATTATGAAAATTGTACTTTTTGCACAACGTCCAATGTAATTATTTAACTATTAATATCTCAAAATGGGTATAAGTGAAAATTATATAAAATATATATATTCTAAAACTATACAATTAGACGGTTCTAACAAGACCACCATTGACTATTTTTCTCCTTACATCACTACGATAATATTGAGTTAAAGTTAAATACTCCCTTAGTCCCTCCATCCTACATTATGTGTCTTGTTAACTTTGACTCAATTTTCTTGCAAGTATATATTTGGAAAAAAAATAGTCGAGTTGGATCTTGTTAGAATCGTATTATCATATAGTTTTAAATATATATTTTATATAATTTTGCATTTTATATATTTTGAAATATTAACGATTGAAAAAATACATTGGATTGTGTGCAAAAGTCAAACAAGACAAGTTAAAGGGGACGGACGGAATAAATAGTGTCAAAAATCAAATATAACAATTATAAAATGAGATGAGGGGAATAACTAATTTTAATCACATCACTTTAACTACTAAACATCACTATCTAAATTCACATGCTCAAAAGAAAGGGGCCATAATTAAGAGGACGGAGGGAGTAGGAAACTAATTATTTATGTAATTACTTAGAAATTTATACGACATAATTCAATAGTACTATATTTTTATAACACGACAAGCTCTCTAATTAACACAGGCCTTGGAAAAAGGAGCTAAGAAACCTGCTACATGTAATCTATATCCTAGGCTGGTAACATGGAGTATAGATAATTGGTCGGGTGATTATGTACATTCAGATGGCTCCTTCCTGGCATCCAGAGGTGTGGCCGGTTTTGGGGCAGTGGTTCGCGACTCATCCGGCGTTTGGATTGGGGGGTTTCCGGTTTCTTGGGTACAGCCTCGGTCTTGCAAGGTGAGCTAGCAGGCATTCTACATGGATTAAAGTTGGCTAAGGATCTAGGCAGGCAGGTCATCTGTTGCATGTGTGATTCAATTGAAGCAGTGCGTTTGATCAACTCGGGGCATATTTCCTCTCATTGCTTGTCGGCGTACATTCGGCAGATTTGGGATTTCCGTAGCAGCTTCCATCAATGTCGTTTTGTTCACGTCCTTCGGGAAGGTAATGCGGTTGCTGATTATCTTGCTAAAGTGGGTATCGAAAGCGAGCAATTCTTCACAACGTGGGCTTTTCCCCCCGGATCATGCTAGGCCTCTCTTGGCGGCGGATGCAGCGGACACTTGGTTTCCCCGCACCTAGAATTGGATAGAACTCGTTGTATTTTGTTAATTTTTCTCTTTAACTTCTCATAGCCTGTACAGGCTGTCCAGCCAAAAAAAAAAATAGTACTATATTTTAATACAATATACTCCATCCATCCTATATTTATCTTCTTTTTTTCGTTTTTGGACGTCCCACATTTATCTTCCTACCCCAAAAAGGGAATTTTTTTTACTAAAATGTCCCTACATGTCCATATATTTACAGAAAAACCAATCCTTAATTTTACTAACAATTACACTACAAGACAAATTTGCCCCTCAAAAAGTACACATGAAAATAATAAAATACAATTTTCTTAAACTCCGTATCTACAGTGTCGAAGAAGATAAATATGGGACGGAGGGAGTAATTATTATACATGTATCACCAAATACAATACACATACATTAAATAATACAATATAACACAATTTAATACAATACAGCCTACATACATCTGTATTAATTTAAAATTTAAAATTTATATAAATAAAATTATGTAAAATACAACAAAACTAAATACTCCTATATTTTCTTCTTTACTAAGTATTTTATAAGTACTTACATTTATTAAAGTTGAAAAGTATGAAAATCAAATAAAGATGACACAGTGGAAGATGGGGGTAGAAATCAAAATTGAGTAGTGAGCGAGGGGCGAGGGGGTAGTATCCATTATGTATGTATGTATGCCTGTATTCTATACGAATATATACAAGTATACGATTCCATTCGAAGGATTCTCTTCCATTTCCCGGCAAAAGTGCTTCTCGCAAAATTCGATAAGACCAGGTGTGGCGACACCCTAATCCCCGTTCACTTACTCAGGTTCCACTCTCTCTTTCTGTCTCCATTTGCAAATTGCGATGTCTTTTTATATTTCAACGTGTTCATTTCCGTGTTTTTATTGTAAAGGCCATGCCTTTCTTTTTTCCGTCTCCTGTCATATATCTGCCAATTGCTGTTATTGCCTCATTGGGCATTTTTTTCTTGTTCGGCTTTGCTCCTAATTGCTTCTGGGGATTGTATTTCTTTTTGCAATTCGATACGTTAAACTAGATTCCTGCAGTGGGAAACATGAATAAACCAGCTTTGCCACTGGAAAATGTGAGTGGGTCGGCAAAGCAGGCGGTCAAGAAAGAATCTTTGGTGAAGCTTTTGCGGTGGCATTTTGGACATTCTGATTTCCGGGGGAAGCAGTTGCCAGCCATTCAAGCTGTTTTATCAGGTTTTGTTTTGTTTTATTCATTTATTTATTTTTTTAATTTGGTGGGTGATCTTAGGTTTTTCCCATGTGCCATTTTGGTGACTGTGTGAGTGGCATTGTTATTCTTTGTTAGTGAGGTTAGAGGTGTATTAGCTATGGAGTTTATACTGAGTACTGATTGTAGGGGATATTTTTTATTGGATTGCAGGTAGGGATTGTTTTTGTCTTATGCCCACCGGTGGAGGAAAGTCAATTTGCTATCAGATTCCAGCTCTAGCAAAGCATGGGATTGTGCTTGTTGTTAGTCCTTTGATAGGTGACTGTCCTGTTGTTTTTTTTTTATAGTTGTAACAGTTTGGAAGCTTGTACTGCACAAGTTCTTTTGCTATTTGCAGGTAAAAAACATCTGATTGCATTTTGCTGATAATTTGTTGAAATTTCAGCTCTTATGGTAAGTGTTGCTATTATATTTTCATGTTGTTTTGGTATATCAGTGTATGCACATGCACACCACACACACACACACCATAGTTCTTTAGAAGGATTAATATATTGTTCTTGGTCTTGTTAGGTTTAAGCATTTCTTTCTGTTGTCAGGAAAATCAAGTAGCAGCATTGAAAGGACAAGGAATTGCTGCTGAGTACCTCTCCTCAACCCAGACAGCCAAGGCCAAAAACAAGGTGTTGAGATTATAGTATCTTCAGTGAGTAGAACTGTGGATTAGTGGACCAGTATTTTTAATTTTGTGGGGTTAGCATTCTCGATAGATTGTAGCATCTTCTGAAGTCTAAAGGATATTAATCAAGAAGCAGTCTCCTTGCATTAAGGGACATATATATCTCTGCATCAATTGCACACTTATTTATCGTTTCAGTACTGCAAGATCTCAGTTTAATTATATACTCTATCAAGTTGTTGGAGTAGAGTATCCATTTGATTTCATCAGCTCATGAAATTTCTGAGTGTTTCTGTATGGAGCATACTTCTTAGACTGGGTTTTGCTTCTTGTAGCAAAAAATATTAGTACTAATTAAATAGAAATGTCATGGATTGAATGTGCATGTCAAAGTTGTGCTGCCTGAGAGAGTTTACAGCCTAAAAGCAGTTTGAGAAATATAACTTATAGGGTCAAATAGAAATTCAGTACAAAAAGTTCAAGAAGTTAGAATCTTCCTTCCCTGTTTTCAAACTGGAAACAACATAAAAGAAATTGTCAGATGCCTCAGCTGTAAAAATCAAGGATGAGAAGTTAAGGTTATTTCTGATTACTGATGCGACAATGTGAGAGTCGGAATCTCACTTTTAGTTGATTTATTAGAAAAATGGCAAATCTGAATACCTCATGAAAGCATAATATACAAATGCTGCTTAATGAATTGATGCGATCCTCTATTCAAAGGGATAGAGAATTCGTGATCCTCCTATGAGGCATAGGGAGTCTAAAGACATTGGAATTTCATTGTCAGCTGTGAGGAAACCTGATACTGAAAATCTCTTATTCATTATATGTTTCTTTAACATCAAATTATACTTTGTTGAATCCTTAGATTTAACGTTGCACTGTGAGTGCTGGACTTTAGTTCATCTTCGCTGAGTTAAGGAGTTTTGCACACCTTGACGACATAGGTTTTACAGTTGTGCTAGTTGAGTTTCCCCTTCCATGCTTCTTTTTCCTTTTGTCTCTGTTTGGTGCAGGTCATAGTGTATACAGGTAAAGGGGATATAGATAATGATTATTTACGGAGAAGTTATTTGAGAATTTTAGATTAACCAAAAATGTTACTACCTCCGTCTCAGTATATTTGTTACGAATGGTTTTTTTGGCACTATTCACTGTTTAACCTTGATTCGAATTTTTATCATAGTTATGTAAGAAAAAACATAGTCAAGTGAGATCTTGTTAGATTCGTCTAATTTTGTAGTTTTAGACAATTAACTTTTTATAACTTTTCATTGTATACAATTTAAGTTATTAACCGTTAAAAATGTGTATCGGCATACGTGCTGGGTGGGTCCGTAACAAAAATCGTGAGACGGAGGAAGTATTAATGTTGCTTGTGTTTGTTGGACTTGAATTTGTATTTTGCATTACTAAAATTAAATTATGATGGTTGCTTTCATCATGTTTTGTATGAATTGTGTTGATCCAATTTGATATTGATGTTTAGATTTATGAAGACCTTGCATCAGGAAGGCCATCTTTGCGGTTATTGTATGTTACTCCTGAATTGATTGCAACTTCAGGGTTTATGGCAAAACTGACAAAGATTCATGACAGAGGGTTGCTAAATCTAATTGCAATTGATGAGGTTTGAATTTACATGGACTGCAAAGTCATATACAATAGTTGACAGCAAAAACTATAACAATTTATGCTTTTTAAATCTTTTATTCAAGACAATAATTTCCTTTGCACCTTTGATTTATTCAGGCACATTGTGTATCAACTTGGGGCCATGACTTCAGGTTACTTACTCAAACTTCAGTTTTTCTTTGATTCATACTTTCTTTAATGTATTACATATCCCCTCATCAATCTTGGGTTTGGTCAGTTGTGTATAGCTGATCAGTAATGCACCCCTTGTTTGTGGAAAAAATATCTGCTACTACCCTTAATGTTAAAATTTTGACCCTTCCAGAACAATTAAGAGAGAATCTTATGTAATTTCTTTTATCTTATGGTTTACTGCATATTCCTTTAGCACCATAATATTTGAAAATTTTGTTCCTTTAGCCACAATATTTTTGATAATAAAATTATACTGTAGTTTTTTCCCCCTTTCTCTCTCTCGCTCTCTCTCTCTCTCTTCCCACCCCCCCCCACCCCCCCCCCCCCTCTCTCTTTGTGCAATTTTTTTTTTCTTTTTTGAGGAGCCATTAAAGGCCTGGGTTTTGTGCATTAATTGGGCCATAGGACTGAGAATATGCAGTGAACTGTACAATGCTGATTTTCACAAATAAAGATGTTCAGCATCAACTAGTACTAAGTTGGTTCCTGCTTATCATATATTGATAATATATATGAACATAAGGTTGAAAATTGATTTGAAACATGTGTCCGTTTATTTAAACATGTTAATTCATTTACCCTTCTCTCAATCCTCATGAATTATCTGGGCTTTTATTTATTTATTTATTTATTTCCGCTATCATGCATGATCATCTCTCTCAAATTCGCTTTGTTTCCAGCAAATTCCTAAAATAGAACATGTGTGAGTGTCCACACCACCCTAAAAGGCCAATTTTAACTTCTTTGGTTGACTGTAGTCATTTTTTGAATTTGGTGCATATTGGTTACTAGTTATCATTAAAAACGTGCGGAACAGTGTGTTATCTTTCTCACTCCATATCAGTTTATTGGCATGTATATGTTTTCGAGGGTGTTCCAATGCGTGTGCAATACACCCATGTTTCACTTGTGTTTTCATTATAAATGTTTGAATCATTTTAAACTAAGTTTTCATTGTTTATTTCATTTAGGCCAAGCTACAGAAAACTTGCTTCTCTGCGTTATAGCTTTCCTGATGTACCAGTTCTGGCTCTAACAGCTACAGCTGCTCCCAAGTGAGTTTGATTATATATCTGTGAAGAGAAACCTTTTTCAATGGTTCTATTGCAACTGGGAATGTGCAGTTTTCTGGTTTATCAAAATGGTATAATGCAATGTATTCTATTGGATGCTCATTTAAAGTTATGAATAATGAATGAGAACAAAATCGATGTCTTTTTCTTTTTCCCCTCTCTTTTTTGCTTATATGAAATTGAAAGAAGCTTATTGTTCTTGATTCTGCTGCCCAAAGCCCACTTTAAAAAACATGGCGTTGTAACCTGTGTTTGGTACTTCTGCAGAGTTCAGGAGGATGTGATATCGTCTTTGTTCTTGCATAACCCACTTGTTCTGAAATCCTCATTTAATCGTCCAAATATCTACTATGAGGGTAAGGGCTCCTAACTTCATTTTGGTTTATCTAAGGATGTCTCTTTCAATTCCTCACTCTGTATGTTTACTATAAAGTACATCTTTCATTTTGTCAAACAACTGATGCGTGGATGTACCTTTGGGCAATTATTTGATCCAATGATTTAGTAATATAAGGAGGATTAAATTGCTTTTTTTTTTTTTTTTTCAATGTAGAAAGCAGTTGGCTGAAAATTAAATGTGATTTGGTAACTTCAAGTTTTATTACTTGGGCTACTGTGGTGGTTGTATTAGTTTTGAACCTTACTGAAATTATGAGAATTATATTGTGTTGTATGGCCTGCAGTTCGCTACAAAGACCTTCTGGATGATCCATATTCTGATCTTTGCAATTATCTCAAATCCTTTGGAAATATTTGTGCCATCGTTTACTGCTTGGAGCGCACTGCTTGTGATGATCTGGCTGCCCACCTGTTCAGCAATGGAATTTCTTGTGCTGGTAATTATCTTTAGCAATCTCCTTACAAATATACAATTGTTGATACTGCCTGCACTTTCAAAATTGACTTTCTTTCTTCCCATATATTTAGCTTATCACGCAGGATTGAACAGTAAACTACGGAGCTCAGTCTTGGATAATTGGATCTCGTCAAAAACACAAGTAATAGTAGCAACAGTAGCATTTGGGTATGTATATTTCTTCTTCTTGTTCTTCTTCTTCTTCTTCTCTGCTTTCAATCAATAATGACATACAGTACACAGTTTGTGGTAGAAAATCAATATATGTATGCATATAAGTCACAGGCTCCGTGCAGCATAATTCAAATCTGTCATTGTATGCCACAGATATGAATCATATTTATATTTGGTAAAAAATCATTATGTTTTATTTACTAGAAGTGGTGGTTATATACTTATATTCTTGGTACAAATGAAAAGGATTCCAAATTTATCAGATATCTAACCCAAGACTCCATGAGCTTTCAATTTCCAGAAAAGTATTTGCATAATTGCATCTTTCCGAGGTCTTTAACGATTCTGTAGTATTCCCTTTGATAAATTCATAGTACTTAAACATAACAAGGGAGTTTAGAGTTATTTTTATCATATTAAAAGTCTAGGCCTGAATATTCTTTTTTATTAAGTGACAGGTAATTTTTTTAACTGATGCCTTGATTAAGTTGGTTCATTTTATCCTCAAACGGGATTAATATTTAATGGGAATAAGATTGAGCCATTATGCAAGAGTTCTTAAATGGCTTTATCTAGCAGGCAAATTCAGCCAATTTTTATGTACCTGACTGATTATTTGTGACTGGAAAATAACCTTCAAACCTTATTTTTGCTATATGTTTGTTTCAAAATTGCACTGGAGCTTTCCATTTCATCCACGGCTTTGAAGTAATGGTCTTCCTGCAGGATGGTATGCCCCTATTCTTGTGAATATATATTGTAAATGTTGAAATACTGGTCTTCTTCAAACGGAAACTAAAGCACATTACATTTTCACTGTGGATTTGCTCTATTGTTTTAGGGCATAGATCGGAAAGATGTCCGAGTTGTTTGCCATTATAATATTCCCAAGTCTATGGAATCCTTCTACCAAGAGTCAGGACGAGCTGGCCGTGATCAATTGTCTTCTCAAAGTCTCTTGTACTATGGTGTGGATGACCGTAGAAGAATGGTTGGCTATCATCTGCAAAATGGAAATACATCCCATTGTTATTTGGTTTCCCGAGCATTTAATGATTCCAAAATTTACAATTGAGCATATTGCAGGAGTTCATCCTTAGTAATGCTGCGAACAAGAAATCTCATTCTTCCAGCTCGGAGGAGGGTTCCTCAAAGAAGTCATTAACTGACTTCCATCAGGTAAATGCACAAATTCTTTAAGTATAGGATTCATCTCCTGTTTATTGACACAGCATCAATTTTTGTGACCTTTAGATGATCGAATATTGTGAAGAGTCTGGCTGCCGAAGGAAAAAGATCCTTCAAAGTTTTGGAGAGGAGGTATATCAACCGACCTATTATATATCCATTTTGGACCTCTTTAAATTTAAGATTTATTTTAACAAAATGCTGGTTTCTCAGGCAACAGCATTCTTATGTGCAAAATCATGTGATGCGTGCAAGCATCCTGATATGGTTTCAAAGTATTTGGAGGAGCTTACGAGTACTATTTCACTTCGGCACAGAAATGGATCTTCCAGAATATACATGAGCAGGTCATTTATTATATTATATGTGCAATTGCTTTGCCATTTGCAATAAAGTAGCTTTAAAATGATCGTCAGGCTGTCTTTACTAATTCATTTCTACGTATCCGATGCAGCGCTTCTGATTTCAATGATGCTGAGCAATTCTCAGAATTCTGGAATCGCAATGACGAAGCAAGTGCATCTGAGGAGGATATATCTAATTCTGATGGTATATCTAAATTGAGAACCAAAATTTTCTGCACTGGTTTTCTGTTTGTTGATTCTAATATTTGAATTCAGATGCCGTTGAACTTGCAACAAGTGTTGCACATTCAAGTAAATTGTCAGAAAGGAGTTTACGCGACAAAATGGATTCACTTCAGCGAGCTGAAGAAAACTATTACCGGAATAAAAATGAACATGAAAAGAAACAGGTGGAAAAATATAGTACTTCATTTCTCTTATTAAATTTAATTTCATCATGAAGGTGAAATAATTTCTTAGTGTCTTTATAGTAAAAACTAGATTACCACAACCTGATTTTACTTTATAATTATGAACTTGTTCCATCTATATTTTATCTTGGTGTAGTGTTTGAGGAACGGTACCATAGACTTCTTGCTATTAGCCATCTCAACTGTCCTTTTTTCTTTGTATTGAAAGGGCAATACAGCGGACAAAAATGCCATTTCTGAAACATTAAGGGAATCTGGGAGGCAACGATTACTAAACGCACTGCAGCAAAACCAGGATCGTTGCAACGCCTTACAGTACATTCCATCCTATCTTACCTTTTCTGTACCTGCAGTCTTGATTTCTCCTCACTAGATCGTTTCTGATCCATGTTTGATTAATGCTATGATATCACGTCTCATTCGATAACATTTCCAGGATTGACCTCGCTGCATCAGCTGAGACACTTGAAGATCAATGCTACAAGAAGTACAAGAAAACAGGGAAATCATTTTATTTATCCCAGATTGCAAGCACAGTGAGGTGGTTGTCAACAGCAAGCCCCGATGAGATAGCACATAAACTCGGTGTCACTACTGATGCTCCACCAGAGACAATTAAACCAGAACCAAATACTTCACCCCCATCACCCACACCATCCAAAAAGGCACTCCCCCAAGTCGTCGAGGAAGAGCCAAGCCACATTGTCCAATCTAACGCCACTGTATTGCAGTACACTGCACCACCGATCCTGTCTTTCTCGGAGTTCATCAATAGCACAAAATCAAGAGATGAGCATACTCAGACAGAGAAAAGAAAGTCCAGTGATGGAATTAGAATAGGCATGGAGAAGAAAAGTAAAAAATGATAGTTTTCAGTGACTGCTGGAGAGCTTATATATTGTTTGTGTGTTTATATTTTGGGTATGGTTCATGAAAAAAAAACAAATTAATCATTGCAGCAGATGTTGGGCATGATGAGGTTCTCTATTTCAAAGCTCTGTGTTGCATCTTCTTTCTATTAGTCTTACAGTACATTGATACAACAAACTACTGTATGTATCCCTTGTAGTCCAGGCTAAAACTTTTTCATTTCATTAATATGGACAGAGGCCTTAAACGTTATAGCATTAGTGTATATATTTAGCAGAATGGGATAAAGAAAGGATATGACTTTTATGAGCTTATTAGTAGTTCTATATGATTACTTTTGGTTAATGGACAAGCTGGAAACAGGGCATGCCATAATATTTGGTCTAGTTTTTACTGTATAATAATAATAATATGTGCCCCCATTTCATTGAGGCATTGACTTGGTAACTCGTAAGTGTATATCTCAATATGACCATATGACGCTATGAGCATGCAAGCCAACCAGTGGTAATAACTAATAATGATGCATGCATATTGCCACAACTGTTTTTGTCCTTATAATAGTTCTTTTAAATCTTCTTTCTCATCAATTGTCAACCAACTTCTTAATTCCCCAATATTATTGTATGGTATAAATAACCTTATTTTATCTTTCTCAATTGTCAACGAAATTCTTCCCTAGTGCCTAATGGCCATTGTTTTAAATATCCCCGAAATTTCCGAAATTTCGAGTTTCGGGACACCCCGAAGCGAAATTTTACATGCAATATTTTTTTATAAAATTCCCATCGAAATTTCGACCGAAATCCAAAATTTCCCGAAATTCTTTTAAAAAATATTTTTTTTCTTTTAAATTTTAAAAAATATATTTTTTTTTAAAAAAAAAATTAAAATTTATGTTTCAACCCATATTGATGATGTCATCCAATTAACTTGTTTATCAATTTTAAGTCCCTTATCAATCAACATGGTGCATGATATCAATAATATTACTAGCATATATTATTAAATGAGTATTGTTAGCATATCACTAATTTATATAGCAACAGAGATGGAGAATTTTGAAATATCTTCATTTTCATCATCTCAGAAACTCGAATTAGTTTTTTTCAAAAAAATTACAAATATCTCCGAAATTTCTCCCAAAATTTCAAATATCTTCGAAATTTCCCCCGAAATTTCAAATATCTTCGAAATTTCCCTAAATTTATATGTCCGATATAAATACCGAAACCGATATTTAAAACCTTGCTAATGGCTACAGCATGCATATCCAAAGAATTAATAAACACATGAATCTTGTTCCAACAATATTAAATACTAGTACTTACTACTATATTACTTGTAATGCAAAATGGTACGTAGTGATTTAAAACAAGACTTTAAACGTTGTCTAGTGAAAGACAGGAGTAGACAACGACCATACATAGCGTGTTCAAGTCTTCGTTGTATTATCACAATATTATATACTCCACTACTTATTAGTCTTGCATGGCATTTCCATACTACTCCAAACATATATGCAAAAGTAAACATGAAATGTATATTTTACTTGCAAGTATTAGTTGGTTATAGTAGTACTTTAAAATGACAAGTGATTTACAGGAGACTTTATCGTCCTTGTCTAGTTTTTTTTTTTTAAAAAAAAAAATAATAAAAAAATTGAAGACTTTAACCGTTCAACAATGAGTGGCAGGCAGACCAACAGCAGTTGGCTTGAGTGGATGGGGGCTCTAGTCGCTTAAGCAAGGTCTCGGGTTCGAGCCTTGTGTATGCAAAAAACTGCTTTGGGAGAGGCGCCCTTAATTGCCCTTGCAGATCCTCGAGGGATTAGTCTTGGACCCAATGTGGCCTGGGGATACCCTGGTATTTACCTAAAAAAAAACAATGAGTGGCAGCCTGACCATGTCCAATTAAGACTTTTGTTGTTGTATTTTTCACAATAATACTAGCTAGTACTGGTATATATTGCATGGCATTTCCAGGACACATGCATGTATTATGTATACATGCAATATAATGCAAGTGTGTATGTACATGATACAATACTATAAAGTTATTTGTGTATGTGTTAAGATTCAAAATGACCCAACACATATAGTATACACTAGCCATTTGTGTATGTGTATGTGGATATATAGTGGACTTACTTTCTCATCAAATTGCCTTTTCTTTTTTCTTCTTCTTCTTCTTTTTTTTCCCCTTTATTTTCTTTGGATATGATTTTTACTTCATTCGTCTTTTATGTTCAATTTCAACTTTGAATTATTGATTACATTGTATGGTATTAAACTATTAATTGTTAAATATGATATTGTAAATCAACTTCTTCCTCCAAATTATATTCCTTTTTTTTTCCATAGTGAAATAAT
>JAOANR010000282.1:0-122752 GCA_030278955.1 Hygrophila difformis
TATAACCTGTACTTTTCATTGAGATGTTGATACAGGTGTTGGCACTTTGCTTTGACGACGACAGTTACCAGACTCGACTAGGTTTAATGATTTGTATATATATTTGTATTGAGTCTGTAATTTGAGTAAGATTGAGTATTCATTGTTTACATCTTTAGTGTATACGTCTTGAGAGATTTTCGTTGTTCTTGAGTCTTCAAGAAAGTTAGTTAAGTTTTTCAAGATAGTTATGCATTGAAGAACTTGAGTTGTATTTTGATATGCGCTTATTGTAAAAGTCTGGAGAAGAGAATTCAGGTGGATTAAAGAAGAAGAACGAAGAAGATCAGATTCAAGGAGATTCTGGAGATTCGGATCAGGAGGTGTTCCTGCAAGCTGTTGTTGAGGGGGAGTCTCAACAATAGTGTTCATCTAGATAGTTCGTCTAGTGTTGAGTCCGTTTCTAGTTTGAATCTAGGTTGAAGTCTGTAGAGTTTTTGGTTCTTCTTAGTCTAGATCGCCTGGATTGGAATCCCCAGATGTAGGTCTCACGACCGAACTGGGTCAACAAATTCTTGGTATTCTTACTGCTTTCCATTAACACAAAGTTACAACACACGGCTAACGACGATAACTGAATCTTGGTTAAAAGGGACCTTCACTCTCTAATATAAAGCATTAGTTATTCAACATTTGCACTTGCTTCCACTTTCATTGTCCATATTTCTGTCTTTATTATGTCTTAGCTACTTTATTGTCGAACATCAATATGCTTATAACAGGGGAAAAGAAAGTACAATTTATGCCTTAGTATAAAATAAGCTGAACTAACTTGTTAGATCAGTTTATTGATTGTATTCAATCTCCAACAGTTACAACTCTATACAAATCCATGACTAAAGTACAGAATCAAAAGTTTAGAACATAGTTATTTGGAAAAATTGCATTTGGAATGAATTGAACATGTCCTAATACAACACCTGAATCTCTTTGAAACTGCTGTCCCCTTTAAGGTCTACTGTTAGTAATCCATTCTCTGAACTGTATGTGAAGTCCTCATCTTGCTCATCTACTCTGCAGCAACTTGGCTTTTTGCTAGAGTATGCTCCAAACACCCCATTCCCTCTTGCTTTGATCACTATTCGATCCTCCTCAAACGTACAATCCTCAACGGCACCTCCTGAGTTGTACATGTGAATCAGGCCAACAGGTGCAAAGTCGATGGTTTCATTGAACACCTGGTCACAGCATTAGAAATAACTTCTATTAGTACCAAATACAGAGCCGAATGCACTAAAATGTAGGTAGAAACCACTTTTTAGATACCTTAATGGGTGAAACCGTGAGTACTTGGCACTGTAACACACACAGAGAAACTTTGAAACTTTTGTTCTTTGGTACTCGGGAAAGTGATCCCGAGTTGAATGCATACACGGCGCAATCTCCAGTCCATGTTTCGCCTGCGATTTCCTCAAGGAATTCAATGTCAGTAGGCTTTACATGGCCTGGGATGGCAGTGGTTGCCGGTGTGGTGCTTTGAGCTTCTTTCATCGGCCAAGTTCCAGCACCTTGGCAGTTGAATACACCTATTACTCCTGTTAACTTATTCAAGTTCCATATCTTGAGCAAGCTGTAAAGTGTAGGCACATTAGTACACTATATTAAGTACTTGACTATGTAAGAGATTCATGAAATGCTGAATAGATAGAGTACCTCTTTCCATCCATAACAGGATCGACAAATAGGCAATCACGTGTAGGTCTTCCTGAATATCTTGCCCTTAAGACAGATCCATCAGGCAGAACAAGTTTCCTTAAAATCTTGAAATCATGCTTTCCAGGCTTGTCACTGTCAAGAATTGCAGAAGAGACATTGATGAGTAACCAAACAAAGACCTTAGATTCTTTGATGCTCACTGAGTAGTAGGTTAAAAACAGACATAGTTTTACCTTACATAGACCGGGCAACCACCTATTGCTCTTGCTGCTCCGTGGAACTCAGCTGTCTTATGGTCACTCTGCCAAGAAAACATGAGACTAGTTAAGATTTTATCCTTTTGGAATTCATAAAAGATAACCTAGTATAAAATGATGCGTCTCCCTGTAATAAAGGTCAGAGTTTTAATCAAGAAAAGAGAAAAACACTCACATGGAACATATCCCAATCGGGCACAACAACCTCGCCTAGGAGAAGACTATTGTATGACACAGATGCAATATGTAGTGTCTGAAAAGTAGGCTCATTCGGCATGAAGTCCTCCGACGCTCTAGCAGTCGCGCTTCTCTTCGAACTATAGAAAATGGAAAACTCGTAATAAGCATTATGAACTCCAACCTCAATAAACTCTTCACGATTATATAAAACAAAACAAAACCTCACCTGAAAATAGAGTCCGAGTTGTGGCACATGCAACAAATCAAGTTATTGTCCGAAAAGTTCCTCTGGATGGACTCATCAAGAGCTTCATGGTACTTTTGAGTAATGGACACTCTCCCCCCATATCCCTCTCCCAATGTTTCGAGCAAGTTCTGGACATCCACCTTGACACCATCCACGCCGCTGCTTGCGAGGTAGCTATGCATATCGTTGTAAAATTCGTGCACTTTTTCAGGGTCCACAACTCCAACTCCGTACTTCTCCAAGCTATCGAGGGCAATGTCTCTGATATTCCCTACATTCCCTTGTGATAGCACAGGGTATTCAAGCTTCGGGTTGTATTTCTTTAGTGTCTCGGATGAAGATTGCACACCTCCCCAATAACCGGCCATAGCGTGCCACATGTAAACGTACCTGCATTGTCGTGGAAAAATCAAGTGTACAAGTTAGAAAGGGACTTACAAGTAACAAGCCATTGTGATGAAATGTACATAACAGGACTACTTTGAGGTTTTTGAGTCAAATGGACAAGAACAGAGTCTTACTTGAGCCCATAATTCTCCTTGATGTCATGAATCAGCTCTTTGAGATTAGTGGCCGAGCCATCCTTGTTCGTGGCCTTAAACTTGCTGTTTTCCTTGATATCGGTTAATCTGGTGGCAAATCTATATCAAGGCAAGGATCAAGACAGATCATTATTGGTTTATTACCAAAACAGTGTATCATACCAAAAATTTATGACAGTCTGAGAACTATTAGACTCACTGTGTTCCTTCAACCATTGGTTCGCCTTCCTTGTGAAACTCGTTTGCGGTTTCCTGCCATCCATCGTCTATGATGAGGAATTTGGGAGAAACCCCACCTTCCTTGAAACTGCATAGGATAAAAGTTTAGCATATGCAGATCATTATTACCAAACTGCGTATGAGTTTTAATTGCAATCAGTTAGTTTTGTAGGCATGTTGTAGTATGTATGAATACCTGTGAAGGCCCTCCTTGATTCCAGCAGGGCTGACTTTTGTATAGAAGGCATCCCAAGTGCACCATCCGAACCAGTCTAAATGAGCTGGAGACTGCACGCCATTTAAAGCAAACATGAGCTGTTGTCACATACTGTAATGGATTTGGTTGTTGTGTGTCTGTGTCCGAAATCTTACCTTTTTGCTGTCTAGGTGACTGAATGTGCCCTTGTGTTTAGCCAATATTCTGCGGAGGGTAATTGTAATAATAGGTTAAAAGTCAAAATCCAACAACTCTATGAATCTCAATTGGAGGACAAATAATAACATACTTGATTGAATCCTTGAGGAGTTCAAAAGGGTTGTCCCCTGAGTTCACAAAAACCCCTTCCAATGCTTCCGATGTTCGGACATTGCGATCTCCTACAACAGACAAACCAGGAAAAAAACATGTCGGTCAGTAAACAAAGCGAAGCCTAAAAACGAGATACGGAACTGAGTTTAATTTGTCTTATTAGCTGAGAGGGAGCAAGCACCAACCGCTTTCGTAGCAGAATTGTAGCTCATTTGATTTGGTCCCTTGTAAAGTTGTCCGAAACGCTCCGTCCAGGACAGGCAACACAAGGATGTAGAATTTGTTTCCTGCCAACGGAATATCTTGATCATCGTCGTCCGTAATGTCTGCTGCAGCTAAATCCAGTGCAGATTCTTCTTCTATTTCTAACAGCAGCATTTGAGTCTCCATCGGGATTTCCTTGGCAGATCTCCCGACTCGCGGGATCATCCACCAAATCTTGGCTATGAAAAGACACATGAACCTGCAGTCTCTGCAAGGGAGGGGAAAAAAAATAAAAAAAAATAGAGAATGTTTAGGCTTAATGTAAGAATTACAGACCAACATTTCACCAAAAGTTTGTATTGTTAAATTCGTTTGTTTCTTATTATTGATGTGGAAAATGATTATCCAAGTAAATCAAATCTTCTCTTCATCTTTTCAGGTTGGGATGATTTCGTGACTTTGGTAAATTTTACCACAAAGTTAATTTGCATATTTGGTTTTTACGAGTCCTTCCTTTGTGAAACTTCCAGCATTTCGAAGCTAATTTTCAATTTGCCCTTATAGTATTTCATAAGGCCTTGATTGCTTTGGTGTAATGTTTTTTTTTTTTTTCCTGTGAGAGGTGATTAGCCATTCCAACATGGCCTTTGGACAAAAACATGGCTCAGGACAACCAAGGTTCATCATAAGAATTTAGTGTTTCAAAATGTAACGTACTCAAGGGCTCCGAGTGTGAAGACATGGTGGGAAGACGATGTAGTCGAAGTGGCTCCAACAAAAGCCGATCCCGAACTTGCTGGGGCGACAACGATATTGTCAGGAACTGCCGTTAGGACAGCCTTGCCGCGAACCATGAGGTTGCCATTCTTGATCACAGGAACGGCCGTGATGGTCATTTTAGCCCCCAAACTTTTTTTTTTTTTTAATGAAGAAAATAAGCAAACTCTCTGCTAAAATATGAATAAGCCAATTAATTATAAAAGACGAAAAATTCAAGAAAGGGCAAAGCAACAAAATCCCAACAATAAAAAGTAGTTGAAATGAACGAAATGAAATGAATGTGAGGAATGAGCATCCAAAATGGGGGTTTATATAGTAAATAATGCCTTGAAGAGGACAAAAGACATTAAAAGACTCAAGGGGCGTTAGTTGGAAGGTTCCTATTGATGAAAATGTAAGAAATGTGATTGTGATGGAGATGGAAATAACTGTGGTGGAGAAAGTGGAATTGCATAGTTTAAGTTGACCAGGAAGCCAGGCAATCTTGACATGGAAATGAGTCAGCAAACAGCATATGGATTAGGATTTAGGTACACGGCATTAAATAAAATACATTGTTTGTAGTAAAATCCGTGTGATCCATCCCACAGTTGCTGGAGACAGACGGACCATTCAACACAAAATCTGACAAATGCTTGCCACCAAATTTTAGGTTGTTTTAGCCGTATGACAATTAAATTAATTAACTATTAAATGAGCCGAAACGTTACATGGCTGTTGGTCCAGCATAGAGACAGACCCGACACCTACAAAATTAACATAATGATGTAATCAGATTTTAGTTTTTCAGCTGTACTAATATCAACAAACATCATTCATCCCGATTGCCTTTAAATTACTCAGAACCAAGGCAAAGTGTTCTACTACTACTACTACTACTACATTTTGGTGTCGGAATTTTTTTTAACATACAGATCCAAATGAATAAATACGTACATACACACACATTGACTCTAGTAGTGTCCAAGTTGAAACCAAAAGTCTAAAAACAGGGGGGTAATTAAATAGTTTAGTTATTAATGGCGTACCCTAATTGTGTGGAGTACATGATACATACATAGGGATGACTTTTGACGTCCAAATATTCACTGTTTATTTCGCACTACCCAACTTGGCCACTTACTATATTGATATATTTTTTTTTTTTTTTGGTGGAGTAGCCGAAGGAGAATACTATATTGATGATATTTCAACAAGATTAATAGTATGAAATAATCAGTTAATCACAACAACAAAAAGATTGATTTTTGCGACGAAATATATTTTTGTTGCAAGAAGTTTTATCCCAATAAATTTTCCGATGGAATATTTTTTTTCTTTTCTATTTTCCTTTATTTATTTATGTTGACCCATCAAAATTCGTAGCCCATTAGTTTTAACCCAATCCACATTCAGCCCATTAGGATTTATTGTTCATCATCAAGCCCAGCCCATGGAATTAATGAGTGCAGGAGAAGACAGACAGTTTGAAGTCAATAGACGGCGGTTGAAGTGAAGAGATCGTGGTTTCAAGGGGAGTATGGCACATTCACTTACAAATATTCAGGACACGGCTAATTTGCAGGGACCTCAACACAACTCTTCAAAGAGTCGATTTACATTTTTCTTGTTTTTCTGCTTTCTTTTCTTATTTTCTGCATACTTTCATTCGTTTATCGCTTTTCGTATTAAATTTCTTACTGCTTTCTTTAATTCCAGCACTGTAATTTCATTTCAGTTCTATTTTGTAATCTTTCCAGTTAATTAAATTCAGTTCTTGTTCTTTCTTCCTTCTGCAATTTTTCTTGGTTAACAAATTGGCACGCCCAGTGGGACTCGAAGTTAAAGCCATATCCGCTTCAAAGAAGTGTATGCGTCTGAGATCTGGACGTTTGGTGAGTGATGTAACACAGAAATTCGAAGAGATGTCTTTACAAGACAAAACACCGGGGAGGACGTTGTCTGAGGATGCAATTGAGACGACGAGTACTGCCCAGCCACAACAGGGGATTATACAGACCCCCACATTGACAGAACAAATGCGGCTTTCGATGACAGAATCGATGGCCGAATTCATGCCTTTACTCACGAGGCATCTGATGGATGTTTTGCGGCGTGCCATGGCCGATCAAATTGATAGAGGCTTCAGTGCATTGAGGTCTTAGCAAGAAGTAATTGCTTCTACAACTGCTCCTGCAAACGGCGCTAACATGGTGCCGCCAAGCATCACATGTCCAGGGCCGTCAGGCGGCCAACAATGGACATGGGGGACGTCACCTAGCCAGCCGCCAATCCCTGAGGCGGGAAGCTTGGCTAGTCCGTTTGTAAACCCATACCAGGCTGCCTATGCCTTCACCCCTGCGGCACCTATGATGCCGAATCTTGGATATGCAGCGCCTCCAGCACCGATCTATGCGGCACCAGGTTGTTTAATGGCCACCAGTGTGTCTCCAGGCTGTACAGTGGCCTCTGGTGGCATTGGTATGCCACCACGGCAAGCGGCACCTCATGTGCCGAATGTTGCCCTACATGGCGACACAACCTTGGGGGCAGACGCCACAGCTAGGGGCGCAGACGCCACAGCTAGGGGCGCAGGCGCCACAGCCCTGGGGACAGACGCCACAGCCCTGGGGGCAGACGTCGCAGCCATGCGGAGTGGCTGCGACACCTGCCACACCAGCCGCCATTGCTCCTGCTACGCCATGCCTCCTACGCAGGCACCGGCAGTGTCACCCGATTTGCTTGCAGACATGATGCAGCAACACTTTGAGATTCAACTAAGGCCGATGGAGCGGCCTACATACAGAAAGCCTTACCCTGATTGGGTAGACACGATGCAGCCATACCCACGAGGCTTCAAAATGCCTAAGTTCTTCACATTCTCGGGGGATGAGGGCAAGTCTACTGTGGAGCATGTGGGCAGGTTCACTGCACAGTGCGGGGAAGCGGCGGCTAATGACTGGTTGAAGCTGAGACTCTTCAGCTCATCCCTCACAGGGCCTGCATTCGCGTGGTATGCATACCTGCGGCCTAATTCAATCCAAAATTGGGCTTATTTGGAGCGAGCTTTCCATAATAGGTTTTACACACCATTGTCACAGGTGAGCCTCGCAGACTTAACTAATGTAAAACAATTTGCCGATGAGACGGCAGATACTTTCATTAACAGGTTACAACAGCTTAAGGGTCGATGCACGATGGCAGTCCCGGATAGGGAAATAGCCCATATAGCAGTGGCTAATATGTTACCTAAACTAAAGGAGCATTTAATTGTGCAGGATGCAACTGACCTTGCCCAGCTGGCCGAGAGAGCGGCCCGACTGGAAAAATTCCTGAAAGAACAGGAAGAGAAGCGTCAGCCTCTACAAGGAACTCATCTCAAAGAAGTGAAGTTCGGTAAAGAGGAAAACGAACCAATGGGGGTGGCTTCTACAATGATCCTGGGTGGAAACAACCCAGGCTAGAAACCCTCGACAGACTCTAAGAGGCCGCCATGGCCTCCAAGGCCTTCAAGAGATTGCCTTGGCCTTCAAGAGGCCATTGGCTTCCAAGAGGCCATCATGGCCTCTAAGACCTCTAAGAGGCCGCCATGGCATCTAACGCCTTCAAGAGACCACCTTGGCCTCCAAGAGGCTGCCATGGCCTCTAAGGCATCCAAGAAGCCGCCATGGCTTCAAAGGCCTCCAAGAGGCTGTCATGGCCTCCAAGGCCTTCTAGAGGCCGTCATGGCCTCTAAGGCCTTCAAGAGGCCGTCTTGGCGATGTCATAGCCTCAAGGGTATCCAAGAGGCCGCAATGGCTTCTAAGACCTTCAAGAGGAAGCGAAGCCAGACCAAGGTGGCGGCTGTACGATGGTGGCGGGCCACATGATCGGCTGAGCAGGTTGCATGATCGATTGATCAGGCCGCATGACTGGCTGAGCAGGCCGCATGATAGGCTGAGCAGGTTGCATGGTTCGCTGAGCAGGCTGCATGATCGGCTGAGCAGGCCGCATGACTGGCTGAGTAGGCCGCATGATCAACTGAGCAGGCCGCATGACTGGCTGAGCAGGCCGCATGATCGGCTGAGCAGACTGCATGGTTTGCTGAGCAGGCTGTACGATCGGCTGAGCAGGCCACATGACTGGCTGAGCAGGCCGGATGATCAACTGAGCAGGCTGCAAAGTGGTGGCTGAGGAGGCTTTGATGGCGGCTGGCAACCCTAGGTGGCGGCTAACACGCCCCTGGTGGCGGCTGAGTCTTGCAATGAGGGTCGAGGTTTCTTCGATGCAACAGCTACGCCTGAGAACTGCTCGGTGGCGGCCCGGGCTTGTGAAGCGGCGTCCGCTATGGATGATCTCACCGAGTCCTATGTCGTAAAACAGTTTGATGGTATGTTTGAAAGAAAATAGATTGACGAGATAATCAATGAAAGCATTATGCAGCAAAACAAACCTGAGTAGCTCGGCCGAGCATGAAGCAACGGGGCCTGAAGACAGTCCAGTGGCGGCTTGAATAGGGAGGATGGCGGCTGGTGCCTCCTTGGTGGCGGCCTGGGACATGACGGCTGATGAAGGATGTTTCGCTGAGTCCTAAGTTATCGAATGATACATAGTAGGCGATCAAAGAGAGTACGGATCGATCAACCTAGAATTGTCTACTAAATTTTATGCTTCGCCGAGTTCTAAGTGATAAAATAGTATGTGATCAAGGAAGGTTCGAATCAATCAACTAGGATTGCCTACTAAAATCTAAGTCATCAAGGCCACATCAAGAAAAAGCATTGGTCCGTGACACCATGACAAATACAAGTGGCGGCTGAGAGGCGATGAGTGGCGGCTTGGGCTGCTCCAATGGCGGCTGACAAGGCTTGGATGGCGGCTGGCTAGGGCTCAGTGGCGGCTGGAACACCTTCGGTGGCGGCTGAGCACGCTTCAATGACGGCTGCTTCCTAACGTGTTTATGGCGGCCAGAGACGTTGAAGTTGGCGGCCGGGACTCTGAAGATGGCGGTGGACTCGTGGTGAGTGGCGGCTGAGCGTGTTTGAATGGCGGCTGAGGCTTTGGTGTTGGCGACTGGAGACCTTGTGGCGGCGGCTGAGCAAGCTTCGACGACGACTGCCTTCTCATGCGTTGTTGGCGGCTGAAGGTCCTTCGATGTTGGCTAGGAGGCGATTTGTGACGGCCAGGATCGAGGCAATGGCAGCTGAGGATACTCCTGGGGCGGCTGGAGACTATATGGATGGCGGCCCGGATTCGAACTTACGATGGCGGAAGCTAGAAGTCGAGTAGCGGTTCGAACTTCTCCACGCGTGACGCACGATGGCGGCTGGACGACCTTGGATGGCGGCTGGGGCTGTCCAGGTGGCGACTGGGTGACATTTTGTGGCGGCAGGCCCCCAAGTGGCGGCTCAAGGTTTTTCACACCAAAGATGGTTAAGGGCCAGGCCTATATTGAAAGCGCAAATTTGTCTTGTGAACCCTAACAGACAAATTGCGCGAGGGGGGCAATCTGTTGACCCATCAAAATTCGTAGCCCATTAGTTTTAGCCCAATCCACATTCAGCCCGTTAGGATTTATTGTTAATCATCAAGCCCAGCCAATGGAATTAATGAGTGCAGGAGAAGACGACAGTTTAAAGTCAAGAGACGGCGGTTGAAGTGAAGAGATCGTGGTTTCAAGGGGGTATGTCATCTTCGCTTACAAATATTCAGGAGACGGCTAATTTGCAGGGACCTCAACACAACTCTTCAAAGAGCCGATTTACATTTTTTCTTGTTTTTCTGCTTTCTTTTCTCTTTTTTTCTGCATATTTTCATTCGTTTATTGCTTTTCGTATTAAATTTCTTACCGTTTTCTTTAATTCCAGCACTGTAATTTCATTTCAGTTCTATTTTGTAATCTTTCCAGTTAATTAAATTCAGTTCTTGTTCTTTCTTCCTTCTGCAATTTTTCATGGTTAACATTTTTTTTTTTGCTATTTGCGATGAATTTTGCTACATCCATCGCAGTTAGAATGAATTTTGTGATAAATTTTTGTTTCGTTTAATTTGCGTTGCAAAAAATAGAATTGTTTGTTTTAATATAATTTATTTTTAAAATTTTAATTTAGAACCTTCTTTCAAACAAGTGTATTTTTTTCCTTTTTTAAATAGATTTTGTGTTGGAAAAATAGTACTGTCTCAAAATTCGTTGCATGTGAGTGCACACTACAAGAAATTTGCTGATTCCCGACCGAACGAACACGGGTCGTTATTACCGACCGCGAAAAAAAAATATAATCTACCGATCGCATTATCGAAAGAAATTGCAGTCGGTATTTTTTTTCAATTTTTTTTACTTTTTGTAATTTTTTTAAAAATAAATATAATCTACTAACCGAAATTGCGGTCGCTAATTTTTTTTTATTTTTTATTAATTATTTTATACTTTTATTAATTGTTACTTTGATTATTTTTAGAATTTAATTATTTAAATTATTTGAGCCATTTACTTATTAATTTATTTTATAATTTAATTATTTATTTATTTGAGCCATTTAATTAATTATTTATTTTATAATTTTATTATTTAATTATTTATATATTAATTTACATTTATCTTAATTTTAAAATAATCTTATTATTTTATTTAATTTTTCAGTTTTTTTATTTAATTAATTTTATTTTATATTTTATTTAATTAATGAATTCTTTATTATTTAATTAATATAATTTATTTTTATTTAATATTTTAATTTAGTTTCTAATTTACACATTTATATGTATATATGTATTTCTATAGATTATATATAAAACAATTTATATAATGGCATGAAACATGGATTATATAGATGGCACACGCGCGAGGGAAACATGGGGGCTAGGGTGCACCTGGGTTCGAGCCCCTCTCTTCAGCAAAACATTTCAGCATATTTGAGAAGGTGTACTATATAGGACACATGACAGAATATGATTGATGTTGTAGAGAGCTAGCCAAGTTGGTTAGGGTTACGGTTGGATGATGCTCAGGTGGTCGGTCTGAGCCCTCATGAGCATATTTTTTTTCATAAATGAGAATTACCGACCGCAATTTGCGGTCGGTAAACTTCTTCGGACCTTTTGGGACCAGATAGTACCAACCGCAAGTTCGGTCGGTAATTCGGCCGGTAGCTTTACCGACTACCTTGTGGTCGGCAGGTCCCCGACGATAAATTTTTCTGATCGGCGGGAAAATTCATACCAACTGATTACCGACCGACTTTTCGGTCGGTAATGCAGTCGGTAAGGGCCGAAATGACCCCTATTCATGGGTTACCGACCGAATTTTTCGATCGGGAATCCGTTTTTCCCTTGTAGTAGTGAAAATGAGTTTGCAACGCACACGATTTCTATCAGGAATTTCATTTTTTTTTCCTGTAATGAATCTAGTGAGTATATTACTTTAATTAATTTTTTAATATTAATTTTTTTTTAAAGAATTGAAGCCAGATATTACTTAATAATAGTATTACTTAAGACATACGTTTATTTTAAATTATCGAGTACGTTCTTGCTATGCTAAGAAAACAAAGGTTTTTATTCCAGCATTAAAAATCTTTATAGATGAATGCTCTTGGAGTAGTTGGGTTGGCCCTGAACCTACATACCTATGACTTCGTTTTGCAAGAAATTCGCGTTGTAGAAGATCCGGAATTTGAGACTTTCAACACGAAAAATATTCTATAAAATGAAGGTATTCGTGCTTGGATTGCGACTCAAGATCAGCCTCATGAAAAGCTTATATTCCCTGAGGAGGTTCTACAACGTGGAAATGCTCTTTAATGGAACTTTAAAAATTATCAAGTACGTATTTCCCCTTAACCTAGGTTTTGGGTTTAAATTTTGGCTATCAACCAAATGTAAATACCAATATCAATATGTACACGTAGGCTTTGGGGGAAATCGTTTGAGTGCTGGCGGCCTATAGGTGCTGACACATTAAAAAGTGATGGATATGTGTATATGAAATGATGTGTGAATATAAAAAAATGATGGATGGAGGTTATGAACTAAAAACTAATAGAAAAACAAACTATCATCTATACATCACTTTATAAGGCTTACACATCACTTTACAAAATGCTACACATCATTTTTAGCGCTGCCTGCACCTGCTGGCAATTGTTGTGCCATTACAGAAACCGGATTGGGCTTTGGGTATATGAGGCCTAATTCATTTGCCTCTTGTTCCCGTCTATATAGATATTTTTTTGATGTCTTATTAAATGTCCTACATATCAAGTACTTATGCCATGTTTGTGTGTTTTTTAAATAATTTAAATTATGTATAAATAAATTATAAAGATTTATATTTTAAAACTCTGAATATCGAATTTGGCAACATCTCATATAACTATTTTCTACTTATATATCTAGGAGGGAAAAAAATTGAGTTAAAATTCAATAAGTAACATTTTACTCCGAAAATAGTATTTACGAAACCAATAGATATATTCGTCTACTGCGCAAATACTTCTTAACTCCATACCCAATAGTGTTTGGGTATAAACCTTGATTTTTCGGTTATCTGTTCTTCAAAATAACCATCTCCTACAAAATGGGTTTTGAATAAGAGGCCAAATCTTTCGCAGATTGTGCTTTTGGATTGTCCTTCGAGTATTTCTCCTTTAAAGCCGCCGTGAAGTTTTTCCAGCCCAGCTTTGCCGATCCTTCGAGACTTAGCTCTATTAATCTGACAAAGTTTTCTTTATCGAGATCCAGGGTGGTTGCAGCAATCTTCATTGAAGCTACCCATTCGTCAATCAGATCTTCGATGTTTCGGAAGTCGATAACATCGAGTTTCAGTTTATGCCATATGCATTTAATGGTTGTAACATCGTCTTGGCCCACGGTGTGGATTCTGGTGCTCTACTTGGGTTCCGTCATGGGTTTCGTCTTGCATTGAGATGTACCTCAGGATACTTGTTCATGTGGAAATCTGTACTTTCTCTCATTGGGACATCAAGCGGTCCATCGTGGGTTACGTTGGATCCTGATTCTTCCGCATAATCCAATTGAAGAACTTCATTAGGTTTTACACTAACCAGATCCATAATCCCAAGTTGGGAAAATGATTCTGCTAATTCTTGTAGATCTGATAAATCTGCCCTGGAAACACTCATTCGACTGTTTTCAGTAGATCGATCATAAGCTCTTCTTGTGAGTTCTGCTTTGGAACCATAGTTGCTTTACCTTTTTGATGTAAAGCTTGTACGGGTTCGAATGCATCTCTAATATTGGCTTGGTTATTCTTGGAAGATCCAGGAATATCCTTCTGCCTTTTCTTGATATCCGAAATATCCAATTTCAGATTTAAAATCTCTTTCTTTAGATCTTGAAATTATTTCAAGATCTCCTCTGTTGATTGATTCATGTTATCTATTTTTCAGGTAAAATTAATACCCGATTACCATAATTTGGAATCGTCTTTTGGATTTCTCTTAAGTCTTGTGAGAACTTAGAGCTATCTGGATCAATTTCTTTCCAGTCAGTTCCTCTCATTTTCATGAAAGAAATTACTTTTAATAAAATCTTGTCTTATGGACAAGTTCAAGAATTTCCGTTGGAAATTTTTATTTTTTATTTCCAAAATTTGGAAATAACTCGTTGGTTTCAAATTAATTGAATCCATTAAATAATTAAATCTTCTCCATTAAGAAATAAAATATAATAAATAATATTATTAATATGTTCTTCAATAAAACCTAGGCTCTGATACCGATTTTCATGCGCTTGAGGTCTCATTTGTATAGAAAACTTTGGAATAAGACTAAAGTATATAAACTCAACTTTTGGGGTTTTAAAGAAAATAAAGGAAAAGATGTTGGGTTATTGTTAACCAAGAAAAATTGCAGAAGGAAGAAAGAACAAGAACTGAATTTAATTAACTGGAAAGATTACAAAATAGAACTGAAATGAAATTACAGTGCTGGAATTAAAGAAAGCGGTAAGAAATTTAATACGAAAAGCGATAAACGAATGAAAATATGCAGAAAACGAGAAAAGAAAGTAGAAAAACAAGAAAAAATGTAAATCGGCTCTTTGAAGAGTTGTGTTGAGGTCCCTGCAAATTAGCCGTCTCCTGAATATTTGTAAGCGAAGGTGCCATACCCCCTTGAAACTACGATCTCTTCACTTCAACCGCCGTCTCTTGACTTCAAACTGCCGTCTTCTCCTGCACTCATTAATTCCATGGGCTGGGCTTGATGATTAACAATAAATCCTAACGGGCTGAATGTGGATTGGGCTAAAACTAATGGACTACGAATTTTGATGGGTCAACAGATTGCCCCCATCGCGCAATTTGTCTGTTAGGGTTCACAAGACAAATTTGCGCATTCAATACAGGCCTGGCCCTTAACCATCTTTGGTGTGAAAAACCTTGAGCCGCCACAAAATGTCGCCCAGCCGCCATTGTGCGTCACGCGTGGAGAAGTTCGAACCGCTACTCGACTTCTAGCTTCCGCCATCGTAAGTTCGAATCCGGGCCGCCATCCATATAGTCTCCAGCCGCCCCATGAGTATCCTCAGCTGCCATTGCCTCGATCCTGGCCGCCACGAATCGCCTCCCAGCCGACATCGAAGGACCTTCAGCCGCCAACGGCGCATGAGAAGGCAGCCGCCGTCGAAGCTTGCTCAGCCGCCGCCACAAGGTCTCTAGCCGCCAACACCAAAGCCTCAGCCGCCATTCACCACGAGTCTACCGCCATCTTCAGGGTCCCGGCCGCCAACTTCAACGTCTCTGGCCGCCATAAACACGTTAGGAAGCAGCCGTCGTTGAAGCGTGCTCAGCCGCCACCGAGGGTGTTCCAGAGGTCACCAGCCTAGCTTCAGCCGCCACTGAGCCCTAGCCAGCCGCCATCCAAGCCTTGTCAGCCGCCATTGGAGCAGCCCAAGCCGCCACTCATCGCCTCTCAGCCGCCAATTGTATTTGTCATGGCGTCACGGACCAATGCTTTTTCTTGATGTGGCCTTGATGACTTAGATTTTAGTAGGCAATCCTAGTTGATTGATTCGAACCTTCCTTGATCGCATACTATTTTATCACTTAGAACTTGGCGAAGCATAAAATTTAGTAGACAATTCTAGGTTGATCGATCCGTACTCTGCTTGATCGCCTACTATTTATCATTCGATGACTTAGGACTCAGCGAAACATCCTCCATCAGCCGTCACGTCCCAGGCCGCCACAAAGGAGGCACCAACCGCCATCCTCCCTATTCAAGCCGCCACTGGACTGTCTTCAGGCCCCGCTGCTTCGTGCTCGGCCGAGCTACTCAGGTTTGTTTTGCTGCATAATGCTTTCATTGCTTGTTTCGTCAATCTATTTTCTTTCAAACATATCATCAACCTGCTTCACGACATAGGACTCGGTGAGATCATCCATACCGGATGCCGCTTCACAAGCCCGGGCCGCCACCGAGCAGTTCTCAGGCGTAGCTGTTGCATCGAAGGAACCTCAACCCTTATTGCAAGACTCAGCCACCACCAGGGGCATGTCAGCCGCCACCTACGGGGTGCCAGCCGCCACCAAGGCCTCCTCAGCCACCACTTCGCAGCCTACTCAGTTGATCATCCGGCTTGCTCAGCCAGTCATGCGGCCTGCTCAGCCGATCGTACAGCCTGCTCAGCAAACCATGCAGCCTGCTCAGCCGATCATGCGGCCTGCTCAGCCAGTCATGCGGCCTGCTGAGTTGATCATGCGGCCTGCTCAGCCAGTCATGCGGCCTGTTCTGTTGATCATGCAGCCTGCTCAGCGAACCATGCAGCCTACTCAGCCTATCATGCGGCCTGCTCAGCCAGTCATGCGGCCTGATCAATCGATCATGCAACCTGCTCAGCCGATCATGTGGCCCGCCACCATCGTACAACCACCACCTTGGTCTGGCTTCGCTGTCTCTTGAAGGTCTTAGAAGCCATGGCGGCCTCTTGGATACCCTAGAGGCCATGACATCGCCAAGACGGCCTATTGAAGGCCTTAGAGGCCATGATGGCCTCTAGAAGGCCTTGGAGGCCATGACAGCCTCTTGGAGGCCTTAGAAGCCATGGCGGCCTCTTGGATGCCTTAGAGGCCATGGCAGCCTCTTGGAGGCCAAGGTGGTCTTTTGAAGGCGATAGATGCCATGGAGGCCTCTTAGAGGTCTTAGAGGCCATGATGGCCTCTTGGAAGCTAATGTCCTCTTGAAGGCCAAGGCGACCTCTTGAAGGCCTTGGAGGCCATGGCGGCCTCTTAGAGTCTGTCGAGGGTTTCTAGCCTGGGTTGTTTCCACCCAGGATCATTGTAGAAGCCACCCCCATTGGTTCATTTTCCTCTTTACCGAACTTCACTTCTTTGAGATGAGTTCCTTGTAGAGGCTGACGCTTCTCTTCATGTTCTTCCAGGAATTTTTCTAGTCGGGCCGCTCTCTCAGCCAGCTGGGCAAGGTTAGTTGCATCCTGCACAATTAAATGCTCATTTAGTTTAGGTAACATATTAGCCACTGCTATATTGGCTATTTCCCTATCCGGGACTGCCATCGTACATCGGCCCTTAAGCCGTTGTAACCTGTTAATAAAAGTATCTGCCGTCTCATCGGCAAATTGTTTTACATTAGTTAAGTCTGCAAGGCTCACATGTGACAATGGTGTGTAAAACCTATCATGGAAAGCTCGCTCCAAATCAGCCCAATTTTGGATTGAATTAGGCCGCAGGGATGCATACCACGCGAATGCAGGCCCTGTGAGGGATGGGCTGAAGAGTCTCAGCTTCAACCAGTCATTAGCCGCCGCTTCCCCGCACTGTGCGGTGAACCTGCCCACATGCTCCACAGTAGACTTGCCCTCATCCCCCGAGAATGTGGAGAACTCAGGCATTTTGAAGCCTCGTGGGTATGGTTGCATCGTGTCTACCCAATCAGGGTAAGGCTTTATGTATGTAGGCCGCTCCATCGGCCTTAGTTGAATCCCAAAGTGCTGCTGCATCATGCCTGCAAGCAATTCGAGTGACACTGCCGGTGCCTGCGTAAGAGGCATGGCGGCTCGAGGTGTAGCAGGAGCAATGGCGACTGGTGTGGCAGGTGTCGCAGCCACTCCGCATGGCTGCGGCGTCTGCCCCCATGGCTATAGCGCCTGCCCCCCTGGCTGTGGCGTCTGTCCCCAGGGCTGTGGCGCCTGTGCCCCTGGCTGTGGCGTCTGCCCCCAAGGTTGTGTCGCCATGTAGGGCACAACTGGAACATTCGGCACATGAGGTGCCGCTTGTCGTGGTGGCATACCAATGCCACCAGAGGCTACTGTACAACCTGGAGACACACTGGTGGCCATTAAACAACCTGGTGCCGTATAGATCGGTGTTGGAGGCGCTGCATATCCAAGATTCAACATCATAGGTGCCTCTGGGGTGAAGGCATAGGCAGCCTGGTATGGGTTTACAAATGGACTAGCCAAGCTTCCCGCCTCAGGGATTGGCGGCTGGCTAGGTGACGTCCCCCATGTCCGTTGTTGGCCGCCTGACGGCCCTGGACATGTGATGCTTGGCGGCACCATGTTAGCATCGTTTGGAGGAGCAGTTGTAGAAGCAGTTACTTCTTGCTGAGACCTCAATGCACTGAAGCCTCTATCAATTTGATGGGCCGTGGCAGGCCGCAAAACATCCATCAGATGCCTCGTGAGTAAAGGCATGAATTCGGCCATCGATTCTGTCATCGAAAGCTGCATTTGTTTTGCCAATGTGGGGGTCTGCATAATCCCCTGTTGTGGCTGGGCAGTACTCGTCGTCTCAATTGCATCCTCAGACGACGTCCTCCCTGGTGTTTTGTCTTTTAAAGACATCTCTTCGAATTTCTGCGTTAAATCACTCACCAAACGTCCAGATCTCAGACGCATACACTTCTTTGAAGCGGATATGGCTTTAACTTCGAGTCCCACTGGGCGTGCCAATTTGTTAATCAAGAAAAATTGCAGAAGGAAGAAAGAACAAGAACTGAATTTAATTAATTGGAAAGATTACAAAATAGAACTGAAATTAAATTACAGTGCTGGAATTAAAGAAAGCGGTAAGAAATTTAATATGAAAAGCAATAAACGAATGAAAATATGCAGAAAATAAGGAAAGAAAGCAGAAAAACAAGAAAAAACTGTAAATCGACTCTTTGAAGAGTTGTGTTGAGGTCCCTGCAAATTAGCCGTCTCCTGAATATTTGTAAGCGAAGGTGCCATACCCCCTTGAAACCACGATCTCTTCACTTCAACGGCCATCTCTTGACTTCAAACTGCCGTCTTCTCCTGCACTCATTAATTCCATGGGCTGGGCTTGATGATTAAAAATAAATCCTAACGGGTTGAATGTGGATTTGGCTAAACTAATAAGCTACGAATTTTGATGGGTCAACAGTTATTAATTAATTTCAAATTGGTCCTTACGGCTTAATTTCATTCAAAATGTGTTTGTAATGGCCTAATTCTGGAAATTCAACTTATAATGACCTAAAAGTGGAATAGGCTCCTTGTAATGGCCCTTTTTATTCATTTCCCCAAAATAAAAATGGGGATGTGTATCCATTTCCTTTATTTCCTCCATACTTTATTAGGTTTAGGATGGAGAAGAATAAATTGAATAAAATGTTCAAAGATGTGAGCAAAGTAGCATATTACTAGTAGTTAAGTAGTGAAAGACTAAAAAAAAAAAGAGAACAACGTTGTGAGTGGTGATTAGATAATAGATAGAAAACTTAGGAAAGAAGGTTACAACTTCATTGGCATATTCTACAACATCTATATGATTTATGATAATAATGGCATTCGTATTTCTCAAGTGTGGATAAGAAGGGACAATTAATTTATACTTCATCTATTTTGTTTTAATTGCAACATTTAGAAATATGACACTGTTCACACAAACAATTTAACTTAAAGTTTTATCATAGTTATACAAGTTAAAATATAGTCAAGCGAGATCTTGTTAGATTTTTCTCGTCGTGTAGTTTTTGAATATCAAACTTTTAGAATTTTTACATGTACCGAACTTGAGTTATTAATGATTTAAAATATGGATTGGACATCGTGCTGGGTGGGCCGTGACAATTATAAAAAAACAGAGGAAGTATATGTTCATGATGCTTGTTGATGTGTCTTTGGACACAGTACACATTCATTCCATCCACACATTTTTGTTGACTACACAAATTTTTCATATATATATTTGGACATGAAATATTGTCTCTATCTATCTAGCTTGGCAGAACAAAGCTAAGACTAAGAGGCCATGGATACCAAATGCTCCCGTCTATATGAATTGAATTTGAAATTTATTATTCCAATTGTCCAATTGTTTAACTTATAATTAACTGGAATAATTTTAAATAAATGAAAGTGATGCAACAGAATCATATTCCAAGAAGATAATTATCAAATTAAATACAAATTCTTAAGGAATAGTACTCCCTTTTACAAGAAAAGGTCCATAATAAGCGTTTTTTTTTTTTTTTTGGTAAAAGGTCCATAATAAGCGTTGAATAAATGATTATTTAGTAAAAATATTTATTATTATAAATCTTCTTCATCGCATGAAATATTTTAGCATATTGTAATATAAATCCATTTGACTTTTAATATGATTTATTATTTAATTTTAATTCAATCTTTTATAATAAAAATATTTAAATGAAATATTACTTCTTTCGGTTTTAAATTTTTGCTACGGATTTACGGTGCATGTTATTCAATATATATTTTAAACCATTAATAACTCATATTCGGTACAAATAAAAATTTTAAAAATTAGATATTTAAAAACTCCAAGATAGAATGAATTTAGAAAGATCCCAATTGATTATATTTTAACCTATATAATTATGATAAAAATTGAAATCAAATTTTTTTTTGCTATGTAGCAAAAAAATTCAAAACTGAGGAAGTACTTCATGTAGTACTAGAAGTAGATATGAATACGGTATTGAAAATTTGAAATAGATATAGAGGGTATAATAGGGTACGTGGCACATGAAAAAACAAAGGCAGTCAGGAGTCAGGAGGTGTAACATAACATAGAAAAACCTAGAAGCGGAAAATCATTCATTTTTTGTCAAAAGTACGACTGTCGGAAACGGACACACTAGTCGGTAGTCAATCCTTCAAATCCAAGCTCTTTAACTTGTCCCAACAGCTCTAGAATTCGTCTCTTTCTTTTATTCCATCTCACCCACCAATGGCACAGTCCATCGCGATCAATCCCACTGCCATATATAGCTTCGCCAAACCCACCAATTTCGTCAACCTTTTTCTCAAGAAATTCAGAAGAAGATTACACACCTCCTGCTACTCTCTTCGCACCTCCCTTCCATTTTATTCTACTTCTAATTTCGATCACATTAACCCTCGAAGCGCATTCTCCATTTGTTACGATATTCGAAATAAACAGCTGCCGGGCTTTTCCAATTACAGAGTTCTGCACAACTTTAGGGATTGCGATACGAGGAGGGCTGTATCCAGTATAGGTTCGAAGGAACTTTCTGGACCCGCGACGGAGCCGCCGTTGAAGGGGGAGGCTGAAATGACGGTGACGGTAGCCCCTTATGTGAAGGACGGTGTCCTATTCGTGAATGGGAAGTCGGTGCTGAGTGATGTCCCTTCTAACGTAGTCGTTCGAAAGGTGTTCGATGGTTTGTCTTCCCCTGATATTGCTGCTCCCAGAGCTGCTTTTATTGGCGCCAGTTCCAGTGTTCTGAGCTCGAGACATGTTTTTAGTCTTGGGGTTTTTCAGTAAGTTTTCTTTGTCTACTTATGGTTTATTGTTCATTGTTTGAAGTTTCTATTTATGGTGCTAACTATGTGCATAATTATTTATTCTGCCCGTGTAATTTATTAAACCATTCAATATTCTCATGGGCTAAATATGGAATGCTACATCAATTTTATGCCTTCTCTTGTTTGGCTAGTTGCAAGTTATTTTTATTCATTGAGGATGATTTAGCCCGAGGAAGAAATGTAGTAGTATTCAATTGTGAACTTTAATTTAGGACTCGAGTACTATAGTCGGTCATTTGGAATGGTTCAATATTCAGTGGCCAACATTATTTGAAAGATTGGCTAAGCCCAATGGAAGATAAAGGAAACGAAGTATAGAAGAGCTGAAACAATATGTAAGGTAGGACTTTGTGATGAATGGTTTTGAATCTTAAACCTCTTCGTAATCCCCTGTATTTTCTTTATTAGCTTTAATTGAATATATAATAAAGAAACTTTGGATTCGACTCAGAAAGTTATGCTAGACCAAAATTGGGTCACCAATTCGTTTCGGTTTTGTCGTATTATTAGTACTGTTGTCCTAAGGATTTTTAGATCATGATTTATGTAGCAGTTCACAGAGTTGTCGCTGGACTCTGGATATTACAGAATTATTTGGACAGAAAAGTTTGGAACTTGAGAGAATGTAATTTTCCTGCACAAATCATACATTCAGATATCACTCGTGTTGGTTCTGATTATATCTACTTTTTATGCTCAAATACTAGTTTATGAATCTATTAAGTATTTTAATTGTTGCCCGACTGTTGTAGAGAATGCAAGCATGTGTGCCTATTCAGATACAAAATTTGGTGGATGATACCTCGATTTGGAAGTTTGGGAAAGGACATCCCAATAGAGACACAAATGCTGCTCTTGGAGGTGAACAAAGAGTCTTCTGTCTGTGACAATGGTTCTTCTGGACAACCTTCTGGTAACCCTTTCTACATGTTGTTCTTGCCTGTTTTGGAAGGGCAATTTCGGGCAACATTACAAGGGACTCCAGTGAATGAGCTTGAGTTATGCATTGAGAGTGGTAAGTTACACACTTTAAATGTTTTGAATTTGAATGCCATTACAATTTTCACCAACTTAATTGGTTAGAGCTAAACATTTTTTAAGCATTCACCTCACCTGATATTGTGCGTGCTTAATTTTTCCAGGAGATGATCAAGTTCAAACTGACAAAGTGGCTGAAGCTGTCTTCATTAATTATGGAGATAACCCTTTTGAACTCATACGGGAGTCTTTTAAGTATATAGAGCAATTCTATTTGTTTTTATGTACACTTGTCTTGACTCTTGATTAAAGGTTTTGTACAATATAATGTTATCTTTTTGCTTAGGATACTTGAGAAGTGCAAAGGTACCTTCACTAATATTGAGCACAAAAAGGTACGGTAAGATCAAATGATTTATTTTTTCCATCTACGATATGCTTGTTATGTTGTATATCCATTTTGAATCCAATTTTCTTTCATTGACAGAAACCTGCACATTTAGATTGGTTCGGTTGGTGTACTTGGGATGCTTTTTACAAAGAAGTGAATCCGGTGGGTATTAAAGATGGCCTTGAAAGGTAAAACTGATCCATTTTACCTTTTGGAATCTTTTCTGTCAAGCTGTTACTGAAATAGTTGTAAAATTTTGTGATCTGGAGCAGTTTTCTAGAAGGAGGCTGTCCACCCAAATTTTTGATCATTGACGATGGATGGCAGGATACATTTAATGAGTTTCAGAAGGATGGTGAGCCTTTTGTTGAAGGATCACAGTAAGTATCATCCTTTCGAATTCCAGCTCGTTATTTTAGCTTTTGAAGTTTCACCTTCTGTTGTTCGGCTGTTTAATGTTGATTACCAGATTTGCAAGTAGATTGGTTGATCTAAAGGAGAGTGCCCGTTTCATGGCCTCAGGTGTCGACATTTCATGCCACAATCTACATGACCTAGTCAAATTTATCAGACAAAATTACGGAGTGAAGTACTACTATACCACTATTTGAAATCATCATATTCTGAGCTTACCACCAGATTTTTATTGTGGTAATTTTGAACCGATTATGGTGTAGATTTGTATATGTTTGGCATGCGTTGATTGGATACTGGGGAGGGCTCCTTCCTTCATCCGAAAACATGAAGAAGTACAATCCAAAGATAACATACCCCATCCAATCACCAGGCAATGTTGGAAATTCCCGGGATATCGCAATGGATAGTTTGGAAAAATATGGTGTTGGTCTCATGGATCCTGAAAAGGCTTATGAGTTCTACAATGACCTCCATCGCTATCTTTCAAGCAGTGATGTTGACGGAGTGAAAGTAGATGTCCAAAATCTAGCAGAGACACTGGGTGCAGGATATGGCGGGCGGGTTTCCCTGACCCGGCATCTTCAACATGCACTTGAGGAGTCTGTTGCTAGGAATTTTAAGGAGAATAATCTAATAAGCTGTATGAGTCTCAACAACGAGTTTGTCTACAGGTTCGAGAACTCTTTTTATTTCTCAGATATTTTTATGTAGGTCGGGGATATTTTTACTAATGATTAAATATGCAGCTCAAAGCATAGTGCCAGTGCAAGAGCATCCGAAGATTTCATGCCAAGGGAGCCTTTGTATCAAACTGTACATGTTGCCTCCGTGGCCTTCAACAGCCTTCTTCTCGGGGAGATTGTGGTGCCTGATTGGGACATGTTCCAGGTATATTTCAGCCACCACTGCGTAGTTCTTAAAATATCTTCTTACATTGCACACGAGCTGATTAGGCAGTTTCAATGATTAAAAAATGAAAATTTGTACCCCATATTATTGCAGAGTAATCATTACACTGCGGACTTCCATGGCGTGGCGCGAGCATTGGGTGGATGTGCTGTGTATGTGAGGTTAGGCTTTAGTAGTGAACTTGTTCACAAGAATTTAATGTGTTTCCGAGTACTTCTCATGTTGGAGTAGTTGTTGATTTTCAACTAATCCCACCAGTGACAAGCCTGGTATGCATGATTTCAAACTCCTGAAGAGATTGGTACTGCCCGATGGCTCAATACTAAGAGCTCGTTATGCTGGGAGGCCTACACGCGATTGCTTATTCATCGACACAGTTATGGATAGAAAAAGGTGAGACGAGAATTCCTCATGTACTGATTTTTATTTATTTATTTTTTAATCTCAAAATATGTTTAAGTGTGTTGCCGGTGCAGCTTATTGAAGATTTGGAACTTGAATAAGTATTCCGGAGTAGTTGGCATATTCAACTGCCAAGGAGCTGGCTGTTGGCCTCTAATGGATGTTCCAGTACAGAACCCTAACTCATCACCTGAGCCTCTCGTGTTATCAGGCCATGTGAGTCCTCTGGATGTCGATTTTCTTGAAGAAGTTGCAGATGAAAACTGTAATGGGGAATGCGTTGTCTTTGCATTTCATACTGGTAAATATTCTCATTCATGCCTATATTTGGTAGTCAAGATTGGATTTTTGATATACTCATGGCTTTTTTTATCAGAACTTTGTAGTAATTGTTAATTTTGCCTCTAAACTCAAAATTTCAAATCCTTGGAGGCATTAATGAAATGTCGAAATGATCATTATTCCTACCGTCAGTGTTATATAACATTGTCCATCGTATAGGATCCATTTGTCGAGTACCCAAAGAAGGACGAGTCGAAGTGTCCTTAGGCACTCTTGAATGCGAAGTATTCACAATCTCCCCAATAAGGGTAAGCAAACAAGTGACCTTTTTTTGATGGTTGAAATCTCCTTTTTAGATATACTACTTATTATAGTGTGTCATCACCAGGTTTTGAACGAGTCTCTGCATTTTGCTCCAATTGGGTTGATCGACATGTACAACGGCGGAGGGTCGACACAAGGTTTTAGCTTGTCTGAATTACAAAATGGTGTAAGAATCAAAGCGTGGGGCAGTGGGAGGTACGGTGCCTACTCTAGTGAGAAACCTATTAGTTGCAGAGTGGATGGAGAGGAACAAGAATTTGAGTATGATTCGGGCAATGGACTGCTCATCACTAAACTTAAATTAGAAGCTGAATGCAGCAAACTTAGGGATATCAATTTCTGCTATTAGTTCTGCCGTTGGATTTTTCCCACGAAATTGTCTTGCCAATAATAGTACGTATATGATATTTGTTTCTTCTTATTAAGTTATTATATTACAAGCATTATTCCCACTCAATGGCCGGAAATGTGCACAGCATATAAAATTGTTTAAATTTATTATGTTGGTTATATTCTTCAAGCTCTGTTTTAAGCATGTAAATATTGAAAAGAGCTGTTTCTTTCACTGCATTCAATTATGATTTTTTTTTTTGTATTTTTATACTTCATTCTTATTTAACCGATACATTTGCATAGTTTTAACTATTTATTGAGTAACTTTGATCAAATTTTTTTATATAATTATAAAAGAAAATACATAGTGAAGTGAGATCTTGTTAGATTCTTTAAATCACGTAGTTTTGGAATATAATTTTTTTTATATAATTTTTGCTTATATATAATATGAATTATTATTTGTTAAAAATGTGTTTTGAATTGCGTGAAATATAAAAATAGTGCAGTTATAAAAGAATAGAGAAGTAATTATTTTTTTGCATTTATGCCGAATGAGTTTGAACATGTAATGAATGATATTTGAAGAAAATTATATATATGTTATGTGTCAATCAATTACAATGCATGCCCATTAACATTTACAGCTTTAACACATAAGTGTACACTTGTCATTATATAAGAAACTCTCATTGCCTATATATATGCTTTATGTAATGAACACTCTCTAAGGAATGAGAATGGTTGGTTATTACTCTCATACGTGTCTTTCTCTAGTTCTTTTGTATCTATTACACGCTACACATACTTCCTATGCACGTAGACAATGTAGTACATATTACACATATACAAATCTCACTACAAATCCTCGGTCTCACCTATATATGAAATAAATATTACACAACACGTTATCAGCACGAGTAGCTCTACGGAGGTGTTGCCGGAGGAAGTTTCAAATCGATAAAGATTATCGTTGGAGGTAATATTTATTATTTACAATTTCAATTTTATATCTACGACTAACCTTCCAGAATTGGGCTTTTATCCCTATACCCATAATTTGGGTCAATCGAGCAAAAATGGAATTGGCCTCAATATGCCAAGAAAAATAACATCCCACCGGGATTGAGAAGGGATTCGAATTATTGTCCAATAGTGGCGGAATCAAATGAACGATGGCACGAATCAAATCGTCGTATAAAGAAGAAATGCTGCGAAAACCCCAAAATGGGATAAACCCGAAAAGAGGTATATATATGTGCCCGGTAAAACCGGAGGAACTTTGAAATACCAAAGTGGTATTAAAATGGCTATTACGCCTATATATGAAAAAGGGCTATTGAAAGATTCAATGAATCAAAAATTATATAGTCAATAATGAATGTTGGTTTTCTTGATTGGACAAAGCAATGAAATATTGGTGAAATATTCTGAATTCAAGTCCAAAAATGCTTGCCCTTTCTAAAGGAGAATATGACTAAATATGAAAATCAGGGCGTGATTATGTTAAGGCAAAAGGCAAAATATAATTTCATGCCAAAAGGCAAAATATTGTTGAAATCGTGGTCGAAAAATTGGATTGGGTTGAGTTATATTGGCAAAATAAAAATGTGAATTCCCCTGAATTATAAATAAATTTTCCCTATGATGACCGAGGCCTTATAAACCCAAAAGAGGTTTGATGCTAGAAAATAAAGTTGTGATCTCAAAAGCCGTTGAACATTTAAATGACATCTGGCTAGACATGTGGCTTGTTTAAATGAAAGTCCTTAAGGTTGAAACAAATTGTATTGATCACGATGATTGATGTGATAATAAAGTAAAATATGTATCACGTGTGTGGACTTAAATAACTTTATTGCGCACATATTGGTGTCAAATGAAATGAAAATTCAAGTTTTTACTCCCCATTATAACCCCCCTTACAATTTGAATATTTTGTGTCTATATATTATACACTTGCGTCTGCCTTCTTGGAAAGATAAATGGATGCCAAAATAAAATGAAGCCAAGGATGATGTCTGCCTCATCTACGGTACAGCTACGCACGTTATATTGAAAGCAAAAGCTATTATCCCAACTGAAAAAGGAAAAACTCACTAAATCAGTGGAAGTTCAAAAGAACTCTGGAAGAGTTATTGTACATCTCCTGAAGGAGAAGAAAAATTGTGCTTGAATATGCACTATTCTCGAGAAAATCTCGAAAGAGCTTAATAAGCTTCAGTGATATTCGGAAAAATTCATCACTATAAAATACAGAATGAGGCAATAACATTATTTCTTGATTACTCAGATTATGATGCAAAGAAATTAAAAGAAAATTGCATCAATATCCTCTGGCATATACCATACAAATTAAAGCTGAGTAGCGTTGAAATATATCATGTGGTAGACCTGAAGTCTACTCATAATTTTCTTACTTGGCACGATCAGCTTAGGCATCCTCCTAAAAGCATCATGCTGAGGTGAATGATTGGAAATCCAAATTCAAATCAATCTATATGCGTTGCTTATAATTAAATTGTGAACACAATGACATCCAAAAAAAAAAGATTGGATAGTGTCACTGAATTTTAATCGCGTGCAAGCCAGGCCTGGCCAAAATATATGCCAAAATAAGTAATAATTAAATTGCACGCATGACTGATAAGGTCAAAGTTACCTACAACTGTTTGGGGACATACTATTCAGCAACGCTTTAGAAATTAAAGCCGAAAAGATTAATTTTATCCCCTAAGTTTGATATAAGCCCAGTGTTTAATAATTGAAAATATTTGGGTGCGCAATATACGTCCCCTTATGCCACCCTAATTGGGCTCCCAATGACGATTGGGTATATATGTGGGATATAAATCACCATTAATAAATTATATTTGGTACCAAAATTTGGTGATTTTATATAAAGGTTTGCAGATTATTATTTTTCGACATTAGGGGGTGAATCAACCGAAAAATTACTATTGGATTGCAAAGAAATTCATTTTTAGCATAAGTTGCAAATTTCAGACTCTGCAAGAGTTACAAAAACTGATATCGGCATTGCCCAAGGAAAACTTGTTGCCCTAGTAAATAATTGTGGCACAAGATAATCACTTGGTGTTGATTATGTCCTAAATGGACCAATTACAAATGTGAAAAATGAATATCTTGCACACCTGAAGTGCAGTAAATCATCTGGTTCAAAAATAAAAATCCTCGAGGTTTACAAATTTTAGAAAGTGACGAATTGTTGAAACATGCTCTAGAAAAGAGCAAATAGCTCCAAAAGAGCAAATACCTTAAAAATAATGGGATCTCAATTAATCGTCACAAGTATAGATATTTGGAACCCGGATGAAATGATATTGCAAACCTAAATCGGTTGATGAATGTCGGCAAAATAAAATCTTGGCTCTATGTGCAATTTGAATGCATGTTATTTAATAGCTTCAGTGAAAGCCTAACAAAAGAAGGCTATATAAATGGCATTGAGATTGAAAGATATACTTCCTCCGTTTTCAAATATTTTTTACACTCCCACTTTTCACGCAATCCAGTGCATCTTTTAAATTATTAATAACTCAAATTCGGTACAAGTAAAAATTCTAAAAGTTTTATATTTAAAAACTACACCACGAGACGAATCTAACAAGATCTCACTTGACTATATTTTAATTTGTATAACTTTGATAAAACTTTAAGTTAAACTCTGTATGTGAATAGTACCACATTACAAAACGTAACAAACATTCAAGAACGGAGGTAGTAATTTACTATCTTCAAAGGACGATAGCCTTGGGTTTATTAAATTCATATATTTGTTGATATGATAGAAGAATAAACTATAGTGTCGTCCGGAAGATGAATTCCCCAAATTATCTTATATGATGATAATGTGGTTTATATAACACAATTGAAAGGGGATACATAAAACAAATGAATTTGAGATCTATGATTTGGTAAAACCAAATTATGCCTTGGTTTGCAAAATTGGGTGCATCCACTACCTGAAAAAGTGTTAAAAAATTCCCAATGAAAAAGGGATATCCGCTAAATGTTTAATGCTCGGTCGAGCTCATGAATCGATAAAGGATCCATTTAAATCAAAATAAGAAAATAAAGAAATATTTTGTCCAAAAGGACTATATCTTAGCGGATTTATTACCAAGGCATTGCCGATAGCAACTTTTGTGAAATTACAAAAGTAAATCGACATGCATTGGCTCGAAGGAACTTCTCACATGAAATTCAAGTAAGGGGGGGAAACACTCAAAAATCTCAAATGAAGTCGAAATCAGGGGGAGAATTCAACACAAGAATAATGTACTATTTTTCCTTCACTAGGATTTTTTCCCACAGAGTTTTTTCCTAGTAAGGTTTTAACGAGACATATTCTTTGTGTAATGGGCATGCAAGGGGGAGTGTTATGTGTCAATTAATTACAATGCATGCCCATTAACATTTACAGCTTTAACACATAAGTGTACACTTGTCATTATATAAGAAACTCTCATTGCCTATATATATGCTTTATGTAATGAACACTCTCTAAGGAATGAGAATGGTTGGTTATTACTCTCATACGTGTCTTTCTCTAGTTCTTTTGTATCTATTACACGCTACACATACTTCCTATGCACGTAGACAATGTAGTACATATTACACATATACAAATCTCACTACAAATCCTCGGTCTCACCTATATATGAAATAAATATTACACAACAATATATAAATTTTGCATATTGTTATATAAAATATATATAACTAATGAGCCTATTAGCTAATATGTGAATGTATAGTTGGAGTAGTAGAGACGGATATGTAAAGAGAATTAGGACAAGTATGTAATCAAGAGTGAGTAATTTTATTACTGAAGCATTAGTATTTATAGCTACAAAGGATGATGACTAATGCTCTCAATTGCTACGTGTCCGACATTCACAAAGGCTTAGTGTCAAGCCGTATAACACTCCCCCTTGAATGTCGTTCATACAAAGAATATGCCTCGTTAAAACCTTACTAGGAAAAAATCCAGTGGGAAAAAATCCTAGTGAAGGAAAAAGAGTACAATATTCTTGTATTTATTTCTCCCCCTGATTTGGACATCACTTTATATCTCGAAGCCGCCGCATTCCAATTTTCTTTACGAGCTTCTCGAATGTTGCAGTCGGCAATGCCTTGGTCAATAGATCCGCTAAGTTCTCATCTGATCGAATTTGTTGCACATCGATTTCACCATTCTTTTGAAGATCATGGGTATAGAAAAATTTTGGTGAAATGTGTTTAGTCCTATCTCCTTTTATATAACCCCCTTTCAATTGGGCTATACAAGCTGAATTATCTTCAAATAAGATTGTTGGGGGAACTTTTGGTTCAATGACCAAACCACAATTTTTTAATATATGATGAGTCATTGACCTCAACCAAATACATTCTCGACTAGCCTCATGGATTGCTAATATTTCGGCATGATTTGAGGAAGTTGCCGTTAATGTTTGTTTCATAGATCTCCATGAGATAGCAGTTCCACCACGCATAATAATATAGCCTGTTTGAGATTTGGCTTTGTGTGGGTCTGATAAATATCCTGCATCGGCATATCCGATCAACTCATGTCGAGAATCTTTTGGGTAAAATAACCCAAGGTCAACTGTTCCCTGGAGATAGCGAAAGATGTGCTTTATGTCTTTCCAATGTCGTTGAGTAGGGCAAGAACTAAATCTTGCGAGTAAATTAACAGCAAACGCGATATCAGGTCGCGTGCTATTTGCCAGATACATTAACACCCAATTGCGCTTAAATATGGCACTTCTGGGCCAAGTTGTTCTTCATCATCTCCCTTTGGCCTAAATGGATCCTTTGCAGGATCAAGTGTCCGAACGACCATTGGACTACTTAACGGATGAGCATAATCCATTCGAAATTGCTTCAATACCTTTTGGGTATAAGCTGATTGATGAACAAAAATACCCTTATCCAAATGCTCAATTTGCAAACCAAGGCAGAATTTTGTTTTTCCAAAATCCTTTATTTCAAACTCCTTTTTAAGATATTCAACAGCCTTTTCTAGCTCTTCAGGAGTTCCAATTAAATTTAAATCGTCAACATAGACTGCAACGATTACAAATTCTGACCCATTTTTCTTTATAAAAACACATGGGCATATTGGATCATTTATATAACCTTCATTAATTAAACTTTCGCTGAGGCGATTGTACCACATTCGGCCCGATTGCTTAAGCCTATAAAGTGATTTTTGTAATTTGATGGAATAAACTTCTTTGGGCTTTGAGTTATAAGATTCAGGCAATTTAAATCCTTCAGGTATTTTCATATAAATATCATTCTCCAATGAGCCATATAAATAAGCAGTAACAACATCCATCAGCCTCATTTCGAGTTTTTCTCGTACTGCCAGGCTCATGAGATACCTGAAAGTTATTCCATCCATAACTGGGGAATATGTTTCCTCAAAATCAATTCTCGGTCTTTGGGAAAATCCTTGGGCTACAAGCCTTGCTTTGTATCTTGCAATTTCATTATTTTCATTTCTCTTTCTAACAAACACCCATCTGTAGCCAACTGGTTTTACATTTTCAGGTGTTTGGACTATGGGGCCGAATACTTTTCTTTTGTTCAGTGAATCCAATTCTGATTTAATTGCATCTTTCCATTTTGGCCAATCATCCATTTGCCGACATTCATCAACTGATTTTGGTTCAGGATCCTCGTCATCTTTCATCATCTCAAGTGCTACATTATATGCAAATACTTGATCAACTTTGATTTCTTTCCGGTTCCAATACTTTCCAGAAGTGATATAATTGAAAGCAGTTTCAATAGTTTCACTTTCTTCTGGATTAGCATTTTCAGCATCAACTTCTTCAAAAGTTGAATTTTTTACCTCTTCAGGTTTTTCGTCATCCACTTGTATAATTCTTTTCTTTCGTGGATTTTTATCTTTGGAACCCAATGGTCTACCACGCTTTTGTCGTGGATTAGATTCATTAGCACTTGGAATTTGCCCTTCAGGTATATTTATTTTGGCCGGTGCATTTGCTGCTTCAATGTAAGATTTAGTTACTCTTGCAGCATCATTAAAAGCATCAGGCAATTGATTTGCAATCCTTTGCAAATGCACAATTCTTTGCACTTCTAATTCACATTGTTTTGTACGAGGATCACATATATCAAGTGGGATTTTCCACGAAATTTCTTTTTTCAGTTGATTACTTCCTCCCCCTAATGTCGGGAAATGTGATTCGTCAAAATGACAATCTGCAAATCTTGCAGTAAATAAATCACCCGTTGTTGGTTCAAGATATTTAATAATCGAGGGTGATTCATATCCGACATAGATGCCCATCCTTCTTTGAGGTCCCATTTTTGTCCTTTGAGGTGGTGCTATTGGTACATATACCGCACACCCAAAAATTCTTAAATGGGAAATATCGAGTTCTTTTCCCGTTATAATTTGAGTAGGGGAGTAGCTATGATAGCTTGTCGGTCTAATTTTTACTAATGCTGCTGCATGCAATATAGCATGTCCCCAAGCAGAAACGGGGAGTTTTGATTTCATCAATAAAGGTCGTGCAATTAATTGCAACCTTTTGATTAATGATTCAGCCAGACCATTTTGGGTATGCACATACGGAACGGGATGTTCTACAGTGATACCAATAGATGTGCAAAAATCATCAAAAACATTTGATGTGTATTCTCCAGCATTATCAAGGCGTATTTTCTTTATTGGATAATCATGAAATTGTGCTCGCAGTTTAATAATTTGTGCGAGTAGCCTAGCAAAGGCCAGGTTGCGAGTTGACAATAAACAGACATGGGACCATCTTGTTGATGCATCAATTAGTACCATAAAGTACTTGAATGGTCCACAAGGTGGATCTATTGGTCCACATATATCACCTTGAATTCTTTCCAAAAATGCAGGGGATTCAATTCCCACTTTTGCTGGAGATGGCCTGGTAATTAATTTTCCTTGATAGCAAGCAGCACATGTAAACTCATTTGGATTCAAAACCATTTTATGGTTTAATTTATGGCCACTAGAATTTTCAATTATTCGCCTCAACATCACGCTGCCCGGATGTCCAAGCCTTTCATGCCAAGTTATAAATTCACTAGTAGCCTTTAGGCCTACTAGGTTATGTACTTCTCCGGCATAAATTTTTGTATAATATAATCCGGATGTCAAACATGGCAGCTTTTCATGAACAAACTTTTCACCATTGATGGTTTGAGTAATTAAAACATACTCATTTCCTGCCTCATTTAAAGTTTCAATGTGATAGCCATTTTTTCGAATATCACCAAAACTTAGCAAGTTCCTTCGAGCCTTGCTTGAAAATAGGGCATTTTCAAATGCCAATTTTGTCCCTTTAGGGAGAAATATAACTGCTCTTCCAGATCCTTCAATACAATTTTCATTACCGCTTATAGTTTTCACTGCGGTCTTTCCCAATTTTAATTGGGAGAAAAAGCTTTTGCTTTTTAAGATACTGTGCGTTGTAGCACTATCAATGAGGCAGATTTCATTTTCAACTTGGTCATCCATTTCTTTTCAGAAGGTAATAAAAACAACATCAGTAATATAATATAATCACTGCAAAATACATTATAACTTGGGGGATACAAAACAGGGAGTAAAACACTAAAATACAAAATATCATAAGGCAAAATATATCATACGCAAAATACAAAATGTAAAGCCGATCTTTTCACTTTTCTTTTTCAGTTTGTGCCACCAATAAAATCATCAGTGTCCAAGTGGGTAATGTCATCATTCAGAACATCATCAAAGGTATCATCGTGGGTGGCATGATGTGTCTCGGGATTAGATCTTTCTTGCCTTTTCGAGGCCTGGTACAGCTCAGCTAAATGACTAGCTGTTCGACAAACTCGGGCCCAGTGACCCTTGATTCCGCAGCGATCACATGGTTGATCATTATTTCTATCTCTTTTAGGCTTTGGCTGCGATTTATAGGGCCTCCTGTTGTCACTTCTACGGTTGAATTCATATCGAGGTTTATTTCGATATTTATTTCTCGCAGATGATTCAGGCCTACCACGACCACGATCCCGATTTCTGTCACGATTAAAATTTTGATTTCTTTGATTCCCACGATCCCGCACTTGGTTTTCTGCTTCTGTGGCATTTGCTTCAGGAAATGGGGCAGCACCTGTTGGCCTGGATTCATGATTTTCAGCAATAATTCTTTATTCTGCTCGGCCAGAAGTAGACAGGTGATAAGCTCAGAGTATTTTTGAAAACCCCGCTCACGGTACTGCTGCTGTAAAACCAGATTTGTGGCATGGAATGTGGAGAATGTTTTTTCCAGCATATCAGATTCAGTTATTTTTTCTCCACAAAGTGTCAGTTGCGATGTAATACGAAACATCGCTGAATTATACTCACGGACTGATTTGAAGTCCTGGAGCCTTAGATTATGCCATTCGCTTCGAGCCTTTGGCAGCACCGTCATTTTGAGATGATCATATCTCTCTTTCAATTTCAGCCACAGTTCAAGTGGTGATTCCAGCGTCACATATTGAAGTTTCAGAGATTCATCAATATGGTGGCACAGAAAGATCATGGCTTTTGCCTTATCCTGGCTGGATGGTTTTTTGTCAGGGGCGATAGTATCTTCCAACCCCATAGATGCCAGGTGCATCTTTACGTCCCGTGCCCAGGACATGTAATTATCTCCAGAAACCTATAACGGGAGAAATTCCTGCTTTGAGAGATTAGCCATAATTATATTGAAAAGTAACGATATAAAATTATACCTAAGACAGAACTCCGATAGAACTCCGGCAGAGTCTCGTCGTGCTGATAACGTGTTATATAAAATATATATAACTAATGAGCCTATTAGCTAATATGTGAATGTATAGTTGGAGTAATAGAGACGGATATGTAAAGAGAATTAGGACAAGTATGTAATCAAGAGTGAGTAATTTTATTACTGAAGCATTAGTATTTATAGCTACAATGGATGATGACTAATGCTCTCAATTGCTACGTGTCCAACATTCACAAAGGCTTAGTGTCAAGCCGTATAACACATATGGAAATTTGGCAGTAGGACCACATTTTATTCGATCCATAAAACCAATTGTCATATTTTGTTGTCTCGTGTGCCCGACAAAATCCTACTACACCAATGAAAACTTTTTTCTGAGAACAATCCAATAACAATCCCACAATCCTATCGATTTTGCGCCAATCTGCATATATTGATTTTGTTTAATTTGTCTTGAGGAGGTAGGATCGTATATAAAATTGTCCAATTATCAGAATTGCAATTTAATAATATTGATGTTATTAATATTATAAATTCAATTTTTTCAATCCAATACAAAGTTATGGATTTTTTTAATCTACAAAAAATCAGGTCAATAAAAATTTAAAAGAATTTATATATAATTAAAATAATCCATAAGTCTAAAAAGATCCAGCAAAATCTCTTGATTATTATTAAAATCTTATAAATACACCTCAATTATTTCGACTAGAATTTTTGTACGCTGTGCACGGGTATCGAATTAATATTTTTAGGGTCAATTTAATGGTTACACTATATTTTTAATGAAACACTTTTATTTAAAATATTGTAATTATATTCCTTATATTGATATGGAATTATATATTTTTAAACAAGAATTTTTAACCTTATTAAATTTATTTAATAATATAATAATATTAATATTTTTTAAAAGTATTATGTATACAATCAAAAATTTATATATATAGTTGTAATCAATCTTTTTAATATATATGAATATTGTTTCAAAATTTTGTTATATTAATAGATAGATTTCTTTTCTAAATATAAATATTCATGATGTGAAAGATGATTTGAAATTAGTCAGCAATTACGTGTGTACTCAGTATGTCTATGTGTATTAATAAGGGCCGTTGATCGAAAAATGAGCGTATAATGACTGATTAACCCCTTAAAAATAATAATTTTGAATTAAAATTAATAAGGACAATAGAGTCCGCACAGAAAAAAAAAGTATTCAGAATTTATTAGATAGATAGATTTGCTACATAGTATATGGATGCTAGTCAACTCATACAAAATAATGGTATATATAAATCTAGGGAAAAAAGCCAATATGATCCCACAACTTTCGTGTGTTTCTCAAATGGTCACATAATTGTGCACTTCACTTAATCCATCTAATATGTTTGCTAATTCTCGCCCAAATGATCCAGTCTAATAAATTTGGGTGGAGAATATGACAAATTTGGGTGCGTATATAGAAGATGACGGTTTTGGTGGGGGAATAAACGGTTTTGGTGGGGGAAATATGACAATTTTGGCACGAAAATAGGAATCTGCATGTACAGACCAATAAAGGGTCTGTACTCTATCTCGATTGCCTTGAAACAATAACAAACAATCAAGATAGGGTACAAACCCCTTTGTTGGTCTGTACCTGCAGGCTTGCCATATGTGATGCCAAATTTCATCACATGTCAATTGAAAAATTCTCAAAACTACTATCTATCCCCCCTCCCCCAACCTAAAACCGTCAATCATCTTCCCAAAACCGATTTGTCTTCTTCCTCCCCCCACGCACCCACCCAAAGCGATAACCGGACAATAATTTCATATATCCACACAGATATATAAAGAAATAATTTCCCGTATCCACACAGATATATAAAAAAATAACCGGACAACACATGAGAAGTCTGTACCAGTTGTACCTGTATGTGAACATTTTCCAATAACAAATAGAATCGTGTTAATTACAAGGGCTTATTGAAGCAAAGTGTTGTAATTAAGGATTTCAGGATCTTAAATAGCAGTGGATCTAATATGTACTGCCACCTTGTGAAGAAAAAGAAGACAAGAGAAGTCAGAAGATACTTAAAATATTAAAGCTTGAGGTTGGTGGCTAATTTGTTTGTATCATCCTAATGGGCAAAAGCTGCAAAAGTGAATAAATTAAAACAGTGACCCAAAAATAAGAAACATACGTAAAATGGAAAAAAGGCGTCCAAATCTCGAACCCAAGAGTCAATCCACTGTAGATGTTATCCAGTGAATGGTTGAACTCGAGTATGAAATTAGGTGAGCAAGTTATGATGTCCACTGCACAGGAATCCTCCAATTCCCTAACCATCATGCATATGTCCAACTATAACATAGCTATAAATTTTCTGAGGATTGCCTCTTTTGCCACAGAAAGGAGCTTGAACATAGTTGATATGTCTCAGACCCCTCAACAAAAGGATGAAATTAAAATAATGATACTTACTGTGACCCCTCAACAGAAGGCTCATCCAAACATCTCCAGACCAAAAACGTTTATAAAAAAAAACCTAGCTAATTTCAATTTTTCTTAGGCATACAATTCATTACTAATTATGGCCACAACAAGATATATTCACGCGTTTGTCCACGGACTATATAAAAACACTCATTCATGCATTTCTGTGTGCTAACTAGGTGTGTGCTGGGTATTTAATAGTGTCTGGGCTGTATAAAAACAATCAGCACATACAAATCATTCATTCAACAATCAACATTCATTCAGCACATATTTTGCACATATTATGCACATATTCGGCATATACAATGCACTTATTCCACTCATTCAGTGAGGTTGGAATCGGCATTCCATGGAGAAGGGCATTTCATTTGAGTGAGGTTGCCTCAAGAAAAAGGATGCCGGGAGGAAGAGGAAAAGGAAACAAAAGCTGATGCTATGAAAAGGAACACAAACAATGACATTATTGCCATGATTGGTGATGGTGTGGTTAGCTAGGTTAATAGGTTTGCAGAGAATTCAAGTGAAGTAGTATGAAGGATGGTAAAGCTGACAGAAACCCATACCACTTATGCCAACTGTGTTTGGTAAATTTCCATTTGACTTTAAAAACCATAGGAAATCTCTTTGGTTAAAAAATAAATAAAATAATGGAGTATTGTTATATGGAACTTACTTCTTCATATTTATTGATGGGCTGAAACGTCTTTTTGCAATAATTTTTGTTGGGAGGATTTAAATTCTTTGCAGTTAGTTAATGCTTTCACATTTATATATATCTATGACGCTACTAAATCAAAGAATGTTTGTTTTAGTAAAATTTGTGTCATCCTTCCCAATCTTGTTATTTATAAACCAAAACATTATGTTGAGAAGCAAATTCTCAGACCCTTCAACAAAAAGATGAAATCAAAAGAATGATACTTACTGTGGCCCCTGAACAAAAGGCTCATCCAAACATCTCCAGACCAAAAACGTTTGTAAACAAACCTAGCTAATTTCACTTTTTCTTAGTCATACAATTCATTACTAAATATGGCCACAACAAGATATATTCACGCGTTTGTCCACGAACTATATAAAAACACGCAATGCATTTCTGGGTGCTAACTAGGTTTGTGATGGGTATTTAATAGTCTGGGCTGTATATAAACACTCAACAGATACAAATCATTCATTCAACAATCAACACTCATTCAGCAAATATTTTGCACATATTTTGCATATATTTGGCAATTACTCCACTCATTCAGTGAGATTGGAATTAGCATTCCATGGAATTGGAATCGACACTTATCAATGTTGTTGTATGTTGATTGGAAGTGTTATTTGAGTTTACAGTTGTAATTGATAGATGATTTCGATTGAAATCGATATAATACTCGCTGAAAATATACGTAAAATGGAGAAAAGGCGACCAAATCTCGAAACCAAAAGTCAATCCAGCGTAGATGTTCTCCAGTGAATGGTTGAGCTTGAATATGAAATTAGGTGCCCAAGTTATGATGTCCACTCCACAGGAATCCTCAAATTCCCTAACCATCATGCATATGTCCAACTATAACATAGCTATAAATTTTCTGAGGATTGCCTCTTTTGCCACAGAAAGGAGCTTGAACATAGTTGATATGTCTCAGACCCCTCAACAAAAGGATGAAATCAAAATAATGATACTTACTGTGACCCCTCAACAAAAGGCTCATCCAAACATCTCCAGACCAAAAACGTTTGTAAAAAAACCTAGCTAATTTCAATTTTTCTTAGGCATACAATTCATTACTAATTATGGCCACAACAAGATATATTCACGCATTTGTCCACGGACTATATAAAAACATCCATTCATGCGTTTCTGTGTGCTAATTAGGTGTATGCTGGGTATTTAATAGTGTCTGGGCTGTATAAAAACAATCAGCACATACAAATCATTCATTCAATAATCAACATTCATTCAGCACATATTTTGCACATATTATGCACATATTCGGCATATACGAAGCACTTATTCCACTCATTCAGTGAGGTTGGAATTGGTATTCCATGGAGAAGGGCATTTCACATGAGTGAGGTTGTCTCAAGAAAAAGGATGCCGGGAGGAAGAGGAAAAGGAAACAGAAGCCGATGCTATGAAAAGGAACACAAACAATGATATTATTGCCATGATTGGTGATGGTGCGGCTAGCTAGGTTAATAGGTTTGTAGAGAATTCAAGTGAAGTAGTATGAAGGATGGTGATGATCAATTGACATTCCATGGAATTGGAATCGACACTTATCAATGTTGTTGTATGTTGATTGGAAGTGTTATTTAAGTTTACAGTTGTAATTGATAGATGATTTCGATTGAAATCGATATAATGATCGCGGAAATCAGTGAAGAAACGACTTCTACCTAAGAGTAACCATTTTTCCGGCAAAGTTTTGTTAAATTGCAGCAAACTTTAGTAATCTTGAGCTACGGTAATTTTTTCTAAAATGCGAGCACATATTTGTGATCCTCATGTTGAAAGGAGTTGAATGCACATAAGTTTCACCATTTTCGAAAGAGTTTGGATGATCGTCGAATTCACTATTCGTCTTTCTTCTCTGGTGAGCCAATTCCTTTCCGGGGATGGTTTTGCATTCTGAAAATGGATATGAGATCCTTGTGAGGTGTAGATTCATCTTCCGGACTGATTTTGTTGATTGAATCGAGTCTACACCAAGTTTTGGATGGAGAATATGATAAATTTGGGTAGGTATATAGAAGATGACGGTTTTGGTGGGGGAAATATGACGATTTTGGCATGAAAATAGGAATCTGCATGTACAGACCAACAAAAGGTCTGTACTCTATCTCGATTGCCTTAAAACAATAACAAACAATCAAGTTGTATCTGCAGGCTTTCCATATGTGATGACAAATTTCATCACATGCCAATTGAAAAATTCTCAAAAATGCAATCTATCCCCCCCTCCCCCAACCTAAAAAACCATCAGTCATCTTCCCAAAACCGATTTGTCTTCTTCCTCCCCCTACTCACCCACCCAAAGCGATAACCGGACAATAATTTCATGTATCCACACAGATATATAAAGAAATAATTTCCCGTATCCACACAGATATATAAAGAAATAACCGGACAACACATGAGAAGTCTGTACCAGCTGTACCTGTATGTGAACATTTTCCAATAACAAATAGAATCGTGTTATTACAAGGGCTTATTGAAGCAAAGTGTAGAAATTAAGGATTTCAGGATCTTAAATAGCAGTGGATCTAATATGTACTGCCACCTTGTGAAGAAAAAGAAGACAAGAGAAGTCAGAAGATACTTAAAATATTAAAGCTTCATGTTGGTGGCTAATTTGTTTGTATCATCCTAATGGGCAAAAGCTGCAAAAGTGAATAAATTAAAACAGTGACCCAAAAATAAGAAACATACGTAAAATGGAGAAAAGACGACCAAATCTCGAACCCAAGAGTCAATCCACTGTAGATGTTATCCAGTGAATGGTTGAGCTAGAGTATGAAATTAGGTGACCAAGTTATGATGTCCACTGCACAGGAATCCTCCAATTCCCTAACCATCATGCATATGTCCAACTATAACATAACTATAAATTTTATGAGGATTGCCTCTTTTGCCACAGAAAGGAGCTTGAACATAGTTGATATGTCACAGACCCATCAACAAAAGGATGAAATCAAAATAATGATACTTACTGTGACCCCTCAACAGAAGGCTCATCCAAACATCTCCAGACCAAAAACGTTTGTAAAAAAAACCTAGCTAATTTCAATTTTTCTTAGGCATACAATTCATTACTAATTATGGCCACAACAAGATAGATTCACGCGTTTGTCCACGGACTATATAAAAATACTCATTCATGCATTTCTGTGTGCTAACTAGGTGTGTGCTGGGTATTTAATAGTGTCTGGGCTGTATAAAAACAATCAGCACATACAAATCATTCATTCAACAATCAACATTCATTCAGCACATATTTTGCACATATTTTGCACATATTATGCACATATTCGGCATATTCAAAGCACTTATTCCACTCATTCAGTGAGGTTGGAATCAGCATTCCATGGAGAAGGGCATTTCATTTGAGTGAGGTTGCCTCAAGAAAAAGGATGCCGGGAGGAAGATGAAAAGGAAACAGAAGCTGATGCTATGAAAAGGAACACAAACAATGAATTATTGCCATGATTGGTGATGGTGCGGCTAGCTAGGTTAATAGGTTTGCAGAGAATTCAAGTGAAGTAGTATGAAGGATGGTGATGATCGAATGAGAATCCACGACCTATTTATTGATGGGCTGAAATATTTTTTTGCAATTAATTTTTATTGGGAGCATTTAATTTCTTTGTAGTTAGTTAATGTGTTCACATTTATATATATCTACGACGCAACTAAATCAAAGAATGTTTGTTTTAATAAAATTTGTCTCATCCTTCTCAATCTTGTTTTTTATAAACCAAAATATTTTGTTGAGAAGTAAATTCTCAGACCCCTCAACAAAAACATGAAATCAAAAGAATGAGAGTTATTGTGACCCCTCAACAAAAGGCTCATCCAAACATCTTCGGACCAAAAACATTTGTAAAAAAACCTAACTAATTTTACTTTTTCTTGGGCATACAATTCATTACTAATTATGGCAAAAAACAAGATATATTCACGCGTTTTTACACAGACATAGTGTTGAAGTCTTCCGCTGCCATCTTGAAGTCTTCCGCTGTGGACGTCGCGGTACAAGTTTGAGGAAGGCCCGCGACGTAGTACTTCTTGACATAGTGTGTTGGAAAAATTGGAGACCCCCACAAAAGCAGACATCGAAAGCTACAAGGAAAAGAGAAGAGAAGGAGACAAGGAATCCCGAGGCGTGCATTCAATGCACTGGGCTAAAGAACTTATCCAGCGATATTGCCGGTGTTCTCCAGGCTTCAACGGGTTATCTGCCGGAGGTGGCAGAGACAGGAATCAATGGCTATATTTTGTACTGGCAGTGGAGACGAGAGAGTTAGTCTTCTTCCAGTCTATATGTCTTTTATGAAGGAATAGAGTCTCAAAATTTATAGCAAGAGAAAAGATCCTCCCTCAACCCGTTCAGATCCGGAAAAAGGGGGAACATATCTTTTGCCCACTCCACTCCCTCAATTGCTTGACTCGGTAAACTCTCCATGGCTTTTACAATACTAAAATTAGGCTAACAATCCCCCACATATTGTAAAAGCCTGTCCACATGTACCACTAAGTAGTCCAATGTCTCAAACTAGTGTGTGTTACCACTATGAACTAGTCATTGACTGAGAAGACATGATCCACGGAACAATTGGTGAAGCTTTAAGCTTCTATGAACCAAAGATTCCTATTATGAAACAGTGGTCCCAACAGTCACATTGGACTAAGTATGCCATTGTTCAACGCGGTTTTGCGCCCATAGGCCATGCGCGTGCCTGTAGTTCATGAGTGCTCTAGAGGATTAGCCAAATTCTCATAGGAGCGGCCCCACTCCACACTCATATAGGTAGTATCATCAAGTGTATTCTGCATACAATACACCACCCTATAAGGGCTATGAAACTATTAAGAGTATAACTCAACCCTCATTTAAATATGCAGTAATGAGCACAACACACATCATAGGAATGAGATATAAATGGACTGTGCTCCAGATAATCACATCAACTTGTTATTACCCATATGAACTTACTTCATGGGATCTCCAATCACATAAGTTGGGTTCTTGTTGCTGTAGATTATTCAAGATGGCTCTTAAATCTCATTCCCCTCGATGTTTCAAATATTTTTCCTCTCGTAAGAGGTTTTGTCAGATGATTGGCCAAATTCACTTCTGACCTCACATAATTTATGGAAATAATTCCATCTCTCATTATAAAATTTTGTTTTAGCTATAGCTATTGCCGATTGGCAATCACAGTAAATTGACACAAATGAATTTAGAGTTGTGCCCACAATTTTATGCTTTGATGTTTTTCAACCACTCAACATTACTGCTATCTAATTCCAATGCAATGAACTCAAACTTCATTGCGGATTTAGCTATTATTGCTTGATTGGTTGACTCTCATGTGACTACCTTTTACTGATGTAAATACATAACTAGTGGATTTCTCTTCATTGGAATCAAACATCCAATTAGCATGATTATATCCCCATAGGATAATAAAATCCACTGCATTAGATACCATAATTCATGGTACCTCTCAAGTATCTCATCGGTCTATCTAATGTAGTCCAATGTTAATAATTCGAATTATAAGTGTACCTGCTTAGTCTACTCACAACACAAGTTATATTGGATCTCATAGAGCTCATCATATATAATAAATTTCTAATAATTTGTGCATATTTAGACTAAGCAACAGGTTCACCTCTATATTATTTTTGATTTTGCATTAGGATCATAAGGAGTGTCTACAGGAGTCACCTCATAGTGTCAAAACTTATTAACAAGTTTCTCAAGATAATGCTCTTGAGTCACTGTGATTCCAACACTCGAACTTATGACTTTCATGCCTACCATCACACTAGCTTCTCATAATTTTTTTCATATCAAATTTATAAGCTAGAGCTCACTTAGTGTTAGACACTATATTGAGTGAAGTTCCAAGATTAACATATCATCCACATACAAACTAAGGATAATGCATTCTCCATTGGCTTGCTTAGTATACAATATTATCCACATTTGTAGAAGAAAATCCAAGTGCAAGTAAAGTTTGGTTAAACTTCTCATTTCATTGTTTAGGGGCTCGTATTAACCCATACAATGAATTTGGTTACTTGTACACTTTATTTCTTTATTATGTTGAACTATATTTCTTCTTCCAAATTTCCATTCATAAAACATCGTTTAATATCCATTTGATGGACCACAATGTTATATACCGAAGCTAAAGCTATTCTTGTCACTTGCGTGAAGGTATCAAAATAATATTTTACTTTGTCTAACCTTTCGCCACCAATCTAGCTTTAGTTCTCTATACAACCATCAAGATTAAACTTTCTTTTAAAATCAACTCAATACAAATAGGTTTTGCTCATGTTGATAATTCAACCAAAACCCAAGTTTGATTTTGTAAAAGAAAGTCAATCACTATTTGAATGGCCTTAATTGGATGAAGATATCGCTTGAAAGTAATTTAGATAATCACTATTTGTGAATTTTGTGTAAAAGTCACCACCGAAAGATAAAACTTTCTTTTGTCTTTTACTTCACCTCAGTGAATCATCTGAAATACCCAATTGTTCAACTCAAGTTGTATTAAACTCACAATAATGTGGATCTCTAATTTATGTATACATAACATTTTCCTACAAAGGAATATATTCTCAACTAATCAAATATTTTTGTTTCGATTATTGAATTGTACTCAAGTACATCACTTTTCAATAATAAGAAACAAATATGTTCCATTTTAGAAGCATAGCCTACAAATCAATAGTTTTGATCTCACTGATCCTACTCTATACTTTTAGGACCAAGAAGCATTAACCTTATCTAGGCACCCCCACACTTTTACATATTGAAGGTTGATAGGTACTCATCTCCATCTCTTGGTAGGATTTTTCCTATCCTTTTGAAGATGATTTGAGTTAAGGTTGGTTCACTCCACAATTGATGCACTCAATTGCATCAAGATTATTATTTCGCTTGATTCTATTGTTCTCCACATCTATTTTATACACTTAAAATTTAAGTATAAATTGTGTATCTCAAGTGATCATCAACAAACATGACAATATTTCTTGCCACCTCAAGTTGGTTTTGTTTGAGATCACCTAAATTAGAGTGGACTAAAAATCAACATACTAGATTCACTAAATATTGTAGGATATTATTTCTAAGTTATTATGGATTCTACACATTTTTAATATTTAATCCTTTCAGTAATAGAATTACCAACACATGGGATTAAACCAAAATGTAAATCCAATTAACATCAGAGATAATAAATATCCTAATCTAGCATGTGTCATTGATCAATTAAATAAATAAGTGTAACTAAACCATTCTCATTATCAATGAGTTTAGAACAAATTTTGTACGCATTCCATCGGTCATATTTGTCCTCCATTCATGATCAGTATTTTGCAGAAATTATCATAACAAATTCAATTGAGCATGACCACAAATTGTCAAGCAACAACTCTCAATTTGTAATAATTTACTAATTTTTTGCTAAGATAAATGGCAGGCAGGACAAGACACCAACCATATATAAATCGCCACATGCTACTCCCACAGCAGCAAAGCAATCCACATAAAAGGCCCAATGGAATTAAATAATTAAAGCAAACCTGGAATCTGGATTCCACCTTCTCTCTGAATCCTTATTTCCGTGACTGAAGCCAAATGGTCACCACGCATTTCCCCTTTCCTTCTGTTTTTACTCATTCGCAGCTCATAAAAATGTTGACCGAGTCCACAGGAAGGAGTAATTGGAATGTGTCTCCACAAATTCTCAGTCTCTGGCTGTTTGAAGCATTCTGTCTCAAGATAACGCCTCTCCGACATCCAGCAACGTCGCCGACGCCGCCAATACTCTGTCCGAGGCTCTGTTCCTAGCACCGCCGCCCTCACCTGCGCGACGCTGCGGTGCCGATCCGCCGCCGCTACCCAGCCTTCATCCTGCTCTCGCCTTGCCTCGCGCCGCCGTCCCTCTGCCGGTGAAGCTCAAGCCACAACAGACTTGGATACACTTCGGTGTTCTCCACACCTTCTCCCTGCTATGACTGAAGTGCTTCTCTGTGTACGGGACCTTCCTCTTATTAATAATTATGATAAGTTCTTCAGATTGTTGGAAAAATTGGAGACCCCCACAAAAGCAGACATCGAAAGCTATAAGAAAAGAGAAGAGAAGGAGACAAGGAATCCCGAGGCGTGCATTCAATGCACTGGGCTAAAGAACTTATCTGGCGATATTGCCGGTGTTCTCCAGGCTTCAACGGGTTATCTGCCGGAGGTGGCAGAGACAGGAATCAATGGCTATATTTTGTACTGGCAGTGGAGACGAGAGAGTTAGTCTTCTTCCAGTCTATATGTCTTTTATGAAGGAATAGAGTCTCAAAATTTATAGCAAGAGAAAAGATCCTCCCTCAACCCGTTCAGATCCGGAAAAAGGGGAACATATCTTTTGCCCACTCCACTCCCTCAATTGCTTGACCCGGTAAACTCTCCATGGCTTTTACAATACTAAAATTAGGCTAACATAGTGTTGCGACGTAGCAGATGAGATGATTGCGACGTGGACCTCTGATCCGGATGGAGTCGCGGCTTCGAAGAGGCGTTGGGCGGGATGGCCGGAGCAAGCTTCCGCCGGCGTCTTCTCCTCCGCAAGGGTTCGTCGGACGGTGGCAGTGGCTGCTGGGCTGTCAGAGACCAAGAAGGTGGACGGAGGAGAGCTCGGGACCGACGATAGCGGCTGGAGATAATCTGAGGGTTTTCCAAAAACTCGCCGGAGAAGATGGTCGGGAAGAATTTCGGCAGGTTGGCCGGAGCAACTGTTGATGCCGGAGAGATTGAGGGATATCGCGAGTGGCTGCCGAGAGGTCGTGGGCCGATGAAAGGATTTGTTGCTGCGCGGAATCGCCGGAGATGGTGGAGACGCGAACGCTCGCCGGAGGGAAACCACGGGGACGTATTCGGGAGGTGCCGCGCCGCCGCCACTTGAAGACGAGGACGAAGAATACAGCGGATGGTGTTTTGGATGGCGGCCTCAGGGCAGGGCTGATGGTGGCAGGTCTAGTCGGCGGCAGGTGATGGCCGGCTCGTCGGAGATACGGCGAGAATGGTGATCGGCGGGCGGGATGAAGTCGACAGGAAGGGTTGGGCTGCCGGGCTTGACCTATGGTGGAGTTGGGGCGGACCAATGTAAGGGATATGGGCTGGTGGGGTTCGGCCGGATGAGGATAATGGTTTTGGGCTGGTGGAGTTGAGCCGGAGCAGGCAAGGGGAATGGGATGGCCTTGGCCCATCCGAATTTATGGGCTTGAAACGGTTGGTGGGCTGGGCCGAAAGGGGGATTGGTGACCAAATTAGATCTTGGCAGAATACTCCATTTACTTATACCTTGTGCCAATTGGGTCGGGCTTGCATTGTTTTTCTTGCATTAATTAGATTAAGCCCAATGACTTCGGTACACCTAATCTTGAGTCTCGTCGCCGTTGCCGTTGACCGCATTGACTGGTAGAATTCCGGAGACATTCCGGCGGTGCTCCGACAAAATTCCGGTGACATTCTGATGAGACTCCGGTGACCCATATTTGATCCGAATTCTTAATCGGGTTGATCCGGGCATCCATGCCAGTTCACAAATGACGAGATTGGGAAGGATGAAACAAATAATTTACTAAAACAAACATTCCTTGATTTAATTAGTCGTGTCATTCATATATATACTAGCCAAATGCGCTGTTCTACGCACAGCATATTTAGTATGAACAACTGCCCATAGCAAAAGAAGAAACAAGTGTAGAAAAGGCAATTGCAGCATTTGGCAAAACAATTAAATAGGTTGAAAGAATGTTAAATATCCAACGTATACCATGATATCTGAAGGGGGTTCGAGAATGAAATATGTTCCAACCGACATTTATACGAACATTCTAAACTATGCTCTAGCAGTAATAAAATGAATATTGTGCCAAAATTTTTGCTGTAGAAAACCACATGGGTTGTTAAAAAAACAATAGGAAATTAGGGTCAGACAGAAAGTAAACTTTGACATAATGATGTTACCTTGGTTTCTTAGGCCAGCAGAAAGGCAAGCACTCTTCACTGATCATTGTCCACAAAACTGCAACAAGTGGGGGTCGAAGGTGATCTGATTTGGGATGGGGAGCATGTGCTACTTCTAGGCATCTGATGATTAAAATACATATCAAGGCTTGAAGGTGAGGCAATTCCTGCCTTTCTCTTGCTCTTAAACATTCACTTAACAGACATGTAAGGAAGCATTCCCAGAATTTTCTCATCTTTTACAAAATAAAAGCATAACCCAATTATTCAAGATACCCGTCCTTTTTCTTCTCAAGATATATTTGTACTGAAGCTTTTCTCCCTGCTGGTCCTTCCACTGCATTGAAGATGGGTAAAATATGTGAACCTACTAAAGGATACACATCATACTGTTCATAAATATTAGATCTGTTAACCAAGTTGCAATCTTCAGAATTCACAATAAGCTCTATCAAGTACAAAATAAGGGATGTTTGACTGGATTTCTAACTCATGAAAAAGACCCTTTAGGGGTACATTTTCACAAACCCACCAATACAAATATCTCTATAAATAGTTCTTGCACTAAATAGGAAGACATCAGAATCTAATGTGAAACATCCATCCTGGCGATCAATCATTTATTAAAAAAGAATGCATAATTGAAAACTTCGCAATCAATTCCATTAGGTAAGGGCAAAAAATAAGTTAATTTTTTTTTAAAATATGATTGGGAGATACTTTCACGGAGATATCAAAACAGAAACCACAGCCAAAAAGTCATGTATTATTATAACAAGACAAAAAAAGAAGCATCCACATACACAAATGATTCTGAGCTTAGTAATGCACACTGAGCTTCAGCCTCAAATCCTGCAAAATTAGATAAGAAGCAACCAAGTATGACACAGGTTGGATTGCTTTTGTTTTCCTTTACAATCAAGAATTTGGAAGAATGTCCAACTATACGTGTGACGCCCTCCTTGCCTGCACGGCGCCGGAAGAATGTCTAACTATTTCGTTAGTCTTGCCAGTGTAGAGATTCGTTAGTCTTCGCAATCAATTTTGTTAGCAATTGATAAAAATAACTCGATCCAATCATACGCCCAAGAGGTTTCAAACAACAATGATTTTCGTGATGCTGTCATCAGGAAGATTATATGTTCCAGATTATGCAGGCAAAAACACGTATCAGATGAGAAAGAACATGTCCAATCCTTTCAACAAATGTGGATCTGAAGCTAGAAGGAGAATTCTAAGTTTCTGACGGGAAAGAAGTACTTTTATTGTCAGAGTTAATTTTCAGCAAAAGAGAAGAAAACTACCATAGAAGTTCAACCACCGTGAAAGTTGGACAATATAGTTTTCATCACTTGTTACGAAACCTAACAGAAAGTTGCAGAATGACAAATTCTTTAAACTTCAGTAAAAAGATTGCAAGCTTATTATTTTGCAAATTCTTCTTTACCAATTCTTTCTCAATGCACGTATACAAGTAAACTATAATCCATCATTGGGATTTCCGAAGAAGATGAAGAGATGAAGATAAGATTAATCTAGACGATAGGAAAGTTGGGTACCTCCAAAGCTTTTTCTTCATCATAGATAAATTTGGTCAGTATCTTCATAAGATCCCTCCTTTCAGCTTGAGCTCCACTTAAGGCCCTGCTAATCTATTGAACAAAAGATCATTCCAATGGCAATTTATAATCAATCTATTGTCTAGCAGAATGGAAAAACACTGATAGTACATAGAACAACCAGGGTAAATATTCTGACGACAATTGTATCGTGTGGGAATAACCAAATTTATAAGTACACAGAATAACCCTCTAGGGATGTGCTATGGTTTGAAGATTAGGCACTGCATATTTTGTGGGCTGTTCATCCATGATTTTATATAGAGCTGGAATGTGAGTATCTGCATTGGCCTACGCACAGTGGTTTGAAAGAAGAAGATAGTAAAGTTTTTTAGCTTTGATAAATGTCTGACTTGGCCACGTATTTCATTTTTTAATTAACTAATGTAAAAATGGTTTGGGTCTTTCCAGGATGCTCAGGAGCTTTCCACACTAATGTGTTGCACTTATGCGGAAACTCTTACCTTGATTGAACCAGTACTTATTGGGCATGTCTCATGCTTTAGCCATTTTTTTCTGTAGCTCTGCGTTTCTACACTTGTTTCAGTCGAGTATGAATTAATTGGTAATTGAGGGCTTTTGTTTGATTGTTTAGGCAGAATGCTTTGTGTTGATAAAGCCTTTGTCAAAGAGCACCTATAGAAGGATAAACAGGGAGGTGGCTGAACTTTTATGGCTGGAGCTTGTGTGGCTGGTTGATTGGTGGACCGGGGTCAAGGTGTATTTCTTATGTACTGTCCAAATCTACTTTAACTGATGAAATGAACTAAGAATAATACGTGTGCATAAAGTGGATGCCATTTTCTTATGATTTGAGGCAACTCTATGGTGTTACAACCTGAGCCTTGTGGTATTATAGCCATTAATTGACAATTCTTTTCGAGTAATTTTCTTTATTCAATCTGCTTCCAGTTTTGGTGATGAAATTTGTGAAGTAAAATGAAGTGTCAAATGGTTACAGTGCTTGATAATTATATGTGATATTAATCTGCTTCCAAATATTCACTGATTGGATTGAGCGAACACATCAAGAAACGTCCGCCCCTAGCAACAACAGAAAAGGTTCAACAATTTGTGCGGGTAAGCCTACCATTAAAAAAAAAATGTTCTTGTTTATCATATTGTCCCACTTTGTGTACACACTAAATTCAAGTTAATCATTTGTTTGATATGTATTATGAAACTATAATGTAGGTGAAAATAACTAATTTTTTTTAAAAAAATAATCATTCCTTTTCGACCAAATTGAAGATACCCTACATTTATGGGTTTGCTTCCTTTTGATCACCAAAATAAGCAGCTATCTGAAGTGAGATAGTGGATATTTGCTTCCACTTAAGTGTGATTTCAACTGTTTATATTCCTGATTTAATGTGCATTGTTTCATAATTAATTCATCTTTAGGCCAAAGGAAGGGAAGCTATTGTTGCTGGATTTTATCACGAAGGCTATGAAGAATCACTGCTAATGCTAATGAGAAGAAGAGGTGTTCATGCCGGCCTGGTAGTGAAGGTACTGCTTTTTTTTTTCTTTTTTGTGTGTGTGTGTGTGTGTGTTGGATGTTTAATTGATTGTTTTTGTTTATAAATGTGCTGTAAAAAAGAAATATATCTTTCGAATTGTTTTATGATTAAAGGGTGAGGAAGGTACTCTTTCAATGACTACAAGAGTGAAATCACCAATTGCATCAAAAGGACTTCCGGTTAATTACTGTTCAGGTTTCCGCTCTCTCGATAGCATTCCTGCTGAAACAGAGGATGGTGTGTACCATGTTTACTGCCGCCTTCTAATTTCTCTCTGTTCAATTTGGTTTCTGGTCAAATTGATAAATTAACCAGCTGTTGAGGCTTGCAGGGTTTCACATTGTCAGTTCTTGGGCGAACTTTAGTTTATAATGTGTGAACATGCACAATTACACACTAACTGAAATGTTATTGGTCTTCGGTGATTGAACACTATAGCAGTATCACGCAATACCTTCAATATGGTTGTCAATGCAAAGGACTATGGCTTTGAACCATCTGACACTCCAAGAACTGATAGATCTGTAAGCCCTCATAATATTCTTTTATTGTATTTATTTACTCATCCGTCCACACAATGCTTCCTGCTTGTTTGTGTTAAATGTCCCTTAAACGAAGCAACCTTTTTTGTTCTATGATCTAAGCAGCTTATTCTTAATGCATTATGACATCAGTTATATAGCCCTGTTCTTATATTAAAATCTCAGGTATTCATTAACAGCAAACTGATTGCAACCTATCATTCTTGCTTATTGTTTCAGGTGTCAAGGAATATAGAGCTGGGCTTAGCAGCTCTACGTAGTGAGAAAGGTCCAGCTTATGATCGGATCGTGTTGAATGCTGGAATGGTTGATCATTTGCTTGGATGTGATGGTGCAGAAGATGTATCTGCAGCCCTGGATAGGGCCAGGGAGGCCATAGACAGTGGCAAAGCTCTTAATAGGCTTTTAGGTTACATAAACAAGTCCATCAAACTAGCATCACAGTGAAAGACCTGTTTTGTTTCCCCTTTCATTTGTTTCTATAGTGAATTGGAGAGGATTATAGTCAACAGCATAACCACAAGTCAAAACACAAGTTTTTGATTATATATGAAACACCTTGGACTGAATTGGCAGACAATAATTTTTAACAAGCTGAAATTTATAATCTTGTCCTCCAATCTTTTTGCTTCTTCATCTTTTAGAATGTTCTCGAGCTTACAGAATATTCTCCATTGTTATTAAATTAAATTCGCAGGTTATTTTTTAAATCCATGTATTTCATATTTGTTTCTATTGCTTGGCGGATGTTAGAAAATTTCAGCTCTAAATAAATTTTATATTGTTTGATTTGGCTTCCTCAACACTACGTATTTGCTTTGTAAATTAAATATAACTAAACATTTTTGAATGTAATAAGTATCATATAAGAAAACCATGTGCATTTACCTACAATTATTTTTTTCCCTCCATGGGCAGTTGTACGCTATAAATACGCCGTGCATCGCACGGCTCCAATAGCTAGTATATATATATAAGTGGATCGACTTTTGGTGGTAATTGATAAAAGATAGATATCAGTACACATACAGAAGAAGTGGTAGTTTGATAGTCGTCCCACTTCTACATCAACGAACTTGTTTACTTAACAATTAATTAATACAGTATATATAGAAGTAGTATGTAATGGGGATATACGGAACCAATATCACCCTAGAGAATATAATATCGAGGCGCTGTCCACCAAAATGAAGGAAAGGTTGTTGTCTAGCTAGCTATTTAAGGAGCTAGTCTGAATTAATTTAATTGTTCCTTATTACAAGTAGCTAGTACAAAATTTCAAGTTTACTGGAGTACATTAAATTAAAATAGTAGAAGATACAAATAAAGAAAGAAAGAACCGATCAAATGTACTTTCGTTTACTGCTTGCTAGATTTGGTACGAGGAGGAGCTGCATTGACCCAATAATATAATGGTCATGGACGATGATAGCCCGGCCTATCTATCTTCGTGTCTCAATTCACCAGCTGGATTTCATTATATATTTATATTGTCTGGAACCATTTTTCTTTTTCATGCCAGAAATTCTCCTTACATGATAAAATTTAAGCTGATTCTGCATGCATGCCGTTATTAACAAATGATTTTAAAATATTTCTACAATATACTTAGTAATTAATTAATACTCCATATGTTAATTATGTGTCAACAACCATATAGTACATACAACTACGCACACTTTTTGTCCTAGTAATAAGGATTGAAGTTAATTTATTGTATGAAGTGCATATATATACAAGCACAACCCTATATATAATATATTCATATTACATACTCAATATACATATATAAATTCTGATGTAAAAGGAATTGTTATTATTATTATGAGTAGCTAAAATTGGACGAAGGAAGTGCAGAGCTGCAAATGCCTCATTCAGGCAAGGAAGACAGACACCCCAATAATATTATTACAAAAGCTTAAGGACTAAGGTATTCTTCCTCTCCAGCCTAGATAAATAGAGCTTGAACTCAATTATTCGATCATCCACCATAATATTATCCTTCCTTCATATTTCGTTCCCGGCCTGCAAACCTAGCTAGTTATTAAATCCTCTGCAAACTTAACCAAGCTAGCTAGGAATGGCATTGTCTTTAGTTCTCTTCTCCATTTTCTTATTAGCCTTTGCTTCCACTTCATCCTCCCACTCCCACCCTCAATTTTCTTCTTGTGGAAACCTCACTAACCTTACCTGCCCTTTTACATTCAATCATTCGTTTTGCTTCGGATCGATATTACCTTTCGAACTGCACTGCTACAACAATCAACCTGTCCTCAATTTCCTTAATGAAGACTGTGGTTATTAACGTGCTCTTGTGCAGATTTAGTAGTTCCATGGTTGTTGAAACTACGACAGAACGACCGAAGCAGTTACAGTCAGACATGTGCGACAGTTTCTGTTTCTGTGCGCGTGTCCAACCGACCCACACGAGTCTAATTCGTATCTCTGTGTATATATACCTGTATTTAGACTCTGTGTATGTAGATTTGAGTTTATTGAGTTGTAACTTTCACTTTTACACACATTACACACACTTAGTCGGTTTTTCTCTCTAGATTTGATCGTTCTATTTTCTTGAGAGTGTTAGGAAAATCCTTGATGTGTGTTTTACATTTTGAGAGATCTTTTGTTCATCGAGGTCTGTGTTAAATTGATTCAACAAGTTTTCTTGTTGAAAGAATCTCTTCATTCAAAGTTTTGGAGTTGCCTTGCAAAGGAACTCAAAGGAGATCTGAAGGATTGATTCTAACTGCTGCACCTGAGTTTCAAGATCTGAAGATTCAAACAATCGGAGAAACAGGATTGGACGAGCTGTCCAGTGATCGTGGTTGTGGGGGAGTCCAAACAACGATCAGTCTACCAGCGAGGAAGTCTTGGTAACAGAATCTGTTTTGATTGTGTAATTTTTAGGTCTAATATTTTTGAGTGATAGTATTAGAGCCTGGATTGGAATCCCCCAGACGTAGGCCGAAGGCCGAACTGGGTTACCAAATCACGTGTCTTTACTTTCTGCTGCATTACACTGATTTGCACACTCTGATTCACACACTCACTATCGTTCACACGTCGTTTTAACTACTGCTCGACGACCGCGCTAAATCCAAGATTTTACGTAATCTGGGACCAACACTTGGTATCAGAGCAGCAGACTCTGATATAGTAGAGGCGATCTGAAAAATTTCTTGGAAAGATGAATAGAGAAGGCGCTTCTTTGTCAAGACCACCACTGTTCAATGGCACGAATTATAGATATTGGAGAACTCGAATGAAGATCCATCTTATGGCACTTGGAGATGATGTTTGGGACGCAGTCGAGACAGCCTGGCAACCACCCACTCGACCACGAGCTACAGCTGAAGGTTCTACGGATCCACCTGGAAGTCGACCGGCAACGAAGGCTGAATATACTCAAGCGGAGAAGGATGCCAAGAAAGGGAATTATACGGCCTTAAATGCGATTTTGAGCGCCATGGACGAAACGCAGTTCTAGCTAGTCACAAACCACACACTGGCTCATGACGCATGGAGGACTCTAGAGGTTATGTATGAGGGTTCTGAAGATGTTCGGGCTACCAAATTACAGCGAGTTGAAACCATGTTCGAGAATTTGAAGATGAACAAGGATGAATCGATCTCAACCTATTACGGGAGGTTCAAAGATATTGTAAATCAAGCCTATTCCTTGGGATTGATTTATGATAATCAAAAATTGGTTCGAAAGATGTTGAGGACTCTTACCAAGAAGTATGCTCCGAAGGTTGCAACATTGGAAGAATTGGATAAGTTGAACACCATTACCTTGGATGGCTTAGTGGGAATTCTTCAAACATACGAGATGAACCATCTTGAAGAAGAATCATCAAGAAGTATTGCTCTCAATGTGGAAGAAGAAGATTCTGGAAACTCCTCTGAAGACGATGTATCTTATATTTCCAGAAAAGTGGCAAAGATGTTGCAAGACAGACGTACAAAGAAATTCTGGAAACAGCAAGGTCGTAGTTCTAACGATGTTCCGACGACGGACAGACCACCTCGCAGAGACTTCAAAAGAAAGGATAGCAGCAAAGTTGATCGTTTCAACAACAAGAAGAAGGACTATGACAAGCCGGACAAGTTTGCCTCGGTGATTTGCTATGAATGTGGAGGCCAAGGACATGTTCGATCTGAATGTGCCACAGCCAAAAGAAAGGAAATGCGAGAAAAGAAGGCACTGCAGGCTACTCTAGGTGATCAAGACGATGACAGAACCACTGAAGCACAGAATTCAGATTCTGATGAAGTCGTTGCATTCACTCTAAGAGAAACAAGTCCTACTATAAAAGGTATTGTCAAGTCAATATGTTTTTCACCTAATAATTGTGATTCTGATTCAGGTGAAATCGATGATGAGTACGACCAATTACTTGCTGATTACAACGAACTCAAAGAGGATTTTGAAGTTGCTGTTCGGGAAAACAAGAAGTTGTTAGGACAACTGGCAGACGTCGGAATTGCTTATGATCTTGAGGTTGAAAAGAATGAAAACTTGCAAAAGGAGAACAACACCCTTAAAAGCAGAATTCATGTTATGGAGAAAGAGTTTGATGATCTCAAAGCAAAGAACAATGAACTTCAAAAGGTATCTAAAGGTAAAAATCAACTTGATGAAGTTTTATCTATGGGAAAACGTATTGGTGATCAAACAGGTTTAGGCTTTAAGAAGCAAAGCACTCCTAGCAAAACAAAGTTTACAAGTGGAGGTTTCCTCACTTCAACTACTGATTCACCACCTGAGTTGATAGTCGGAGAATCGTCCAGACGACAGAAGGATTGCCTGTATTGCAATCTGCCTGGACACACAGCTGAGACATGCATGCGGATTCTAAGAGATCTTATGAATGGTAGACCAGTCGTATGGCCTGATCAAGAGCTTCGAAAGAAATTCAGAATGCAGAAGGCATGGATACCTAAAGGTAAAACTAATAATAATAAAGATTCTGCTTGTTTCGTAGTTCTTTCGGTGCAGGAACAACATCGAAACGAAAAATGGTATTTTGATTCGGGATGTTCAAGGCACATGACGGGAAGAAAAGATGTCTTAGACAACTTTACTGAAAAAGATTGTGGAGCCGTTATGTATGGAGATGGTACAAAAAGCAAAATTGCGGGTTATGGTAAATCTAAGGATGTTACTCTTTCTAAACTCTCTAGAATATTCTATGTAAATGGTCTTACTACTAACCTTATCTCTATTAGTCAACTTTGTGATGAAGATCTGGAGGTTAGGTTTACTAAACATAGATGCATTGTATATAATGATCGAAATGAGATTGTTATGATGGGAGGCCGTAGCAAGAATAATTGCTACATCTTGAAGGATGATATTCCACGGATTTTACTGACCAAAGATGATCAGACCACTCTATGGCACAAGCGACTTGGACACCTAAATTTTCAGTCACTGCATAAACTAAGTAACTCGAATGCTGTTCGCGGGTTGCCGCAACTACAGAAGAACGATGAAACCATCTGCAGAGATTGCGCCAAAGGAAAGCAAACCAGATCGAGACATAAGAAGATTGATGATATTAAATCAAAAGAATGCCTCGACCTGATACATATGGATCTTATGGGTCCAACCGAAGTGGAGAGCTTAAATGGTAAAAGGTACATTTTAGTATGTGTTGATGATTTCTCTAGATATTGTTGGGTTTTCTTTCTTAGGTCAAAAGATGAGACTTTTGAGTACTTTGAGGCTCTGAGTAAAAGACTCATGAATGAGAAGCAAAGGAAGATTGCACGAATCCGAACCGATCATGGCAAGGAATTCGAGAATCAGTCGTTCGATCGTTATTGCGACGACAATGGAATTACACATGAGTACTCCGCTCCCAAAACACCACAGCAAAATGGTGTTGCTGAAAGGAAGAACCGAACATTGCAAGAGATGGCCAGATCAATGCTTCACACTAGTTCAATGAGCAAAAGATTTTGGGCGGAAGCTATTAACACTGTCTGTCATATCATCAACCGAGTGTTGTTGAGACCACACTCCAACTGCACACCTTATCAACTTTGGAACGGTAAAACTCCCACGGTAAAATACTTTCATGTTTTTGGTTGCAAATGTAATGTTTTGAATGATAGAAATCAATTGCATAAGTTTGATTATAAATCTTTGGATGGATATTTCATTGGTTATTCTAATAATTCTAAAGCATATCGTGTTTATCTTACTAGTGATAAGAAGGTTATTGAATCTACTAATGTTCTCTTTGAGGATCTTGATCTATTAAGAAACAGGGTAGATGATGACGAGTTACCTCTTACTCAAAATCATGAGAATGCTAATGGTGTTGAGCAATCTGTCACTGAAGAAGAACATGCTAGTCCTAATGTTCCAGATGAAGGCCCTGATAAAGATTCTGAACCAGAAAAGGATGCTGATACAGACACTGTTGTCGAGACGACAGCAGAACCACCGTCTGAAATTCAGAACAAGAGAAAAGGTTCTAGAGTGAATAAACATCATTCAACACAGGATATTATTGGAGATCCACAAGGTCAGAGACAGACTAGGCATAAAGAGATTAATTTTAAAGATCTTGCAAGCTACAATTGTTTTGTTTCTATGGTTGAGCCAAAGAATACATCTGAGGCGTTGAAAGATGATTACTGGATTGCTGCAATGCAAGACGAGCTACTGCAATTTGAGAGGAATGCTGTCTGGGAGTTGACAGAACCACCGCAGAACGCCAACATTATTGGAACAAAATGGGTTTACAGGAATAAGACGGATGAGAAAGGCAATATCATAAGGAATAAAGCAAGGCTAGTTGCACAAGGTTATACCCAAATTGAAGGTTTGGATTATGGCGAAACATTTGCTCCCGTGGCAAGGATGGAAGCTGTAAGGATACTTCTTGCAATTGCGTGCTCTTTGAATTTGAAACTGTACCAAATGGATATCAAAACAGCTTTCCTTAATGGAAAAATCAAGGAAGAGATTTATGTTGCACAACCGAATGGATTTGAAGACCCGAAGTATCCAAATCATGTTTATCGAGTCAAAGGAGCCTTATACGGATTGAAGCAGGCACCCAGAGCCTGGTATGAGAGATTGTCAAAGTATTTGGTGGACAATGGATTTAAGAGAGGAAATGCAGACAAGACATTGTTTGTGAAGCGTCAGAACGACCACTTAACGATAGCTCAAGTGTATGTTGACGACATCATTTTTGGATCGACGTCAGTCAAACTCAGAAAGGAATTTGTTGATGCTATGAAATCAGAGTTTGAGATGTCTATGATGGGAGAATTACACTACTTTTTGGGATTACAGGTTAAGCAAGAGGCTGATGGTATTTTTCTGTGTCAAGAGAAGTATGCTAGAAACATGTTGAAAAAGTTTGACATGGATGATTCTAAGGTAGTCAGAACACCGCTAGGACAACAGGAGAAGCTGAGCAAGGATGAAACTGGAAAGTCAGTGGATCAAAAGACTTATAGGAGTATGATTGGAAGTCTACTGTACCTCACTGCTACAAGACCAGATATTTCATTTAGTGTAGGTGTATGTGCAAGGTTCCAATCCGATCCTAAGGAGTCTCACATGAAAGCAGTAAAGAGGATTATGAGATATGTTAAAGGAACAATGAATATTGGAATTTGGTTTTCAAAAAGGTCATCACTTGACTTGATTGGATTTACAGATTCTGATTGGGCAGGTTGTTGTGACGACAGGAGATCTACCACTGGAGGCTGCTTCTACTTGGGAAACAATCTAGTAAGCTGGTATTCCAGAAAACAAAACATCGTAGCTCTATCAACAGCAGAGGCAGAGTATATTGATGCCACATGTTGCTGTTCACAACTTCTTTGGATGAAGCAACTACTCGAGGACTACGGTATTCATAAGGATGATTTTTTAGTTTTCTGTGATAATACTAGTGCAATAAATATTTCTAAAAATCCTGTTTTACATAGTAGGAGTAAGCATATTGATATTCGTTATCATTTTATTAGAGATCTTGTAGAGGATAATGTTTGCAGGATTGAGCATATAGCGTCGTTGGAACAACGGGCGGACATCCTTACAAAAGCTTTAGATGGAGAAAAATTCGAAGGCCTAAGAAGCACCTTGGGTCTTTCTTACCATAATTAAATTGCTTATAACTCGGGCCTAACTGTTTTTAGTGTTTGAGTAACATTTTTGCAGGCCCATCATAAGCCCAAATGGAGAAATCCTATCCGGAACATCATTATTGCACTCGGCAGTTTTCGTGACGTCACAGCACCCCTGCAGCCGGCCTGTAACTGCTGCAACCTTGTCAATCACGTCGCACGTCTCCAGAACCGCCGAACGACTCTTAAACTTCCGGCCACTCTCTCCATTTAAGGTCTACATCTTCTCCATTTTACTTAAAGCTTTTCCCTAACCATTTTCTCTAAGTGAAGTTTCAGAGATTTCAAAAATGGCGAATGTTTCCGACCCCGACGCTCCTCACTCCGCTACCTCCTCCACGACGAGTTCGTCGTCTGGGACACCGCTGGACGCCCAACCTATCTCGGTTCTACCACCTGTTCTTTATCTTCCTCCTCCTGCTGCTGCTGCAACTTCCGAGCACCTACCCACTGAGAATCAGCCAGAAACCCAAAATCAGCCAGACACCCAAAATCAGCTTAACCCTAACCCCGAAATCACTATTGATCCCTCTTTCATTGACCAAGTTGTTCGAGAAATCAATGCTGAGCATCAAACGCCACCACTTTCCCCCCTGCAAAATCAAGGTTTACATGATATGAACCAAGAGGAAATTGATGAAGTCACTGCTTCACAGCAAACTGGAGGTCCTGCTGCTGTTGCGACCACACCAGAACCACGGAGGAAATCAACCAGAAAGCGAAAGGAGCCCACTCCTACGCCCACTCCAGCACCAGTAGCCACAACTTCGAAGAAACCACGAAAGGAACCAAGGCCACCCCCTCCTGCTTTGAAAGCCGAAGATGCTTACAGTCTTAAGTTCTACACGCGAGATATGAGGACATTTTCGAAGGAAGTTCTTAAAGGGAAGGAGTTCAAGCCCGAGGAAATCTTAAAGCATAATCATTATGATGTTTTAGGCTTTTCGGATCTTTTGCAAGAGAGGCATTTGACGTATTGGGCTAAGGGTCTCACACACTACTCACCAAGTCATGTTCGCGAGTTTTATGCGAACCTACATCCTGAGATCCTCACTCCTCATTCTGCTTGGTTCGGTAAAATTTACATTCGCGGTCAATTTCATGAACTAACTCCTGCTGTGATTCTGAAGTTGTTGAAGCTACCACCCGACGATGATATGAGCGACTGTTTGGATCTGATGCCGGAAGATACTCTCACTACTGCACTGGAGATTTCTAACCAGAAAGTTAAAAGCTTTGGACGCAACAAATTCAGTATTAAGGAGCTAACATTGAAGTTTTATTGTCTATACCAGTTTTGTAGTGCAAACATCCTTCCGACATCTAACCAGTCTCAAGTCAGCACTATGATGGGTAAATTCATACTCTGTGTGGACAAACATATGGGTCTAATCAATTTTGGATATTTTCTTCTTAAGAAAATGCTAGGGTACACCTCTGGGAGAATCAAGAAGACAATCAATTTACCCTATCCAGCTCTCATCACGGAATTCATTCTATCCATTGGTGTGAAGATCAAGGAAAAGCATTTGGTTGCTTTGAAGGAGTACAAACCACCACCACACTTGATGGACGTGCATAATGACATCAAAAATGGCCCTCCTCTAACTGGTCCTGCACTTGTGCACCAACTGAAGCAGCGGATTCTTCGTCAGAACGAGAGGCTGACCACCTGGAGCCAGGAAGCTATGGCTATAAAAAGGGAGAATCTCAAAATTCTTCATATGCTTCCTTTGTCTTTTGATGCTTCTGACTTGCAGGCAGATGATGAGGATGTTGCTCTTGATGATGAAGAGTGATATTCCATCATGGGGGAGATGGATGGTGTTGGATGGTACTGACTGGTAGTGATGACAACTGGGTAACGATATTTCAAAACTTTGGTTATTGTTTTTGGATGTTTTATTGCTGGACAATATTGATGGATGTTTGATGATGATTGTTTTCTATGACTGTTTTTATAACTGGATTACTTTTGGATTTGAACTATTATTGGTCTGTAATAGTTAGGTAATTCTGATAACTGCTGAACTACTTGTTTTTTAATCTGCTCTGATGTTTTTATAACTGCACTGTGATCATGCTCTGAATGTTTGATGGATGTTGTTTCTGAATCGTTTTGACTCTTCTGTAACATCCTATTTGTGAATCACATTGTTTTACTCTGATATGATCTCTTATACTCTTTGGACTTAGATAGTTTCAACACCATTTGGTGATGGAATTATCATCTCCACAAGATTGGGGGAGATTGTTGTTATTAACGTGCTCTTGTGCAGATTTAGTAGTTCCATGGTTGTTGAAACTACGACAGAACGACCGAAGCAGTTACAGTCAGACATGTGCGACAGTTTCTGTTTCTGTGCGCGTGTCCAACCACCCACACGAGTCTAATTCGTATCTCTGTGTAGATATACCTGTATTTAGACTCTGTGTATGTAGATTTGAGTTTATTGAGTTGTAACTTTCACTTTTACACACATTACACACACTTAGTCGGTTTTTCTCTCTAGATTTGATCGTTCTATTTTCTTGAGAGTGTTAGGAAAATCCTTGATGTGTGTTTTACATTTTGAGAGATCTTTTGTTCATCGAGGTCTGTGTTAAATTGATTCAACAAGTTTTCTTGTTGAAAGAATCTCTTCATTCAAAGTTTTGGAGTTGCCTTGCAAAGGAACTCAAAGGAGATCTGAAGGATTGATTCAGGACATCTGCTACACCTGAGTTTCAAGATCTGAAGATTCAATCAATCGGAGAAACAGGATTGGACGAGCTGTCCAGTGATCGTGGTTGTGGGGGAGTCCAAACAACGATCAGTCTACCAGCAAGGAAGTCTTGGTAACAGAATCTGTTTTGATTGTGTAATTTTTAGGTCTAAGATTTTTGAGTGATAGTATTAGAGCCTGGATTGGAATCCCCCAGACGTAGGCCGAAGGCCGAACTGGGTTACCAAATCACGTGTCTTTACTTTCTGCTGCATTACACTGATTTGCACACTCTGATTCACACACTCACTATCGTTCACACGTCGTTTTAACTACTGCTCGACGACCGCGCTAAATCCAAGATTTTACGTAATCTGGGACCAACAAAGACCTCACCCCTCTCCACACTTTTAATGTTGAGGCAATCAACTACGAAAATTACACCACAAGAGTCGTTGATCCCGGAATAATTAGGGGAAACCTTTCCTCTTGCCCTCGTAATTCCTACGGTGGTGGCATTTATGATCGGTTTGGCGACACGTTATCCGGGCATCACTAAACAACATTTAAATACACCTGTAGCTTTTGTTCACTGTTTATCTCCCGTGTCACATAATATCCGATATGTGCAAGGTCCCTTGTGTGTCAAAACTGGCCATAGAGTATGTTGAGTCAAGGTTTTGATGGAAGTTCTCAGCCGATGTTTGAACACGATTGAAGAACATACACAACTCCAGTCGAACATGTGCATGGAAGAACTTTCCTTTGGAGACTGGAATTGGCCCAACGGATCTTTCCTAATCAGAAGGGAAAATACTAATGTTTGATTGCAGGAAATCCTTCTGAATTAGAGAAAGATCAGTCAGCCAGGATTTTGGCTAATCACAACGGCTCTTTCCCCATTTAGCATCATGCCGTTTGAACTGACAGAGCTCACTGGATAAGAAGGGTTTTGGAGGATTGATTCAAACACTTCTCTCGACCTACATTCTGAATTCACTCTGAAATCTCTCTAGAGCTCTCGGAAACAATTTGGAGAAGTGATCTCGATCTTCAGCCTTGTGTCCACAAGAAATTCAACTACTGCTGGAAGATCGACCGAGCCTTGAGCACTCCTATCGATTGCTATCCTTTCTCTGTTCAGTCCTGAATCGGAGATACATCAAGGAGAGTGCTTGAGGCTAAACAGGAGAAATCACCACAACTTATTCACTCATACATCGGAGGAGGTGTGCCTCACAGGTTACTTCGGGGGAAACTCAAAGTGGTTGCTTTGGGGAGTTGAAATAGGTGGGAAGCCTATACCAGATCCGGAGAAGGAAGCTGGTCATCACAACTATCTGCCTGAAGTTTGGAGTGAAGGCAGTCAAAGTTATTTCATCTATTGTGTGTGGTTGTAAGCCATTGTTGATAACACATAGTGAAATAATCTCCTGGATTGGTATCCCCCAGACGTAGGCCGAAGGCCGAACTGGGTCAACAACTCGTGTGTTGTTTATTTACTTTGTGCTTGTTTTATTCCGCTGTGCTTCTTATTACACTCGATACAGTAATCTGTTTGTTCATTGGTGGTGTTCAGACACTCTCAGTGAACCACTGCACAAAGTTACTCACTTGCTTAACCCAGTGGACCTAACAAGTGGTATCAGAGCCACACTCTTGCGAGAGAGATCTGTTGAAGCAAGATGAGTCAAAGGTGGAACTACACCCAGCCCCCTCTTCTAGATGGCACCAACTTTGCCTTCTGGAAGAACAAGATGCGATCCTTTTTGATGTCCATAGATGATCTTGCATGGAATGCTGTTTTGGTCAAATATGTTGCTCCCAGTGTTACCAAGGATGGTGTGACCACTCCCAAAGACATGAATGACTGGAGCAAGGAAGAAAAGGGTCTGTCGAACATGAACTCAAAGGCACTGCATGCCCTCTTCAGCGCTGTGTCAGATGACCAATACTTCCTTATCTCCAACTGCACTACAGCATATGAAGCTTGGGAGATCTTGGTAAACTCTTATGAGGGTACCACATCAGTAAGGAGATCTAAACTCATTTCTCTAGATGCTGAATTTCATAAAATGTGTATGGATGAGCATGAGACTGTTAATAGTTTTTTTTGGCAGAATTCGAACTCTAACCAACCAAGCTCAACAGCTTGGGAAAACTTACTCGAATGAGGAGATTGTGACTAAGATTGTAGGTACACTTCCGGAGAGGTTCTACCCCAAGATTGCTGCCCTAGAGCTTCAAGCAAACTTTGCAACTATGAGTGTTGACGAACTTATGGGGATCCTCCAGTCTTGGGAAATGACTCACTGCAAAAAGTTCAAAGGAAAAACCACAGCTTTCAAAGTGGAAACTAAACCTCCGAGCACATCCTCTGGCAAGGAATCAAGTCCAATCCATGATGCTGACTCTGAGGATCTGGATGAAGAGGATTTGGCACTGCTAACCAAGAAATTGGCTCGCTTCCTCAGAGATAAGAAAACCAAGCAGTTTGGAAGCAAAAGGGGAGACAGCTCTTCCAGCAAGGGGCCAGAGAGAAGGAGGTCTGAGAAACCTGTCAAGAAACACTCCAAGGAATCCTCAGAACCCAAAGGTCCTCAATGCTTCGAATGCAAAGGTTTTGGTCATGTGAGGGCTGATTGTGCTAACCTCAGAAGCAAGTCTCCTGAAGTCAAGAAGAACTACTGTGCTACGTTCAGTGATGAGGATATTGTGGAATCCATTGATGATGAAGGAGGAGATGGAGTTGCTTTTGTAGGGTCATGGGATTCAGAGTCTGAGTCTGAATCAGTATCTGCCTCAGGTATTTCTTCATCTCATGTCAATACTATTATTACTGATGGAGCTTCTGCCTCTCCTTTCAGGGATTATGACCTGGAAATTGAAACTCTTGGGAACATGTATGATGAGGCCAATCTCAGACTGGTACAAACCTGTGATGAACTGGAAGGAGCTCTACTCGACCTTGTGATTAGCAGACAGGAGATTACCTTTCTCAACAATGAACTGGATGAGTTGGTAGCCAAATATTATGTTCAAGGAGAAGAAGCAAGGAAATATCTTCAGGAACTCAACACCTACAAGGATGAACACTATACTCAATGGAGAGAGCTCAAGAGTGCTGAGAACAGACGAGATGAACTGGAATACCTAGTTGCTTATCTGGAACCTTCTCACAGGAATCTATCTGTTACTGTGGATGAGTTAGCAGTCCAAGCTGGTGAACTCATGACCTCTAAGAGGGAACTCACTGAGCAAGTGGAGCAGCCTAGTGCTGAGAGAGATAACTTCCAACAAGAAGTGACCGGACTATCTGAGAAAGTTCACAATCTCACTACAGTCAATGGAGCACTTGTTGATCAAGTCACAGATCTCACCTGTCAGAAGGATGATCTTCAACATCAAGTGACTGAGCTAACAAGTCAAGTCCAGGAACTTTCTGCTAAGGTCACAAAGTCAGAAGAACTAACCAGCAGATTGAACAAAGGGAAGGATGTTCTTCAGGAAATCATTGCTGCCTCTAAGGCTCATGGAGACAGGAGAGGAATCGGGTATGAGAGAGGCTGCACTACATCCAATCAAAGGGTCTTTGTCAAAGAAGGAAGCAGCTCGTCCGATGTGTCTAAGGAAGAAAGGAGCTCTTCTGACAACTCAACCAAAGGAGCCAGCACCAGCAGGACACCCAAGAGAAGGAAGAGTAAGAAACACTCTCCTGAAGGTGAACTTCTGAAATGTGATTACTGCAGGTCCTATGGACACATGACAAAGGCATGTCATCTACTTGCTAGAGATGCCTTGACTGGACGACCTATGTTCTGGCCAAATGAGAACTTAAAGAAATTTTTCGTCATAAGAGAATGGAGAGCCAAATGGAAGATGGTATGCAATGTGGCCTTCCACACTGCTTCAAAGTCAGGAAAGAAGTCATGCTGGTACTTTGACAGTGGGTGCTCAAGGCATATGACCGGATCAAGAGAACTTCTTACCAACTACCAAGAGATCAATGGAGGTCATGTTGTTTTTGGTGATGGCAAGAAAGAGAAAGTCATTGGGATGGGGTCCATTGCTGAAGAAGGTTTTCCTGCTCTTGAGACAGTCTACCTTGTGGATGGTCTGTGTGCAAATCTGATCAGCATCAGTCACCTCTGTGACAACAAGCTCAAGGTGGTCTTTGATGATGAATGCTGTGAAGTGCTCAACGCCAAAAAGAAATGCATCTTCAAAGGTTACAGGTCAAAGAATGATTGTTATATGTTGTCACAATCTTGTTAGTTTGCTAACAGTGCAGGTACCTCTGTAACTCAACTGTGGCATGAGAGGCTAGGTCATTTGAACTTCAGGGATCTAATCAGACTAAGCAGGAAAGAAAGTGTAAAGGGCTTGCCCAAACTAAAGAGGGATGAAGCTGACACTTGTAGTGACTGCATAAAGAACAAACAACACAGAACTTCCCATCAATCCATTGACCAGTCGGGTTCAGTCCGATGTCTTGAACTCATTCACATGGATCTTTTTGGTCCTACTGAGGTCAGAAGTCTTGGTGGTAAGCAATACGTTTTGGTGTGTGTTGATGATTACTCTCGGTATACTTGGGTATCTTTTCTCAGGGAAAAGAGTGAGGCCCTCAAAGCCTTCGCCAAGCTGAGCAAACAGTTGATCACTAAAAAAGAATGCAAAATCAAGAGGATCAGAAGTGATCATGGAGGAGAATTTGAGAGCCATGCATTTGAGGAGTTCTGCAGTGAACTTGGAATCAAACATGAATTCTCTGCTCCAAGAACGCCTCAACAGAATGGAGTGGTGGAAAGGAAAAATCGAACCATTCAAGAGATGGCCAGGGTTATGCTCAACTCAAAGGATGTTCCTCAATTCCTGTGGGCTGAAGCTGTTCACACTGCCTGTTACATCTCAAATAGAGTCCACTTGAGACCCAAACATCAGAAGACTCCCTATGAACTGTGGAAGGGTAAAAAGACCACCATTTCTTACTTTCATACTTTTGGTAGTACTTGTTTTGTTCTCAATGACAGGGACCATCTCGGGAAGTTTCAAGAGAAAAGTGAAGAAGGAATCCTTGTTGGATATTCTTCCACAAGCAAGGCCTACAGGGTCTATCTTCCAAACTCAAGAAAGGTGGTTGAATCTGCTAATGTTACCTTTGTTGACAAGCCTAGCAGATCCCCTTGCCCTGCTGATGCTAAAAATCAAGAAGACTCTGGTTTGAACAACTTGGAATCATCCTCCTCTGACAACAAGGAGAATACACCAGCTCGTGCAGTTGACACAGATACCAGTTCAGTTCCTCCTACTCCCTCAAGAAGGGTGCACAGAAACCATGATGAAGATGACTTGATAGGTGATCCTAACGAAGGAAGAAGGACTCGGATCAAGAAGAAGATTGACTACAAGGAGCTAGCAGGTCTACACTGCTTTACATCTAGAATAGAGCTAAAGAAGGTTGAAGAAGCTCTGGAAGATGAACATTGGATCCTTGCCATGCAAGAGGAACTGGATCAGTTTACCAGAAATGAAGTATGGACCTTGGTGAAGAGACCAGATGATGTGAATGTGATTGGAACCAAATGGATTTTCAAGAAAAAGTCTGATGAAAATGGTAACATCACCAGGAACAAAGCCAGGCTAGTTGCTCAAGGGTACACTCAAGTTGAAGGAGTGGATTTCTCTGAAACTTTTGCTCCTGTTGCTAGACTTGAAGCTGTCAGGCTACTGATAGCCATTGCTTGCACTTTCGAGTTCAAACTTTATCAGATGGATGTCAAAAGTGCTTTTCTTAATGGGTGGCTGAAGGAAGAAGCCTATGTAGAGCAACCAAAAGGATTTGAAGACCCTCACTATCCAGACCATGTTTACAAACTGAACAAAGCTCTTTATGGACTCAAACAAGCTCCAAGAGCTTGGTATGATCGCTTGTTATCCTACCTACTTGAAAAGGGATATGTTCGTGGCAATGCTGACAAGACTCTCTTCATCAAGAGAGAAGAAAAAGGGTTTCTGATAGCCCAAATATATGTCGATGAAATAGTGTTTGGATCAACCAGTCAAGCTCTGAAGGATGAATTCATCAGCATCATGAGTAAGGAATTTGAAATGAGTCTAGTTGGTGAACTAACTTATTTCTTAGGTCTGCAGGTTACTCAGAAGAAGGAAGGAATTTTTCTGAACCAATCCAAATATGCTAAGAATCTTGTGAAAAGATTTGGCATGGAGTCCAGCAAGGCTGTTCGAACTCCCATTGGGACTAGTGACAAACTGAACAAAGATGCTTCTGGTAAATCAGTCGATTGCAAATTATATCGAAGTATTATTGGTAGTTTGTTATATCTTGCAGCTAGCAGGCCAGATATCAGTTATGCTGTGGGAGTTTGCGCTAGATATCAAGCTGATCCCAAGAATCACATCTTCATGCTGCAAAAAGGATCATCCGATATGTGGCTGGAACTGTTGATCTTGGAATTTGGTACTCCAAGAACTCAAGCATTCAGCTCATTGGTTACAGCGATGCGGACTGGGCAGGGTGTGCTGATGACAGAAAAAGCACCACTGGAGGATGCTTCTATGTTAGAACAAATCTTGTGAGCTGGTACAGCAAGAAGCAAAGCTCTATCTCCCTCTCCACTGCTGAAGCTGAGTACTTAGCCGCAGGAAGCTGTTGTGCTCAACTCCTTTGGATGAAGCAGATGATCAAAGACTATGGCATTGATCACAAGGAGTTGTTCCTGCTGTGTGACAACATGAGTGCGACTAACATAGCCAAGAATCCTGTCCAGCATAGTCGAACTAAGCATATAGAGATCAGACATCATTTCATTCGTGATTTGGTGGAAGAAGGAATCGTGTCCATTTCACATGTTGGGACCGAACAACAACATGCAGACATATTCACTAAGGCCCTGAATGGTGATCGGTTTGAAGCCCTTAGGCGCGAGCTTGGGCTTTGCTACATGGATTAAGATGCTGGATCAGACTCTCCCCCATGGTGTACACTGTAAGATCCACTAGGCCCAATCAATTCTTAATTACTAACCTTGGGCTGCAGGATCTATATTCTCTAGGGGGAGATATTTAAAGCCCATCAGAAAGGCCCAAATGTTAAATCCAATGTTATCCTGATGGTGCGGGTCCAGGAGCTAAATCCAGTATAGTCTCTACTCTGTCTAATCACTGGCGGGAAAGTATATTTTATTTCCCTATGAACTCGTGCAAAATCATTTCATTCTCTGATCTTGCTCGCTTCGTCTTCCTTGTGATTGCGTTTATTTTTCCTTCGTATTCGCTTCACTTGTTTCTTGCCCTAAGTGTTCTTGTGCAGAATTTCAATGGTGAAAACAAGGGGTTTGAAGAAAGCCCTTGAGGCTACTGGGGAACCCTCTTCTCCCACTAAGAAAACCAGTGCAGAGGGTGATTTTGGAAAATCCCTACAGGATTGGCATAAGAAGAAGAAGGCGAAGGCTGAAAAGGCTCGAACCACTGTTCCCAGTGATCCTTTGGACATTAGGAATGAACTCCGAGACGCAGGGGTTGCGGTTACAGAAGAGGCGGAAACCATTCTGGAGGTTAAACCCACGTCCACAATGGAACCCTCCAACTCTCCGACGGTTGAAGAACAGGCGGTTACTGCTATTGAGGAGCCTATTTCTAGTACTGATCCGCCGCCTGAGGATGCTGCTACCATGGATTCTCCCAAGAACTTGCGTACTCTTGCCAAGGCTGCTTCAACCTCTTCCAAAGGAAAGAGCGCAAAGAAAGGTAGTAAATCTACTTCGATTTCCTCTAATGTTGCTACAAGATCTTCTACAGGGAAAACGGCTGCAGCAGAAACCACTTCGGTGGCCCCTCCTACGACAACAAAGAACCCCATTGCTGCTGTTCCCTTGACTGCGGTAACACCTTCCGGAGTTGTATCTCAAGGAGCCAAGGATAAGAGTGCACCAGTCTCCCAAAGTTCTGGACAAGTCAGTCGTGGCAAATCATCCAAGAAAAGTGCTCCTCGTCCCAAAGCTGTTGTAGACCCTATTCAGATTCATCCTCCTGCTGTTGATCCCATAGCCCCGTCCAAGGAACCTGAGGTGGTCGAGAAACCTATCTCTGAGGAACAAGGCGTGGAGACTCAACCTGCTGATGTCAATGTTGAGGAATCCTCTGGAGAGGCGTCTGAAGAAGAGGGTGACCATGTCGAGGGAACTGCTGGAGAACCTGAAGGAGATGCTATGGAAGAAGAGAATGTGGATATGGCTGGTGAAGACAATGTTGCTGAATCAGAAGAAGGAGATTCATCTGGAGAAGAAAGCTCTGAGTCCGAACATGCTGGAGCTGCTACTCAAGTTGAAACTGGGACAGGTTCTAAAGTGGCCAGAGTACCTATTGAGAAAGCTCCGAGGGTGGAAGAATCTGAAAGTGAATATGAGGTCTCAGGAGAGCATCACACTGAGGGGGAGAAATCTGAAAGTGATGAAGTCCAGGTTGTTCAGAAACCTACTCCCAAGGTTCAAGCTTCGGTGTCCAAGACCATCAAGTCCACCAAGAGAGTTCGTGATCCAGATGAGGCACCTGAGGATCGAAAGAAAGCCAAAGAAGATTCTAAAGGAATTTCTAGCCGGATTGATAAGCAATTGCCTTTGCACCCAGGAAAGGCTTCTGGATACAAGTTCTACTACTCAGCCACCAGAGCATACTATGATTCAGTATTGAAGAAGAACAAGATTCGGGTGGAGAGCAGATTCTGTGGAAAGAAGTACCAGGAGTTAGGATGGACCATCTACCTAGAGGAAAGGGATTTGTTTGAATGGGCTTCCAAATGGAACAGGTTCAGACCTGATCTAGTAAGGGAATTCTATGCCAACCTCCAAAAGGACTTTATCCAGGAAGGATCAACTTGGTACTGCAAGAATTATACTAGGGGAATCATTTATGAAGTCACCTCGGCCAAGATCAATAACCTGCTTGGTCTTCCTGAAATCTCATTCGAAAGTGTCTACCAACCAGGGACTGTTTTTGATAGTGACTTAGTAGCTCATGCAGTGACCAAAGGAGAAGTTCAACGCATGCCAGGCAGAGGAATCAGTCCAAAGGACCTTACTCAGAAGTACCATTTGCTCTACAAATTTTGTGCCTCCAACATACTGCCTACCTCAAATCACTCCTTGGTGTCCCGAGAGATGTGCCACCTCATTTATGCCATTGAAGAAAAGGAACAGATCAACTTTGGTTACTTGGTAATTTCCCAGTTTGGCAAGCTTGCTCAGTCAATCAAGAATGATGGAAAGACTCTGCTTCCATATCCTGCCCTGATCACTGCATTTCTGGAATCCGAAAATATCTTTGGAGATAGGAAGGAGACCACTGATGAGATAAACGAGTTTGCTCTCTCCCAAGCAGTGCTCAAGAAAGTACCAGATCTTCCAGGCATTGATGGATCCCTCAGTCGACAAAGTGCTCTTCATAGAGCAAATGCCATCTTCTCCAGTGTCACAGATGAGGTCCAAGTGCTGAAAGATGCCCTTGAGGCTCTGGAAAAGAAGCTGGAACAGGGTCGTGCTCTCATGCCAGACTACTGGTCCGATGAACCTAATGCAATCTCTCATGCTGATGATGATGATTAAGAATCTGATGAAGGTTCAGAAGAGGAGCCCGAGTGATCTTTGCCAGGAATTGATCCAGAGGGGGAGTAGAAATCCAAAAACTTTTTTGCTGCTGTTGATGATGATGAGCTCTCCCTGCTGCTGCCAAATGGGTAACATCTTTCTAACTCTTAAACTTTTTATTGAGTTCTGTTTTAAGAAACTCTGGTATTGTGTTTTTTGTGCTTATAATGTGTGTCTGCTGATTATGGATTATGGTGATGGACTGATGGACTTTTTTGTCAGTTGCTTTGGTGAACATGTTTTCTGGTTATTGATGCTATCTTTCCTTTTGCTATGATGTTCTCTGGTTGTATCTTTTTTTATATAGCATTATGGGATGTAATTGGTGGATGGGTTGTTAGGTTGATGTATGTTCTTAGCTAAGATTTGTAATAGATCATCATTGGTTGGATTTTCTGTACTGGCTCACTTCCTGTCAAAAAGGGGGAGAATGTTGAGTCAAGGTTTTGATGGAAGTTCTCAGCCGATGTTTGAACACGATTGAAGAACATACACAACTCCAGTCGAACATGTGCATGGAAGAACTTTCCTTTGGAGACTGGAATTGGCCCAACGGATCTTTCCTAATCAGAAGGGAAAATACTAATGTTTGATTGCAGGAAATCCTTCTGAATTAGAGAAAGATCAGTCAGCCAGGATTTGGGCTAATCACAACGGCTCTTTCCCCATTTAGCATCATGCCGTTTGAACTGACAGAGCTCACTGGATAAGAAGGGTTTTGGAGGATTGATTCAAACACTTCTCTCGACCTGCATTCTGAATTCACTCTGAAATCTCTCTAGAGCTCTCGGAAACAATTTGGAGAAGTGATCTCGATCTTCAGCCTTGTGTCCACAAGAAATTCAACTACTGCTGGAAGATCGACCGAGCCTTGAGCACTCCTATTGATTGCTATCCTTTCTCTGTTCAGTCCTAAATCGGAGATACATCAAGGAGAGTGCTTGAGGCTAAACAGGAGAAATCACCACAACTTATTCACTCATACATCGGAGGAGGTGTGCCTCACAGGTTACTTCGGGGGAAACTCAAAGTGGTTGCTTTGGGGAGTTGAAATAGGTGGGAAGCCTATACCAGATCCGGAGAAGGAAGCTGGTCATCACAACTATCTGCCTGAAGTTTGGAGTGAAGGCAGTCAAAGTTATTTCATCTATTGTGTGTGGTTGTAAGCCATTGTTGATAACACATAGTGAAATAATCTCCTGGATTGGTATCCCCCAGACGTAGGCCGAAGGCCGAACTGGGTCAACAACTCGTGTGTTGTTTATTTACTTTGTGCTTGTTTTATTCCGTTGTGCTTCTTATTACACTCGATACAGTAATCTGTTTGTTCATTGGTGGTGTTCAGACACTCTCAGTGAACCACTGCACAAAGTTACTCACTTGCTTAACCCAGTGGACCTAACAGAGTAGTCCATGCTGATCAGGATGATATTGTTTATAGCTATATTATTGTAGGACATATGACAGTTTCAGAATTGGAATATTCATGTACTGTGGATAAGGTCACCTGGGGCCCAAAATTCATTCTCGAGGTCGAGGTCGAGGTCAATCATTCGTTGGAAATCATCTACGATGGATTGGCTTTTGGTTTCGAAATTCGGTCACAGCCAGAATATCTGTCCTTCATCACAAAATGTACTTATATTTCTTAAATTTCTGTATCATTCATTGTTTCAATTAAACCCTTTATAGTAGTAGTACATTTTAAGTATCATCACAAACTTACTCTTTGCTTCTTTTTCTTCACAGGGTGGCATTACTTAAAAATATTCTGTAAGATCCGGATGAAATCGTCACTACATGACAGAAATTAGTGCAACTTTCTGGAAGCACTTCTGCACGTTCTTTTGTATTGAATAAGTCATGATTGTTAGATTGAGTCTTCCTAATTTTTAGCAGTCATTAGCAGTTAGCTTGTTAGCTATTTTTAGTATCAGCTTTCCTATATATTTTGCTTTGCTGGTGTAACAGATTATTATGTTATAAAGACTTCTCTTTCATTCGTTCTCCAGATTCTTTATCTTCTTGTCTATAATAATTTTGTTACATGGTATCAGAGCCTGGTTCCGATCAATCAAGGTGTTGATTTTTGTTGTCAAGAAAGATGAACGGTGGAGGCGCTGTTTCCGATTCCGGTGTAGATAAGCTTTCCAGTAACAATTATAGTTACTGGAGGTTATGCATGGAAGCTTTTCTACAAGGACATGATCTGTGGGAGATTGTTACAGGTGAGGAGGATATTCCAGCCAACACTCCACAGAATACGGAAGGACGGCGGAAATGGAAGATGAAGTGCGGGAAAGCACTCTTTGCATTACGGACTTCGATAAGCAAAGAGTACATAGAGCACGTTCGTGATTTGAAGACGCCAAAGGAAGTGTGGGATACACTTGAAAAGCTCTTCACAAAGAAGAACACTGCTCGTTTGCAGTACTTGGAAAATGAATTGGCTATTACAATTCAAGGTAACATGTCAATTCGAGAATATTTCTTACGAGTCAAAAATTTGTGTTCTGAGATTTCAGAAATAGACACTGAAGAGAAAGTAAGCAAGAACCGGATGCGTCGATGTCTCATTCGAGGCTTGCGCAAAGAATTCCATCCTTTTGTATCATCAGTACAAGGGTGGACAACACAACCATCAATCGATGAGTTAGAGAATTTGCTCGCAGATCAAGAAGCTTTGGAGAGACAAAGGTTTGGGAATAACAAGTCTTATCGACAGTCAGATGAGGTTCTTTATGCTAAAGAGCAAAAGAAGAATTCCACCAAAGATCATTCCAAGGCAGACGACCCTTCTCAAGGAACGTCTAGGAAGTGCTACAGGTGTGGAAAACAAGGACACCTTAAACGTGACTGCCGTGTGAAGGTTGTGTGTGAACGGTGTGGAAAGTCAGGACACATCAAACAAAATTGTCGTACAAAGTTGAAAGGTGCCAATGTTGCACATGAGCAGCAACCTGAGGAACCGGTAGAATGGGATCATTGCCTGACTGTTGAAGAAATAAATCAATTTGCAACGAAAGAGAGTACTGAGGAGAAGTTCGGTTGCGCTTCAATAAACTATAGCAAAGATTGGATTGTTGATTCCGGTTGCTCTCATCATGCAACTGGAAATGTTTCATTACTCTCCGAAGTTCGTCCTCATTGTGGAAATAAAGCTGTCGTCACTGCCGACAACTCAATACATCATGTAATGAAAGAAGGTAAATTCAATATCCAAGGCGATGTTTCTGATGTATCACTTGAGGATGTTTACCATGTTCCAGGATTGAGAAAGAATCTTGCTTCGGTTTCTCAAATTACCGATTCTGGAAGGTATGTTTTATTCAGTCCGAATGATGTGAAAATTATTTCCAATATAAAGCATCTTGAAGCAGATATTTTATTTACTGGGAAGAGAAAAGATTCTCTTTATGTTTTATCTGCAAGCGGTGCATATGTTGAAAAGGCAGGTCAAAACACAAGTGCATCATTGTGGCATGCTCGGTTGGGCCATGTAGGATATCAGTTGTTGCATAAAATTTCAACTAACAAGCTTCTTAATGGGGTACCTTTTCTGAAAGGGATTCATCAAGATATGGTTTGTCCAGGTTGCCAATTTGGCAAGTCTCATCGGCACCCTTTTCCAGTCTCAAAGAATAGAGCTACTGCTCCATTACAGTTGGTACACTCAGATTTGATGGGTCCAACAGCTACACCTAGTTATGGTGGATTTCTCTATCTAATGGTTATCGTGGATGATTATTCCAGATTTTCGTGGGTATTTTTCCTACGAAACAAGAGTGATGTCTTCTCTAAATTTGTTCAATTCAAGGAACAGGCCGAGAAGGAATTCAAGCATAAAATAAAGTGTTTACGCACTGATAATGGGGGAGAATATATGTCTGATGAATTCATGGAGTATTGCAAAAGCCACTGTATTCAGCGCCAAATGACTTGTCCAGATACGCCACAACAAAATGGAGTTGCGGAACGTAAGTTGGCACATCTTATGGCTGTGTGCTTGTCTTGGTTGCATTCGAAAAATCTTCCAAGAGAATTATGGGCAGAAGCTTTCCAGTCGGCGTGTCATGTAATAAATCGGCTACCATCTTGGCCAGGGACAGAACCATCCCCATTTGAGGTATTGTACCATCAGACACCTAATGTGAGCTATTTTCGAGTTTTTGGTTCAATATGCTTTGTCCATGTTTCAAAGTCAAACAGAACTAAACTTGACCCGAAGGCAAAGCGTTGCATCTTTGTGGGTTATGATAGTCACAGGAAAGGATGGAGATGTATGAACCTGGAAACAAAGAAGGTCGTCGTCTCCCGTGATGTGGTGTTTGATGAAATTTCATTATACCATGTTGACGAAAGAGCAAATGGTGGTACTGTCAAGTTTTCATCCTTCTTTGAAAATGATGAAAATGGTGAACAGGTAGAGAATTTCACACCAACGGATGGTGTTGCTCAAGATGATAATTCAAATTTGGCACCAACAGGAGAGGATGTTCAAGAAGAAAATTCACTCCGAAGATCCTCTAGACAAAGAAGGCAGCCACATTATTTTTCAGATTATGACATTCAATTAAATGTGTGCACTGTGGTGTCAAGTTTCCTGATAGGTGATGCATCTGAAGAGGAACCTAAATCTTATGCTGAAGCTAAAGGTCATGACCACTGGGAAGCAGCCATGGAAGCAGAAATATCAGCCTTGTACAAAAATCAAACATGGGAGCTTGTACCAAAGCCAAAGAATGTTGATTTAGTCTCCTGTAAGTGGGTTTACAAGGTAAAGAGGAAGGCAGATGGTTCTATTGAGCGATATAAGGCACGCCTTGTTGCGCGGGGTTTTTCTCAAGAGTATGGCCAAGATTACGAAGAGACATTTAGTCCGGTTGCTAAGATGGCCACAGTTCGAACCATGATTTCTTTGGCCGCATGCAAAAAATGGAGTTTATGGCAACTTGATGTGAAAAATGCCTTTCTCTATGGAGACTTGGATAGGGATATTTTCATGCAGCAGCCTCCTGGATTCATCTCCAAAGAATTCCCTAACCATGTGTGTCGACTTAAGAAAGCTCTTTACGGTCTCAAACAAGCACCTCGAGCTTGGTATGGTAAAGTTGCTCAATATCTTGTTTTCTGTGGGTTTAAGTCTTCTGATGCAGATCAAACTTTATTTGTCAAGAAAACTCCATTAGGGTGCACAATGTTACTGCTCTACGTGGATGATATGATAATTACAGGTGATGACGATGATGAAACTGCTCGTCTTCAAGAGGCATTGTCTCTTCGATTTGAAATGAAGAACCTGGGAAAAGTAAATTGTTTCCTTGGCATTGAAGTTGAAATGTGTGGTGGTTATTTTATCACTCAAAAAGGATATGCTGCTAGATTGCTGGACCGCTTTGGAATGAGCAAATCAAATGCAGTGACCACTCCTATAGAACCTGGATTGAAGCTAATCAAAGAGGGAGGAGAATTGCTGAAAGATGCGACTTCCTTTCGTCAACTTGTTGGTAGTTTGCTCTACTTAACTATCACAAGACCAGACATCTCATATTCTACTGGAGTTATATCTCAATTTATGGAGGCACCAAGAGAAAGTCATCTAGTTGCTGCCAAAAGAATCCTTAGATATGTCAAAGGTACATTGTCATATGGATTGTTGTACACACGACAAGCAGATTTGTCCTTGAATGGTTTTGTAGATGCGGATTGGGCTGGAGATGTGAATGATAGACACTCCACAACAGGCTATTGTTTTAACATTGTTCAGCGTCAATCTCATGGTGTAGCAAGAAGCAATCTACAGTTGCCCTCTCGAGTTGTGAAGCCGAATACATTGCAGCAACAATGGCTACTCAAGAATGTATTTGGCTCAAGGGATTACTTGGGGAAATGTGTTGTGATGTGAACTATCCAGTGGTGCTTCAATGTGACAATGAAAGTGCAATAAAGCTTGCTGGGAATCCTGTGTTTCATGATCGTTCGAAGCACATTGGTGTACGATATCATTTTGTTCGAGAGAAAGTGCTGACCCAAGATATTCAACTCCAAAAGATACCAACAGGAGATCAAATTGCAGATATATTTACAAAACCATTGGGAAAAACTAAGTTTGAAGCCTTCCGAGCAGCTCTTGGTTTAGTTGACAGCAAGTTTGCACTAAGGGGGAGTGACAGAAATTAGTGCAACTTTCTGGAAGCACTTCTGCACGTTCTTTTGTATTGAATAAGTCATGATTGTTAGATTGAGTCTTCCTAATTTTTAGCAGTCATTAGCAGTTAGCTTGTTAGCTATTTTTAGTATCAGCTTTCCTATATATTTTGCTTTGCTGGTGTAACAGATTATTATGTTATAAAGACTTCTCTTTCATTCGTTCTCCAGATTCTTTATCTTCTTGTGTATAATAATTTTGTTACACTACACTATTTCTTCAACAAGTCTTTTTAATTCACATATTATTCCTAAATATAATTATTTGCATATTATGGTCTGCAACACTTGGATTGATTTAATATATTGCAAGTATTATAGCTAACTTTTTTTTTTGTTTTTGTTTTTTTTTTTTTTTCCCTTTTCACAGGGGAAGGTATCTATGGCTATCTTTTAATACTGATTGGTAAGTTACCCTTGAATATCTGAATTCCGTCTATTTTAGCTAAAGTTGTTACATTACTTATTATATTTAATTTACACACTTTGAATCAATCAATAGAATAAAACATGTTCTATACTGTATATTAATTGATTGGTGACCTATCTTTGTCATTTGTGATCGAGCAGCTTCAATGGTGTGTTTGAGATTGATCTTCGGAGTTCCTTTCTTGATGACAATCGTGGTATACAAATGGAGACGCAGAAATTTATCTGCTGACAGAGCAGTTGAGGAGTTCCTACAAGATCAGGAAAACCAGAGACCGATACAGTATAGCTACTCAGAAATCAAGAAGATGACCAATAATTTCGATGAGAAGGTGGGCGGAGGAGGTTGTGGGATCGTCTACAAGGCAAAGCTCCGAAGTGGTCCGTACGCAGCAGTGAAAATGATGGAACACTCTCGAGCTAGTGAGGACGAATTCATTAATGAGGTGAGTTCAATTGGCCAGATTCACCACTTTAATGTGGTGAGGCTAATTGGATTCTGTGTGGAGCGTTCCAAATACGCCTTGGTGTATGAATTTCTTGAGAATGGATCTCTGGATAGATTTATTTTCAACAACGTGGCGACCATCACATATGAGAAGATGTTGGGAATTGCTTTGGGAGTGGCTCGAGGAATCAACTACCTACACCACGGTTGCAACGTGCAGATCCTGCACTTCGACATCAAGCCTCACAACATTCTGTTGGATGCAAACTTCAATCCAAAAATCTCCGATTTCGGCCTTGCCAAAATGCATCCGACAAATGAAAGTTTCGTAAATCTTTCAGAGGCAAGAGGAACGGTGGGATACATGGCTCCCGAATTGTTCTACAGAAATCTCATCGGGCGCATCTCACACAAAGCCGACGTCTACAGCTTCGGGATGATGATGATGGAAATGGTGTCCAAGAGAAAAAATCTGAATCCCCTGCTGCTGGAGGTTGAAGAAGAAGAAGAAGATGAGAGCAGCCAAGTGTACTTCCCATCGTGGGTGTACGATCAGTTGCGTTTGGGGAATGATATAATTGGGTTCGAAGATGCAGCAACAGAAGCTGAAAAGAAAATAATTAAAAAGATCATCATCGTGGCCCTGTGGTGCATCCAAATGAGACCCGCACACCGTCCTCCAATGAACAGAGTCATTGACATGCTGGAATGTGACGTGGAACTCCGAATCCCACCCAAGCCATTCGTTGCTCCACACGAGATGATGATGGCGACGACTTCCAACAACAACCGCGGCGGCGGCAGCAGCAGCAGCAGCAGCAGAAGAGAACCGTGGCGTAACTATGTATTAGAAATAGAATGAGAATAATAGTATAATGAAGTAGTAGTAATAACTACTACCTCCATCTCGGTAAATTTGTTACGGATGGTTTTTTGGCACTATTGACTATTTAACTTTGATTCGAATTTTTATTATAGCTATGTAAGAAAAAACATAGTCAATTGAGATCTTGTTAGATTCGTCTAATTTTGTAGTTTTAGACAATTAACTTTTTATAACTTTTCATTGTACCCAATTTAAGTTATTCACAGTTAAAAATCTATATAGGCATACGTGCTGAGGGGTCCGTAACAAAAATAGTGAGACGGAGGAAGTATAGTACTTAGTAGTAGTATCTATCTAGTAGTGTGATGCCTCTTTCACGGCTTATTGAACCAGCTGAGCTGGGGATTCCTATATATTTTCCCTTTATTTTAATTTTAATCATGCTAGCTAATTATTAATGTCATTATTATTTGTTTTCTTTCTCTTATTGATAATGTGATGTTACAATGAATGAATCAACAAACAACAACATTATTATTATTATTATTATTATTATTATTATTATTATTATTATTATTATTATTATTATTATTATTATTATTATTATTATTATTATTATTATTATTATTATTATTATTAAAGCATTAGTGAACAACTCATCCTACATTTAATGTGGTGTCTTCATTTCAAATTTCTAATTTTTATAAATTTTTGCAATTTTTAATTTATGAATTTTAGATTCACATTTATTTATTTATTTATTATAGATTTTCAGTTTTTGAAATATATGGAATTTCTACCATATTCACTTTTAAAAAGATTTGAAAGATTTAAAATTTGAAATTTCGCATATCTTATTTTATCTATATTATTTTGCTAATTTTAGATTTTTCTATTTATTTATTTATTCATTATAGATTTTAGTCAATCGTGTATAAAAACTATCACTTACTTATGAATTCTCACTCTATCATCTTATCGTGTCTCTATATATTGACTTTTAAATAGACTTGAAGATAAAATTTAAAATTTTGCATTTTTATTTTATCTATGTTGGATTTTGTTTATTTGCATTTCTTATTTTATCTATTTTAGATTTTATTATTTTGTATTTTTATTTTATTTATTTATTTTAAATTTTATTGGTGCATTTAATATTTATTTATAAATTTTCAGTTTTTACACTATAAGAATATTATGACGAGGTTTTGCACTTGCAATTAAGAACTATGTTGTGTTTATATTTCAGTATGATGAACATATTGTAATGCCGGTAATTTTGTGTACGTTTGGTCTCAATTTTGATTATATATATATTTTTTTGTGGTGAATGATGTAAGCAAAATGTACATTGCACATCAAATTTATTTATTCATGTTAAAGATATATTAATGTGTATATGAAAATTTCAATTTTTAGTTTTTAAAAAATATTTAACTTTTAATTTATAAGAAGTCCCCACAATTTTTAATTGTTTTTTAAAAAAATGAAATTTCAAATTTAAGGAATTTATATTATTAAAGATACATTAACGAATATATAAAAAATATTTGTATATATTAAGTAATGTATATATAGCCCATATTTTTACAAAAATATGACACTTCTCTTAAAAGTAATATACAATTATATAGTTGCGAATAGATCCATCAGTAAATAAAGAAGTAAAATTTAACCTTTTTTTTATCTACTCCCTCTATTCCATTATTTATGTCTCAAAAATTTTGGACATGTCATCCAATACATTTGTTTAATATTTAATATCTTAAAATGTATATATGTAAAAATTATGTAAAATACATATTCTAAAACTACATGATTAGACAAATCTAAGAAGATCGAATTTGACTATATTTTTTTGGTATCTAATTACGATAACATTATGTCAAAATTGATCAATAAACAATGTTAAAAACTCAAAATGAGACACTTTGAGTGCGACGGAGGGAATACTTTTTAAGAAATACTCCATCCATATAATAAGTGTAACACTAGGAAATGACACAAGAATTAAGGTAAGTTAATAAAATTTATTTAGTTTAAGTAATTAAATAATAAAATAAGTCACATTTGACTTTATTCCTTTTGAGTTTTATTTTATTGAATATAAAATATTAATAATTTCAATTGAATTAGTAAAAATTATTAACCTTAAAAACATTTTAAATATGGTAATGGAACACTTATTTCCAAACACCCAAAAAGGGAAAGTGTAACATTTAAACAATAGATGATGTAATTCATTAATCTATATTTTAACAGATTTGCAATTGACGAAAAACAAATATAAATCTAGCTTTGTTAGAAAATTGTGATTGTGAATGATTAAAGTAAGTTCATATTGAAAGGCTAATTGCTCCGAGATTTATGAGTTTGAAAGTTTTCTCTGCAATGCCGGTACTGAATGAAGTTTTAACTTCTGAAACAAATAATATATTGATACTAGAAGAGACATATTAAAATAAGGAAGAAATAGAAGCGGATCATGCTAAGTTATTACATTTGTTGATTGATGATGAGAAGAATATTTATAATAAAATAATGTCTGTAGTTGGTAGTGATGGGTGTTCTCATTTTCTTTACGTGGTGGACAGGGGCGGAGCCAGCTTCGACATTTAGGGGGGACCAAATTTAAATAGTCAGATTGACAATGGATTATCATACAATTAATAGACTCAATTAAAAGATTCAGTCAAATGATTTAGATATATGAAAGCAAGCGGATCCCAAACATCCTCATGAAATAAAATGAATATAGATAGTTTATCAATATAAAAGTATACAAGATTGGAGCATACATATGTGAAAATTATAAATATTAATCATATAAGAAAATAACGGAATACACCCTCTATACATCCTAAATTTTGACTACAAATTTATCATCACTAACACTCTATACTATCCTAATTTATCAATTGAAAATACTAATCAAAGATGTAAATTCAAGTTTGATATGTTATTTTTTAGTTAAATATAGATTTTACTATTAATAAATTTATAACTACCAAAAATAATAAACTATAATAAGTTATTTAGCTAACTTCAACATAAATGTGGCCCAAAAATTTGTTATAGTGAACATTGCTAAAAAAATTAATTTACATTCATAAATTAATAGGAGTATATATATATTTTGATAAATTTATATATATTTATAATAAGTAGAAATCTTTTTAATGGGGGGGCCATGCCCCCCCCCCCCCCCCCCCCCCCCCCCAAGTAAACGTGGCTCCGCCACTGGTGGTGGAACTGACAAGATATTTATCTAAAAAATATTATGTTTAGTCCTTCATGGTAGATGTAATATTGTGTTGTCTTTAGCATCAAATGGAATAACACCCTACTCAAGAGGTAGGACTGCACATTTTAGATTTAGCATTCCACTAGATTATGACGAGAATTTTACCTGCAAAAAACTTCATCAGAAAATTATTTATTTAACCGTACCTCTTTTCTCATTAAAACAAAACTCAATATTTGGGATGAAAATGGTAGAATGATTATAAGCTCGATTGAATTAACCTAATTCTCAATTCGATTTCAGAGGAAAAAATCCACTCGCAGTTTGTTTTAACTATGACTATAAAAAAAAAAAGTAAATGTCAACCTTTAAAGAAGGTTGACATTTCCTTTGCAATGCATTGTTAAATGGCTGGGAAATCCGAGCAGCCTTCCTTGGAGATTCTGGGAGAGAGTCGGACCAATTATCGCAGTGTTGAAGTGCGCTGGAGAAGTGCGGTTTCAACATATCTTACGAGAACGCAAATCTCTAGCCGACCATTGGGCAAGGATTGGGGCGTCGGGGAAGGAAAAATTGAGGAGTGGTACTAGGTATCCTGATCTTAGTTGAGTGAGATTTTGGGGTCTGAATTGGCGTGGGAGAGTAAGTGGGATAGTTGTGTTGAAGAGGTTGGCAGCTGTTGCCATGAAATCTGATAGCATAAATTGTGTATGGGTTGTGTACGTTGTATGATGCTGCTGTGCAAGTCCTTTTGTGTTGAACCTCGTAATTTGTTTTGGTTTTGTTTATGGAAATTGAATCTTTCCTTTCCTAAAAAAAAAAAAAAAAAAAAAAAAAAAACCTTTAAAGAAGGTTGGACTCTATCTTCAAAAACCAGTTTTTACGCATGCCAATGATATGTTGCAATATTTCGTATCACTGTAAAGAGGGGACTCGAAGTATTAATATGTAATTAAGATGGATTAACTTAAGATACTATAAGATGTTATTTATAATGAAAATTATATATGGCAAAAATTTGCACAATAAATACTTCATGTACGTGATGGTAATTGGTAAAGCTGGTATTATTCTTAAAGATGTACAATTAGATTTGACATTTTCAGATGATAATTTTATAAACTCTACCAGAGATTCTATATCGGCAATTGTTGAGAGTAGTAATAGAAATGTAAACTGCACCACTTCAAAAATCCAAACATTTTTACTATAGATTAACCCCTACCAATGAAATTGTTGTTATAATCAATAATTACATCATGGAACGTATGTCTGCAAATGAAAACGTGTATATATATATATTTATATCAGTTTTAACAATTTTTGTCAAAAGGATGGAAGCATAGCTAATGCCAATGAAGTATTTACACTGGAATATCTAAACATGATCAATTGTTCTGGATTATTGAATCATGAAATATAGTTTTTTTTTTTTTGTATAGCAATAGCCTGGGAAATCATGAAATATAGTTGAACAAGGGTTGCATAATAATGCTTCTTAGGAATATATATACATCAAATAAATTATGTAATGGAAATAGGTTGATAGTAACCAAGATGCGGAACTAGATAGTTGAGGTTAAACTAATTTTCGGGAAACCATGAAAGTAGAAAATTCTTGATTGGTAGAATGATTATTAGCCTATTTGATTTGACCAAATTTTTTATTCGATTTGAGAAGAGAAAATTCTCGCTCATGGTTTGTTTTGCTATGATTAAAAAAAAGTAAATGTCAATCTTTAAAGAATGTCAGATTTTATCTTCAAAAATAAGTTTTTAGCCATGAACAGTTATATTGCAATATTCCGTGTCACTAACAAGATGTGGCCAAAAGTATTAATATGCAATTAAAAATGATTAACTCAGGATACCACAAGAAATGTTGTTTATAATGAAATTTATATATGACAAAAAATTTGCAAAATGGATAGTAGATGTAGATGATGGTAAAGCGTGTATTGATTTTGGAGATGTACAATTAGATGTTACATTTTCGGATGATATTCTTATAAACTCTACGGGTGATCCTATAGCGGTAATTTTTTAAAGTACATATATAAATACACTTCAAATTTAGACATTTTTAAAGATAGTGTTATACTAGCCCCTATCAATGAGATTTTCACTAATAAAATTTTCAGCAAATTGTTAGAAAAATTTTCATATTATGTTTCATACTTAGTTTTAAATTTTATTTTATCTTAATTTAAATTTCAAATCAAATAAAAATATTATTTTAATAATTATTTTTATTGATCTGTTAGGTTAGTACCGGACAAGCCATAGAAGTTAAAGATACAGTATAATATGATTTGTTTGTTAGTTTTAAAAATAATTAAATTATATCATCATAATATATATCATCTTTTGAATATATAAAAAATCATTACACATTTTTCATTACTCAAAACACAATTTATTAATATATAATATAAGTATATATATTATATAAAATATATAGTTATGCTCGTCGAGTTTCGACAGGTTATTTACTAGTTATTATTATTACATTTATATGATAATAATAATAAATTGATTTAACAATAATATATAGTAGTATATCATATGCGGAGGCAGTAATTAATTGAGCGAGGGTGTGGGTGTGGGTGGTGGCGGGGGACAATCATATGCGCACTTGCATTTCCAGTGAAAAGGGCGGAGCTTACAAGATACAGCACGCGGGTTCCTGTAACGGAGATGTCGTACGCATGCCTTGCTGCATTCATTTTTGGTTACCCATGAGCATGTCACTGAAAGCGAGCCATCCGGCACGCATACTTTAACACCACTTATTAACTGCATGCAATAGAGTATTCACTTGTCATCCATAGTTTTATTCTATATATAATATAATTAAAGCAATTAAGTTACTATGCGGATGATTCATAGTGCGGATATGCAGATGTGTTCCGCCTATGATGACCCTGTGCTACGTGGCGATATTTGGTAGTGACCTGCCATTCAGACGCACTAAATAAATATGGAAGCTGGATCACTAATTGCCCTATTTAGTGGGAGTGATGATTGGGGTGATTTAAAACTGCCATTTTTTGCATAATTTATGGGAAAATGCAAATCTGGTGTTTCATTTTGCCGCATTCATTCCATTCAGACGTAAATCCGGCGGGTTGTGGGGATGATTGACCTCAACTTTTTGCCAGACGATTTGGGTGAAGGTGATACAACACAAGTAGATTTCGGGTACGATTCACATGGGGATGATGATATTTTGCAGATCATCGACGACTCAATACCACAATATGGAATGGATGAAAATGGTGGTGATGCGGGTGTGGTTAGTGAATCGGTGGCCGAGACATTCGCAGAAACTAATGCCGATGAGGACGAATCATCCTGTAGCCGTGTAGCACTGGTGTTGTCAGGTAATAGATATATGAAGGTGGACGTTAATTATATCATTATTTCCGGTCAATTTTTTGCAGACTATTTCTTCGACTGTGGACAATGGTAATGCTTTTTGAAGAAGGAACTGAGTCATTATCTATTCTTACTATTTTGCAGATATAAAAGACTTTGAAGGTAGATATATGAAAGTGCATTTGGGACGTTCAGAGCATCAAGTATACTGTGACATATCATAGTGTCAACTGGATGATATCACTACTATATTGTGACATATCATAGTGGCAACTGGATGCATCAAGTATTCCTAAAACATGTTGATGCAATTGATATATCAGACTTATTACGTTGATGTAGCACAAACCATACATAACTGATAACTGGATAGAAACACTACTGGATGGCAGCACTATTATATCAGATATAAATCCACTTCGTAGCATCAAGTATGCAATGACGTATCATATTGGCAACTGGATGATAGCACTAATAAACATAATCTAATTAGTAATGCTATTGGCATGCCACAATAACTATTATGTGGTTGTTCATTGTCAAATTCCTAGAATATTTTGATGCAATTGATATATCAGAAATATTATGTTAATGTAGCACACACCATTTCCAAATGCATATGGATCACAACACAAGTTCCAGCACAACACTTGAATGCAATGTAAAGAACACTTCTAACGTAGGTCATTTTAGGTCTTTTTTTTTTAATAAGTAATTTGGCAACTGGAACGTTGAATATTTTAGATTCTGCCTTCACCGATTGAAATGAGAATAATGATAAATGAGTAGGGGTGAAAACGGGACGGATACGGGCGGATAGTACTCATCCCGTATCCTATCCCATATTTTTTTATCGAATATGGAATCGGATACGAATAAGCCGGATACAAATACGAATTCGAATATTTCGGGAAACGGATACGAGACGGATTCGGATTTTAACTCGGATAATCTTATAATTACTAAAATTGTTTTTTTTTTAATAATTTTAAGTGAAATCGGAATATACTACTATGTAAGCTAAACTAAATTTTTAAATTTTCCAAGATCATTAGTTATTTCGTTCAAAATATCTAAATAACATCACTACAAGATGTTACATACTACAGTTTTGATGCAAAGAACCTAATGATGTAGTTGAGTTGATTGATATGATTTGATTTAATAAATTACATATGGCTTTCAAGCTTTTGATTATTTATACATATAGTATTACTTATTTATTTTATAGTTAATATACTATATTATACTCCCTCCGTCCCATTCCAAATGTCCTACTTACTATTTTTGGATGTCCCATTACAAATGTCTTCTTTCTATAAATAGAAATAATTTTCCCCTCCAACAACTATGTGGACCCCACCATATACTCACAAACCAACTCTACCTTAATTCACGTGCCCAACAGTAACAGGACACTTGGAGTGGGACGGAGGGAGTATTATACATATAAAAATATATATAAATTTTCGGATATTCGGATAGAAAATACGGATAATATCCGCATTATATTCGGATTTTTCGGATACGGGCGGATATTTACAATCCCATATCCTGTCCCGTATCCGCCGGATATAAAAATTCGAATTCGGATTCGAATATAATCGAATACGACGTCGGATCGGGCGGATATTATCCGCCCCACTTTCACCCCTATAAATGAGAATAATTTAGATTCACCCTTCACCTATTGAAATGAGAATAATGAAAATTGGGACCACAATCTATGCAATCACATGTGTAACAACTACATTCTTTACAATATTCTCCATGATTTTAGAAATAACCATACAAGTAAAATACCTTAATTACCACCAATCACTCAACTAAAAAAAAAGGAAAGAATATATCATAATATACTGTCATATATGGGTAGTGGGAATAAGAGCATAACACACTCATTCAAAGAACACATCCGCATATGCGGAGTCCGGACAGTAACCCACTCGTAATTAAAGTACTATATACTGTACTTATTAATTAGGAGTAGATATCACTTAACTCATTTCCACTTGAATCCAGTTTATCATACCAAAAAACAAAAAAAAAAAAAACACTTTTAATTAAGCTTACCCTGGCCTTAATTAGTATATATTTCCATGCCTCAAATTATTTTAAAGTTTTATTAATAACTAAATAAATAATTCTTTTGCTATATGATATTATATTTTGCATTTTTTTTTCCCACTTCCAATATATATTAGTAGTAATAACCATTTTTTCTTCTCCAAAAAAAAAGTTACAATAATTTTGATTTCTTTTACCTATTTCAAATCAATGGATTTTACCTAGCTATTACAATAATTAAATTATGTGGGGTTATTCATAATATTCTAAATTATTTAAATTACACTATAATCTTTTTTAAAATATTTGAAATCTTTTAATTAATATCTTCTCTTTTTAGTTCACCAACAAAAATGACACTCTTGTGTCGGCAAATGTGTGTAGAGCACAATTCACATAAATTATGTACAAAGGGGGGTAAATGAGAGGGGTATGGGGTTGGGTATGAGTCGAATTTCCAAATATAAGGTTAATTGTCCAAATATAAGGTTAATTTCCAAATATAAGGAGACCACTGGGCCAAGTCTCATCCCCAAGATAAAATAACTTTTCGTTAAAGGTTATGATTTTTCATTCTTTGATTTTATTTTTAAAAAGGTAATGAATTTGTAATAATAGTGCGTATATTACAATTTGTTCCCCGAGAAATTCAAATCATATATAATCAATAAACAATAAGAGAGGGGCATATCCTTGCACTAATATTATTTGATTTTTCATCAATCAGCTATTAGTGATCCGATCAACTAACAATATGTGCTTGTTAAATAGGCCAACGCCACCCAAGGATCAACAAATGACAAAAATGATACAACACATATAAAAACTTTGGAAGAATAAAATGTAATAGAAATTAGTAATAAGTATAAAAATTGTTTACCTGCATTGACATAAGAAAAACCACAATAAAAAGTAGCATAGCTGATTTCATTCCCCCCATCTCGAAATGTAAAATTATAAGTATTGTATAATTCTAGAATGTATGTTTGCAGGGTATATAGTCCTTGGCTTAAATTTATATATATATAGATATATATATATATAATTAAGGAGTGTATTTAATAAGATTTTACCAAAAAATAAGATTTTCATAATAGTCAAGAGATTTTTCTGAATTTTTTAGATTTATGGATTATTTTAATTATTATATATTCTATGAAATTTGTATTGGCCTGATTTTGAGTGGACTTGTGTAGATTGAAAAGAATCATAAGATTTTATTTATTGGATTAAAAGAATACAAAAAATAAATTATAAGGCTTTTTCTTTTTAACAAGGACGCAGGAGCGTTGGCAGGAAAAATTAAGCAAAACCTACAGAAAAGGAGACAAAGAATAGGGGTAAAATTTTATAAGACTTGATTTTGTGTTGATTTGGTATATATAAAGAAAACACTTAAAAGTTAAAACTGAGGATAAATACTCATTTATTCGCATATCAAATTTGTTCTTCATCTACTTTGCTAAATTAATCAATCAATCTTATGAGTACACTAATGACAATTCGTTTAGTCCCCCAATCTATTAATGAGGATTCGTGGGAAACATAATACTCAATTGGCCCAATAACTAATTTCTAATGACAAATTTGCAAAGATGGAGGAATTCATTTTCCATTCCCTTCATACTATAACTTATTTAAAATTTCCTAAACTTGTGTCTAACTTTGTCTTTTGTCATGTTTGTTCACTGTGACATATTCCAAGTCATTGTTGTTAATTCCTTCGTAAATTTGCTAGCACAGTACGCTTCAGTTGACAGCTATGGCTACTGTGTGTTCAACTTGGGGTGAGGAAAACTCGACTCGATACTCGATTAGACTATAAAATTTTAAAAATATAAAAATAAAAAAACTATTGGATACAATTTAAGCTTTATCAAGCATAACAAACTTATATTTTACAGCATAATAAGTAAAACTGCCAATTTAAATTCAAATTATATACTATCTTACCTAGTTAAATTCGGGTTTGAACTTTAAATTTTTTTACTGTTCAGGCTCGATACTCGATCACCCCTTCTACTTGGTGCCGTGAGCAGTGGCGGATCTAGAAATTTTGTTAAGTGGTGTCCCAAAAAATAGTGAAAGCTATATTTAAATTTGGGATAGTAGTTACAACACAAAGATATAGAGGAAAACTAAGTTGAAATAAATAATTGTGGTGGCATCATACAAATTAAGTGGTATCACCAACCCTAATTTAGTTAAATGTAAAAAAATTTCTAACATAAAATAACAATTTCATGAATTTAAGTAGTGTCCCTTGCCACCCCTAACTTGTTAATAGATCCGCCCCTGGCCGTGAGTATGTCCATTGGTGTGTAGATTTAATTTGTATGGTTTCAATGTAAGATTTCAGAAATTATTTCCTAATTCCTATATAAGTTTCTCAATCCCCTGCTCTATGTGTTTTTGCTTGGTAGTATCCTGTGAATATGTTGATATTGTGTTCCTTATGATTGTTATTCATTGACAGCCATTTAGCTTTTATGGTTTAATGCAGGTGTGCAGGTTGGTTGTGGATATGTGCCTTGGTGTTGGAATTGATGTTGGTCTGCATATGCTATGCCATCATATCATGCTACAACTAGAAATATCAGGTTGTTTTTCATATCATGCTACAACTAGAGATACTTGTGCGAAATTTGAAATTAAAGCATGTATTGTCTTAACAATGCATAATATTGCCCTCAAAAAGTCATAAGGACAATTATGTATTTTGCTATTTAAACCGCTAAATTCTAAATTAAATAAATATCAAACATTTATCCTCTTATTAAAGCTAATCTTTGCCGTTGATTGGAAACTCTAATCTATGAAGCCAAAACTCTATTTTATTTACCAAACTAAGCCTAAGAGCCTGAGTTATGTTTGGTATAGAGAATGGAATTATAGAGAATTGATAGCAGAGAATTGAATTACAGAGAAATACAATTGGGTCAAAGAAAGAAAATTGATTCATCAGTTTCGTAAAACAGAGAATTCAACGGAGAAATGGAAAAATAATCATCTTGTTTGGTTGATTAGATAATGTTTTGTAGAAATTAAACATGAAATTAAATTGTGTTTTTCTTTGATTATAAAAATTTAATTATAATGTTTGTTTCTTATAAACAAAAATATATAAATATAAATAAAATATATATCTCAACTATATACTCCATTTTAAAATAAGTGTAACATAAAGAAATGGCACAGGATTAATGCAAGGAACAAAAGTGCTTTAGTAGAAGTTTTATAGCTTTAAAATCATTCTATATATGTTAATGTAACATTTATTATGAAACACTCGAAAAAGCAAAGTGATACACTTAAAAATAAACGGATGAAGTATTTTTTGTATTTTATAATAATAAAAAAATTAAAAAAAAATATGATTAAATAACAATAACAAATATTTGTCAGATTATTAAAGAAAAGAAAGTATGGAAAGGAATGACGGATGATAACAAAGGGAGAATCGGTTTCCTCATTTTAAGCTAGCTCACTACACCAATGGTACGTTTAGTACAGAGAATGGAATTATAGATAATTGATGCCAGATAAGTGTTTCTTTTATTTGGTTGATTAGTGAATTCAATTTAGAAATGGAACATGGAATTAAAAACAAAAAAGTAATTATATTATTTGATTTTTATAAATAACAAAAAAAATAATATAAATATAAATAAATACTTGTTTAATTATACATAATGTTTTATATTTCTTTAAATTAAAAAATAAAAAAAAATTCACAAATTAACAACAAAAGAAATATTTTGATCCATCCCAATAAAAGTTTATACATGTTAACCAAGAAATTTGGAGGAATAAACCTCTAGTTTTGATTGATGAGTATTGAGAGGATTACAAAGTTTATGAAATGAATTACAGGAATCTAAATAAAACTGTAAAGGAAAATAAAGATTGCAGAATGGAAGAACACGAAAGAAACTTTCAGAAAGTAAAATGGTGCAGAAAGTAAAAAAATATAAAGTGATTCCTCTTGGGGGGTTTGTGATGGTCCAATCTAGGATGTTGCCTCCAGTATTTATAAGGAGTCACGTCTCTCCTTGGCTAAAGGTCTTCCTCCTTGGATGCTGCCGTTACCCCAATCTGCTCAAAGGATCCCCCGGATGACGTCCTATCTTAATGTCGCCAGATCTTCTCTTGGAGTAACTGTCTTCCCTTTGTTGATCCCTTCTCCTTAGATGGTGTCTGGCTTCAATGCTTCCACAATCCTCTCCAAGGGTGATGCAGCTTCTCAAGTCTTCAATGCTCCCCTGATCCTCTCCAAGGGTGCCGCGCCTCTCATGATTTCAGAATCATCTGTCTTGGGCTCATCCATGGATTGGGCCAGTCATTGGGCCAAAATGTAGTGGGCCTCCATATTTTTGGGTGATAACAGATGCCCCCTTGCGCTTTCGGTCGATGAAACTGAGACTGAAATGCGCATATATTCTGTTAATGACGTCGTCGACATTCGAAATTAAGACACCGTGCAAATCACTCTTGATTTTATTATTATTTTTTTTTAAAATTTTAATTTTTTTATTATTTATTATTATTATTTTTTTTATTTTTTTTTATATAACTTGTCTTCATGTTTAATTTTATATATATAAAATTAAACATGGGTGGCGGATTGCTAAACAAAAAATGGGTGGCGGCTTGACATGTTTTTAATGAAAAGTGGGTTGGCGGCTTGAATAAGAAAAAATAGCATACTATACTTCATGAACGGCATGTTTTTAATTTAAAATGGGTTGGCGGCTTGCAAAAAATGAGTGGCGGCCTCTTTTTTTTTTTTTTAATAATATGCCGCCACTTGCTCTTTTATATATATATAAATTTTATATATATATATATATATATATATATATCATCCGCCACTCTTTTTGTGAAATCAAGCCGCCAATTTAAATTGCATGGCCGCCGCTACTTTGTAATTTTTTTCTTCTCACACTCGGTTGCCACCTTGGGGTATTACGCCGCTCCAGTGACCGGGGACTGCTGTCCGTTGCTGCCTCGTGCTAGTAGCAATGTCGCTACTGCTGCTGTGATTGGCGAGGGCCGCCACCACCTCTGATCCAGCGCTGCCAGCACCGAACCAGCGCCGCCATCGAAATCTGTTCGGGTTAGGTCCACCGCCACCGCGAACGCCGCCATTGAGGAGCATTATGAGCCGCCAACATTATTCGGTTCCCGGGCCGCCATCAGTCCGTGCTCGCCGCCAGATCATCACGGGCCGCCAACGTTTCGCATAAGGCCGCCAGCCACCAACCTCGCGCCAGGAGTCTTCGAACGCCGCCAAGCCCCCGAGTGTCCAGCCTGGCCGCCAGCCGCCAGCCTTGGACCTGTCGTGCGCCGCCAGCCCCCAGCTCGCCGCCAGCCTTTTAAAGCCGTCATCCGCGAGCGCCTCCAGGCCGCCATCCTTTTTAGGCCGGCCGCCACTTGCCTCTTCATCGCGAGTTTTGTGCGCTGCCTGCCTAAGTGGAGGAAACGCCACCATCACCGTGTGCCATCTAGATGAGCGCCGCCAGCAGGCCAAGAGCCGCCAGGCTTGCCAAGCGCCGCCAGCTCACCGCAAGCTCCGCCAGCCCCCAAGCGAGTGTCGCCATCCGCGAACGCCAGGCCCGGGCCGCCAACGTGTTGAACGCCGCCAGCCACCAGCCGCCAGCTCCTCCTGAGCGCTGCCATTGCCTGGCCGCCAGCCGCCAGCCTCTGCCCAGGCCGCCATCGGAGGACCCCGGCCGCCATTGGCTTTCGCCGAGGCCTCCACCTTCACGTGTGGTCAGTGAGGCCACCATCCTCAGCCAGGCGCCATCCTCATTCGGGCCGCCACTCATCAGCCACTATTCGGCCTCCATGGCCGCTGTCGACGGTGTTTCAGGGCCACTATCCAGGGTTTTTACTACCCATGGTTACTACACTGGTCACCACCCTTGGTTCGTCTTCCTTTTTATTGTGTTTCAATTCTTCAAAACGAGTCTCGTGTGTAGGTAGACGCTTCTCATCTTGTTCCTCAAGGAACTTTTCCAAGCTGGCCGTTCTCTCGGCCAGCTAGGCAAGGTCAGTTGCATCCTGTACAATTAAATGTTCTTTTAATCTTGGTAACATATTAGCCACTGCTATATTGGCTATTTCTTTATCAGGTATTGCCATAGTACATCGGCCTTTAAGGCGCTGCAATCTATTAATAAAAGAACTTGCCGCCTCATCGGCAAATTGTTTGGCGTTAGTGAGATCTGCAAGACTAACCTGTGACAGAGGAGTGTAGAATCTGTCATGAAACGTCCGCTTGAGATCAGCCCAGTTTTGAATAGAATTAGGCCGCAATGACGCAAACCAAGCAAAGGCAGGTCCAGTCAGTGATGAGCTGAACAACCTTAGTCTCAGCCAATCGTTGGCCGCTGCTTCGCCACATTGAGCAGTAAACCTGCCCACGTGTTCTACGGTTGATTTGCCGTCGTCTCCCAAGAACGTGGTGAACTCGGGCATTTTGAAGCCTCTGGGGTAAGGCTGCATAATGTCTACCCAATCCGGGTATGGTTTCCTGTACGTGGGCCGTTCCATCGGCCTTAATTGAATGCTGAAATGTTGTTGCATCATATCTGCCAGCAATTCGGGTGACACCACAGGCGCTGGTGTAGGAGGCATGGCAGCTTGTTGAGGTATCACGGCCTGAGGAGTGTGAGCCGCCATGGCGGCTTGAGGTGCCGCCACCTGGTGGGTAGGGATGGCGGCAGGATGAGCCGCCATCTGTTGAGCGGGTATGGCGGCCTGAGGCCCTGGTGGGTAGGGATGGCGGCAGGATGAGCCGCCATCTGGTGGATAGGGATGGCGGCCTGAGGCGCTGCCATATGAATTTGTGGGATGGCGGCTGGGCCACCTTGATCCGCCACTTGATACAGTGGATTGGCGGCTGGTGTGTAGATATTGGCCTGTGGTGATGCCGCCACTCCAAATGGTGTGTGAGGCGTCGTCACATGGCGTGGCACCCCAGGAATCGTTGTGTAGCTCGATCCAGTATTGGTCATCGAATAACTTGACGCAGCATAGGTCAGCATGGGAGATGCCGCATATCCAAAGTTCGGCATAGGTGCCGCATGAGTGGAAGCATATGGAAATGGAGGCAGACTGGCCAGCCCTGTGGATTCAGATAACAATGACGGCTGGTTGAGTGTTGTCCCCCAAGTCCTTTGGCCGCCATACTGCCCCAGACCTGTAATGTTTGCTGGCATACTCATGCCACTTGAGGACCCTTCCTGCTGAGTACGCAGGGATCCACAGATTTTATCAGCTTGATCGGCCATAGCAGGCCGCAATACATCCATGAGGTGCCTTGTTAACAAAGGCATGAATTCGGCCATCGACTCAGTTATCGACAGCCGCATCTGTTCCGATAAGGTGGGAACTTGAACAATTCCCTATTGTTGAGAAACACCCGCCGTATCATCGGCGTTGTTTTCAATGAGTGTCCTAATCGGTGAGTCCTCTTGAAGTGTCATTTCCTCGAACGTCTGGGTTAAGTCTCTCACTATACGTCCAGATCTCAATTGCATAAACTCCTAAGCGGATATGGTTTCCACTCGGGTCCCACTGGGCGTGCCAATTTATTAACCAAGAAATTTGGAGGAATAAACCTCTAGTTTTGATTGATGAGTATTGAGAGGATTACAAAGTTTATGAAATGAATTACAGGAATCTAAATAAAGCTGTAAAGGAAAATAAAGATTGCAGAATGGAAGAACACGAAAGAAACTTTCAGAAAGTAAAATGGTGCAGAAAGTAAAAAAAATATAAAGCGATTCCTCTTGGGGGGTTTGTGATGGTCCAATCTAGGATGTTGCCTCCAGTATTTATAAGGAGTCACGTCTCTCCTTGGCTAAAGGTCTTCCTCCTTGGATGCTGCCGTTACCCCAATCTGCTCAAAGGATCCCCCGGATGACGTCCTATCTTAATGTCGCCAGATCTTCTCTTGGAGTAACTGTCTTCCCTTTGTTGATCCCTTCTCCTTAGATGGTGTCTGGCTTCAATGCTTCCACAATCCTCTCCAAGGGTGATGCAGCTTCTCAAGTCTTCAATGCTCCCCTGATCCTCTTCAAGGGTGCCGCGCCTCTCATGATTTCAGAATCATCTGTCTTGGGCTCATCCATGGATTGGGCCAGTCATTGGGCCAAAATGTAGTGGGCCTCCATATTTTTGGGTGATAACAATACAATAATCAATATTTTTGGGGTATTGCCCGCTCTTTTGTTCTCCTTCAACGCCGAGCCGTCACGAATTTGTCCAACTGCCCGTCACTCCGAGTTTCGCTGCTAGGCATCACTGCTATAGGTTTTTTGTTTTCCACCAATTTCCTCTTTGTAAAATCTGCAGCACGACGTTCACCTGTTGTAGATCAGGCTCCACCTCCAGCGGAACAGGATCAGGATGACGGTGATGACCATATTGCACCCCCTCTGCTGAGGCTATTCAGGGAGCACGTTGCGTATGAGATATGGAATGGTCGTGAGCGAGAGCCGCTCAAGATCATTAGCCATGCATCAAAGTTGTCGATGTGGGAGATTCAGAAAGTGGGAGATACCAAATGGTTCCGGGACTACATCAAGAGATGTGGATTTCACATTATTAGACAAATCACTTTTAGGGCTCCGAACAAGAACCTGATCGAGGCCTTCATTGAGAGATGGCATCCAGAGACAAACACGTTCCATTTACCATTCGGCGAGATGACAATCATGCTGGATGATGTGTTTTGTTGATTGGTCTTCCGGTGACGGGGCGACCCGTGCTCTCCAGTCGCGGAGCTATTCTTACATTTAGTTTTGTATTAGTTTAATTTTGTTTTTGTTTCATGAATTAAAATGGAATGACTATATTTCTATTTCCAGGTATATCCATGGGCCACGAGGATGTCGCTAATGTGCTTAGGTACTCAGTAGATGGGGTGAGAGCGGAGATGACGAGGGTTAGGGGGGCTCAAGTTTCGTTGGAGTGGTTGAAAGTGACATTTAAGACGGAGATGATATCAGGGGATCGCGATGCTGTGAGGAGGTCCGCCAGGGCCTACCTTTTATATGTGTTGGGGAGTGTCCTATTCCCTAACAAGAGCGGGTCTCGTGCGGATGTGAAGTGGCTGGAGTACCTCGATAGCATGAGCGGCGTTAAAGATTATGCGTGGGGAGCTGCAGTCCTTGCCTACCTGTACAAGCAGCTCGGTCTGGCTACCACCGCATCGATGAAACAGGCGGTGGGATATTGGACCTTGATGGAGGTATGTAGTTTTATAATCACGAATTCTGACCTGATACATTCAATTAATGCCTTTCATTTAATGTTTGCCACAGGCTTGGATTTACGAGCACTTCCCCACAGTGGGCAGGCCACCCGAGGATCCCGATTACAGGGGTCGTGGACCGATGTGCTTACGGTGGATGCAGGAAGGGCATACCGCACAGGCAGTTGACCGTAGACGTGCATGGCGGGATAGGCTGGATGAGCTCACAGCAGACGAGGTACAATTTTCATATACATATACATATGGTAAATATTGTGTGGGAGTATTTAACTAAAAAACTAAAATGATATGTAGGTGATATTCAATCCGTACACTGAGGTGCGAAGTGTTTTCCCACGGCCCGAGTCCGCTCTTTACCGTGGCTATCTATCCGCCGATGATATAGTTGAGCCATACATGCCCGATCGTGTACTTCGACAGTTTGGGTACGTACAGACGATTCCGCCTGCCCCGTTGGCGCAGCACTTAGACCGCACCCATCGAGAGAATCAGAGAACGCGGCCGCTATGGCATGAGCTGGGGGAGCAGTTCACGACATGGGATAGTCACGTCCTTCCCGATATCCGATTGGGTCGTTTGGCGGGGTACCCACACGAGTGTGCCGCTTCGTATATGGGTTGGTATACCGACATGTTACACACTCGGGTTCAGCGACCGATGCAGCGACATCAGCGTAGGCTCCGTGCACCTGTACGGGTCGATTATGCCATGCTATTGCACGATGTTAGGGCATATTTGGATCAGTTTATGGATGACGATGATCCGAGAGTTCGTGATATAGTCCATACTCTGTATACGATGATGGGTGGTCGGGGTGGCCGAGGACGGGATGATTGACTTTTCGGAATTTACAACTCTGATGTTCACTTTGTTTCTTAGAGACATGTTATTCACTTTTTGATGTGTTGGAACATTTGGATTATAATTTACGACGGATTTAAGATTAATCTGTAGTGAATTTTGTTTGTTATAAATTTTGATTGTTTCTGTTTGTGGATTTCTGTTGATGTTTGATAGCAGTTGGACGCCAAAATAATGAAATCGAGTCAGGTCTGTTCGGCCATATTGGCCGAACAGTTAAAGGACCGCACGGCAGAAATTGCCGTGCGGCATGGACCATGCACGGCGCCCATCGCCGTGCCTGTCATGCGGTGCACGACCGAGTTGGCCGTGTGCCCTTAATGCCGTGCGGCTGTCCTGGCCGCCCGGCACACACTGCGTTCGGTCGGGTCAGCCGAACACACCTGTAGCATGAACAGTAAATAAAATATACAAACACCAATTTTCATATTCAAATGCACTACCCAAGTTCAAATTCAACTACATAATCTTGTTTCTCATACAAACACAAACTAAAACATATAATTGTGAATTCTCATACATGATCACATCGCCCAACTAACATTATTCAAATTCAACGGTTCTGGATCCAAGTCTATGGACTCGTCCGTGCTCGGTCTCGGATCGCCCGATAGAGTATAGCCGTCGAAGCGATGCCTAAGGGTGTCAATCCAAGCAGCGGCAGCTGGGGCGTGATTTTGATACCATTGAATCAGCACTGGCGGTAGAGGACACTCATGTGCCAAGTATACCTTTAAAGGTGAATACAAAAAAAGGATCAATGCTCAGGGTCGGCTTTCTCCTCATAGCAATTCAATACATTGAGAATATAATCCACGCGGCCTCTTTCAACAAACACATTCTCGTACAATGCCCGATTGTGTTGTAGATGATGCATCAAATCGGACCTCACAAGAGTCCATGACTCATCTGTCTTTTGTAACAACTCTGCAATTGCCCGAAATCCACAATGCCCATCCGCTTTCACATCCTTGACACCGACTATGTAAGTTTTGAAATGATCTGGTGCATTAATGGGCAATGTCAGTGCACAATTTCTCTGGGAAGCACGCCCTCGACGGACCTGTTTGTGGACAAATACAACGATATGAGTGAAATTGTTTTTTTTTTTTTTTTTGCTAATATGGACATATGGATGTGAGTAAAAATTCACGTTTACCTTGGGTTTCGGGGGTTGTTTGGCCGATGTAAACATTGGAACAGCTGATACCGGACCCGCGGTGTAAACAATCTTAGAGACATCGGGGGAACAACTGTCGACCCGCTCAAATCCACTGGGATCCCTCTTTCTTGAACTATTCTTCCTCGCTGATTTTGGTGGTCTCTCCCCAGGGCGGATCGGTACTGAAGGCTCATTCAATGCAGTGGTGCTGGGATTGACCACTTCATTGAATTTTCTCCACATCATTTTCTTGTCGCATCATCCAACGCATTCCACTTGTCTGCTGCACTCCGGAACAGTTCATTAATATCCGGGATCACATCTTTTTTCACACCGTCCACAAAACGAGGTGTCCAATCCAGTTTCTTCCAATGGTCGTCAATCTGATTAAGCGGTATAGGCATCTGCTTCGCGACGTATTCTGACAGCTCATGAGCACATGGCAGGCTGCAAGTAGTACGTAGAACGCACCCGCAGAAATCAGCATCCATCACACCCTCGGGTAGATCTTTGACCACAGCAACCATCTTATCTAGTGCATATGCCGACACAAATCCTCGTATCTCTTGAAATATAACATTCCGGTGCTTTTTGGCTTGCCTATTCCGACTCACTTCAAATGATTCTGTAATGGCTTGATGCGCATTCACCCACAATGTATTGATAGTCACCCAACATGTCTCAAAATTCCCCATTGATGTTCTTAGCTGCCTTTTTAATGCTGAATGGTGACTCTCCACTCTGCGATAGTTTCACATAAAGGAAATGCATTAATACACGCATGATAATATAAACTACTAGGACAGTTATTGGAAATTTAAATTTATAATAAAACATACCGGCTAGTCGTAGTGTTCCCATAGTGCTTAATCTTGTTGGTGGAATAAGCCACAAATTTTTTACTCCAAGTTTCACACCATTGCTTCAGACAATATTCAACGGCGGGTAATACATTGGCAAAATCGTTGCACAGACGATTCACTTGTTCTTTAAACATGTCCTCTGAATCTGATGCCATTACATTTGCCCACTGTCTGTAGAATATGTCCCATTTCGCCTTTGTCGGGAAGTATTTCTTGCAATTTGCCAACACATTCTTGTTTATATGCCATTGACACAAGAGTTGGGTGGCATCGGGAAATATGGTTTCAATTGCATTGATAAGAGCTAACTCTCTGTCAGTCAAAATCACACTTGGCAAACAATTGGAATCCATCAGCAACCGCAACATCTCAAGTGCCCACGTATAGTTCTCCTCCTTTTCCGCCTCCAAATAGGCACAAGCAACAAAAAATGTTAAACCTGTAGAGGTAACATCCACAATCTCCAACAAAGGAAATTTGAACCTATTTGTTTTATAGGTACAATCCATGAATAACACATGTGGAAAGGCACCCAACAACTCAATACTCTTCTTATGCGCAAAGAATATATCTCGCACCTCAGTAGTTGATTCATACCTACGATGATTGTGGTGATATCCGTTCTCGTCTAACTTCCCCAACAAGTACTGCATTTGGGAACGTCCGGCTCTTTCCTTCGCACGGTGTTTCTGGCGGGTATTGTATATTGTCTTAATTGATGACGTATTCTCTGGGAACGTTTTCTTTAAATCAAAGTACACATCCTTAGGCCGCACACCCCTGACCGAACCCGCCACCACAAAATCTTCCTCCTCGGTTAGCAACCGCTGCATGTATGCATGTCCCTCGAAATAATTTGCAAGCCCATGATTGTGGATTGCCTTCACAACTACAACCTCCCAATCTCCACCAATAGTCACCTCTTGAGCCTTTAGTTCAAACGGGCACCCACATTTCTTTGTTTTTCCTTCCCTCTGCCGGACTATCTTACCTTTCCCATCAGCACAATCACCGCTACCTTCTTCACTTGGTAAGTATGGATTCTTCTTGGTTTTCCATTCACGATACTCACCACCGCGCTCACACCCAAAAAATACTCGGGCTTTCCTTCGAAGGATGCCCCCACCCGCATCTGACCTCTTAAGAATAACCACCATGTGGTTGCTTTTCCCAGTCTCCCGAACCCATTTTATTACAGCTTCCTTCGAAGGATATCGTTCCTCTGTCGTGAATATGTGTGTGTAATCAATGCCAATGACATCCGTGCTCAACTCATTTCCAAGTGGATTTTCAATGTCTTGTGTACCGCTCCAATTCGTCTCAAAAGAAGGTTGAATCTGCATTAAAAGGTATTCAGACAGGAATGAGAACACAAGAAAAGAAGAAAAAAAAACTGAGTCAGGTCTGTTCGGCCATCATGACCGAACGCCTTGGGAAATGCACGGCAGACTCGGCCGAACAGAATGAGCAACGTGCGGCTAGTTTTGCCGTACGACTAGTAAAACGCGCGGCCACCTTGGCCGAACAGCCTTCTTTGCGTTCGGCTTGGTGTGCCGCGCATTGTGTTGCGCGTGCGGCCGACCAGTGCCGAACGACTGTGCAAAAATTTGAAAATTTCAGAAATTTTAAATCCTTACCTCTTCATCCCAAGGTGGCCATTGATTCTTCATTTGTTAAGTAACTATTCTACACCACCGTTGCTTTGATTTTTACTACTTTTTGCAAGAATGTATTTGATTTTGAGATGAGAGTTGATTTGGAGATGGGGAAGGTTTTGGAAGATTAGGGTTTTGGAGGAGGGAAAAGGTTTTGGAGGAGGGATGGGTTTTATTTTGGGGGTGTGTGGATGGGGTGTTTGGATGGGGTGTATGTGCTAGTTTTTGTGATTAAATGTTTTTTTTTTTAATAATGGGGGCATTTTGGGTAACATAAAAATGGATAGGGTGTATAAAGCAAATGTATGGGTAGGAATAGCCCGCGTCATAGTGGAATAATGACTTGCCATAAACAATCTTTGATTTCATAAGAGTTGGGGATGGCATATAATAATTTTTAAGTATTTCAATATTTGAATAGTCTAAGTGATAATATCCACCAATCCCCAGTGTCCAGTTAATGGCCGGTCATATGCGGCCCCATATTAATCTCAGTGAAGGGCCTTCTATGACTTTGCAATCGACAGGTTTCAACATTGTAAAATGAATGTCAGTTTTAAAGTAGTCTTGGCCCGAAAAATCATTGTAAAATGACCATCCACTGGATCACCAAGATTTAAAGAAAACTTACTTATCCAACGAGAAGGCCAATCGATGGCTTAACATTCATTCCCTTTTCCTTGCACAACAGGTCGGTGGCCATTTCAACATCGATTGGGTCATTAAAGAGTGCTGCAATTTTTATTTTCCCATCGACTGGACTGGGTGGTTGTGATGCAGATGCTCCAAACAAATGCCCATCGATTGTATTTGATCTTTTGCCATGTAGCAACAAGTGTTGTTCTTGATGTAAAGAAGAAAATATATCCATCTACCCATCGATCTTAGGCCCATCGATCAGCTTTTTAACTTTGGTCGTCCCAAAGTTTTCATCTACTACTATGTCTATGTTTTAATTTAGTTTCAACCACCTTGGTTGGTTGTTGGGCCAAAGGATCCAGCAACCTTCCTAGACATCCATGGACAGGCTGTTGTTCTCAAATGCCCATCGACAGGTAGCTCATAATTCCCATTTAATTTGTCCATCGACATGTAACTTTAGATCGAGAATCTATCATTCCTTCACCCACCAGGCCACCACCCTCTTGGCCATCGTTAATTGCTTTCTACCCGTCCACAACAGGTAAGGTCCTCCTCCTTTTATTATTCCTTCCTTTCACCCGTCAATTGGCAGCTCTTCCGTTTCTTGCAATGCGCCCATCTTTCTTTCCGCCCATGGTCCCATCGAGTATCGACGACGGGCAACGGTCCTTCTAATTTGATATTCTAACAGAGGACCCACCCATCGACTGTCTGTCACAAATCCAACAAGAGAAGTAAGTAATTTTGTTAACCATCCATCCATCCATCCATCGACGGGCACCTTACCTTTTAATAAGCCCTTGTTGCTCTTCTCACCCATTGATAGGCATAGCATAGCATAGCAGCACCACTCCTTCTTCCACCGATGGATCGACCGGCCTGCCACGACTTCGATTGGAAAATTCTACATCTATCTCCTTGTTGTTCTTTTTTTAAAACTCTCTATGCCTTTCGTAACCCCAAAAAAAAACATTCGAAAAAGGGACAAGAGACTTTCCTTCTCTTCTGGCGTCTCCGTACCTGTCGGATCCCCATCCGGAATCACCTCTGATCGGCGGTTTCCATATCTGGAACGCCGTCCTCCCAATCTGCGTAGGTGACGGTTTTCTTTTTTCCTTTCGATCTGTTGTTGCGCAGCGGCGGTCACTTTACTTGTGATTTTTAATACAACTAACTAGCATGTCATTCTTCTGTACTAGAATCCCATCCGTTGGAATTTGAAGCAAATGACAATCGTTGAGTAGTCGCCCTTTCCGAATTCAACAGTTTCTCGCCACTGCTTGCTATTCAGGTATGGGCATTCTTTTTCCCTCTTTTTATTACTCCATGTTGTTTGTTATATATGTATGCATTTGTTGCTGAATTATGACGACCGATCGGTGGCCATTTTGAATAAAATATCCCCTAAAATGTTACTCCTGGTCCTCAGTGGGTCAACTTTAAAAAATGTTAGTCAAACGTTTGTTCCCCATTCATTCATAGTACTAGTATTTATTTTTCAAATCAGTGTTAGTAAGACTTTGATTTGTTTTGTAGTTCATCCATCTATTGTCAATAAACAAATGAATGGCCAGCTAAATGTCAAACGTACTGATTTTTTCACTGCTACTTCACCATCCTCACATACCATAGTTGGTTAGAAGAATGATGTGTTCTACAGAATCCCATTTTTCTTTTGTCTTCTTGAATGGCACCCTTATAAATGCAAAAATCATGGGCCAGTTGTATAAGTAATAAGTATAAAATTTTCTGTCATAGGTATAATTGTGGGATTTTGCAACAGAGAGCTATTTTTTGGGCTGTAGAATTAGCAGTGAAGGCTTTTGAGTTAGTAGCCATAATTTGGCCAGTTGTAGAAAATCATGAGCCATGGTTGTAAAATTACTTGAAGACATTTTCACGGGACGCTCAATTTTCATGGCTCAATTTTTTATCACAGTGGGAGGAGCTACAATTTTGGTGTCTATCATGACCAAACTAACTCATTTTTTCATATATATAGGCATCCATCGATTAGACATGGTGCCATTAGAAAGGATTTTGCATTTGATAGACATGGTGAGATAATGACTTATTTCAAGGCCATAAACTTTAAATAATTTGGCCCTTGCCACCTAAAATTGATTCAAACACCCCATGGGATTAGCTCATGGCAGGGCATTCCATTTATTATCAAATGGATAATTAATGGGTCCCCTCAGTGATCTCTTGGAATTGGTTCCACATAAAACTTTTGATTCAATTAGTTGACTAGTCATAGACTCATAGTATATGTTTAAGACATTGAATTTTTTTTTTTCTGGAGAATCCCTTTTGGAATTTAATCAATTGATATTCTTGTGGGGAACCAATGCTTTGCTGACCATTTACACATCTATGCATAGACTCTCTTTCCCCCCACTTTTTTTCCTTTATTTTTTACAACTCCCATCGATTGGGACTTTTGTAAGAATTTTGTCTGTTTTCAGCACATGCCATCGGTTGGCATTGAATTCAATTTTTTTTTTAAAAAAAAAAAAAAAGAAATTGTGATGAGCCCATCGATTGGGCATTCTTTGATTTTTTGTTTTATTTTTTATTTTTTCCTTTCCCATGATTATGTCAGTCGATGGAAGTTTGGGCTACTGAGCATTGAAACTTAATTAAGAATGGATGAGAGGGAATTATTTTGAAGAAGAAACGGATAGAGGAATTTTTAATGTTAACACAAAACTAAAATTCACTAAATGTACTAATTATATATTGATGGATGGGATTTGGGGTTGTTTAATTTGTTGAGTTGAATTGTTAATTCCTTTGTTATTGCTGAACAAATTAACGTGCCGGATGGATTTAAAGTCACATATTTGGTTATCCTGCTCTCTATCAAACACGAAATCTCATTGTTACTTTGTGTACATAACAGGGCTTTTTAGAGTTCTTTTTTTTTTCCTCTGAATATGAGATTGATTCTTAATCCAACTACTGGTGCTTGAAGGTCCTGACTCCTATATAGTATATGTATGTGTGCAATGGAAGTCATGTACAAATTACAAGAGTAAAATTAAGACTTGGTAGAGATTCTACGCGCTGATAATGACATTGATTTAACATAGAAATTAGTACATGTTATATAGCACATGCAAACCTTGTTAAAAAAAAATGGAGAGACATAAATACCCATAGACATTAATTATAAATGCTTTTTCATAAATGAAAAGAGGCCTTGGAGCCATCCAACCCCTTTAAGTTGACATATGGACAAAGATCGGAACAACACAAAAAATTACAGAAAGAGGCTATAATTGTACCAAAGAACATTAAGAGCCAAAAACACCTATTAAAATACCATTAAAAGTCTCAAATCATTAAAATAATCCATAAATCTAAAAATTTCAGCAAAATGATCTCTTGATTATTGTTATTATTAAAATCTTATTAAATACACTCCTTAACTATTTCGAATTGCTACGTATATGGGTGCAAGTCACTTTATACCAAATAAATACTACTACTACTACACCAAAAAAAATAAATACTACTTCATATAAATTTAAGCAAAGGACTACCCTGCAAACTTGCATACTATACAATGTATAACACCAATAACCATAACCCTTCACGCGGTTCACAATATAAGTAAAAAATTTAATACAGTATATTTATGTTCTGTCAAAACATATAATGCTAAAAACAAAAATTTGTAAACATGGGCGGAGCAAATTACTATAAAGAGAGATAATATACTAAGTAAGGTTAATTCCAAAAGATATTCCCTAGAATAGAATGATATATAGGCCTAGCTAGCTACTAGTGCTACAAAGGAAGAGGAATAGCTAGTATACAGACAGAGGAATAATAATAATAATAATAATAATAATAATAAAAAGTATAAATACAAAGAATAGAAATAACGCGTAGTGATGATTGATGATAAAACAAGCTAGGCATAATTTAAGAGGATGAAACCATTATTAGTACTCATACTAATAAGATAGAATAATGAGATTTTAAAAGGAAATGAGACCCGACGAAGACCACCAACCCATTAGTACTCCTCATACTCTTACTCCATATTTGATTGTGAAATGTAGTAGTAGTACTTGACAAGTAGTAGTTCTGAAAAAAACATGTAATAATTAACATGATACTATATAAGTCGATCCACTTTTGGTAGTAGTAATTGATAAATAAAGACATTTTCACATACAGAAGAAGTGGTAGCTAGTTTGATATATATAGTCCTACTCCTACATCAAGTAATTTTTTACTAAACAATTAAGTAATACTACATCAGTATAATAACAATTATGGAGATATAATAATAATATCACCCTAGATAGATAGAGAATGTGTAACCCAATTATATATATACTACTCACTCCATTTTTAATCTAAACCAATTCCAATGCAGCTAGTATCCAGCCATCCAACTAAATCATATGACTACTACTACTACTACTACTACATATTAACTTCACTGATCAGTACTTGATCAATTCTCATTCGATCATCTCATGAACACCATCCTCCTTCTTCAAACTTGAATTCGATCTCTGCAAACCAACCTATTAACCTTAGCTAGCTAGCCAGCCTCGCACCATTAATATTCATGGCAATGTCATTGCTGTTTGTGTTCGTTTTCGTTTTCGTAACCTTTGTTTCTGTTTCCTCTTCCTCTTCCTCTTCCTCTTCATCATCTCGCCCTCCTCCATCTTCTTGTGGTAACCTAACCAACATAATATGTCCTTTGCGATTGGATGGTGATTCTAATTCTTGCGGCCGATGGGAGTTTGATTTCAAGCTGCATTGCGAAAACAATCAAACTATCCTGCGTTTCAAGTATATAGACTCCCCTTATTATTATGTTAAGGAAATCAACTACTCTAATCACACGATAAGAGTAGTTGATCCCGGATTAATAAGGGGAAACCTTTCCTCTTGCCCACACAATCCTCTAATTCGTGGCTTTCCGCTACATCACGAGGGCGATTTCTTAGGAGAATATATGAATACGCCTGTAGCCTTTGTTCATTGTTTCCATCCTGTTACACATAGCAGATATGTGAAAGCTGCATTCTGTGGCAAAAGAGGCCATGCTCAGCAGGACACTTCTTATAGCTATGTTATTGTTGGAGATATGACCGTTGGAGAATTGGAGGATTCCTGTACGGTCGATTTGGTGACTTGGGGGCCTAAGTTCCTGCGCAGCAGCCTCAATAATTCCTTGGAAAGCACTTATCATGGATTGGCTTTTGGTTTCGAGATTTGGTCCCGGCCAAATAATCTTCCCTCCTATATACAATGTACGTAGCAATTAGCAACTATCGTTTCAATTAAACCTTTCAACATTTAAAGTATCATCATCATTTAACTTCTCTTTGATTTGCTTTTTCGTGTTTTGTTTTGTTTTTTTTTTTTTTTCACAGGGTGGGAATACATAGTAGCTTTATGTAAGATCCTGAAATCCTGATTACTCTACTTCTTCAAGAAGCCCTTTTAATTAACTCATATTCAAGTTCCACACGAGCTAAAGATTTAACAGATTGCATGACTGCATGTATCATAGCTAACTTGGTTTGGCCTTTTTTTTTTTTTTTTTTTTTTTTTTTTTGTCTTCACAGGGAGTGTATTCCATCGCTATATTTTTATACTGATTGGTAAGATCTAAAAATCATTATTCCAGTTTATTGTGAAGAGTTTTACATGAATATCTTAACTACCCTTTGTAAGAAAGATTGTTAATTTGTATTCTGCGTCAATAGATTAAAACTTCTTTTATACTGTATAAATATTTACAACTCGTGTCTTTTGTTAATTGTGAGCAGCTTCATTGGTCTGTTTGAGATTCGTGTTCGGATTTCCTTTCTTGATGACCGTCGTGGTATACAAATGGAGACGCAGGCATTTATCTGCGGACAGAGAAATCGAGGAGTTCCTACAAGATCAGGAAAACCAGAGACCGATACAGTATAGCTACTCAGAAATCAAGAAGATGACCAATAATTTCCAGGAGAAAGTGGGCGAAGGAGGTTGTGGAATCGTGTACAAGGCGAAGCTCCGAAGTGGTCCATACGCAGCAGTAAAAATGATGGAACACTCTCGAGCTAGTGAGGACGAATTCATTAACGAGGTGAGCTCAATTGGCCAGATTCACCACTTTAATGTGGTGAGGCTGATTGGATTCTGTGTGGAGCGTTCCAAATACGCCTTGGTGTATGAATTTCTTGAGAATGGATCTCTGGATAGATTTATTTTCAACAAGGTGGCGACCATCACATATGAGAAGATGTTGGGAATTGCTTTGGGAGTGGCTCGAGGAATCAACTACCTACACCACGGTTGCAACGTGCAGATCCTGCACTTCGACATCAAGCCTCACAACATTCTGTTGGATGCAAACTTCAATCCAAAAATCTCCGATTTCGGCCTTGCCAAACTGCATCCGACAAATGAAAGTTTCGTAAATCTTTCAGAGGCAAGAGGAACGGTGGGATACATGGCTCCCGAATTGTTCTACAGAAATCTCATCGGGCGCATCTCACACAAAGCCGACGTCTACAGCTTCGGGATGATGATGATGGAAATGGTGTCCAAGAGAAAAAATCTGAATCCCCTGCTGCTGGAGGTTGAAGAAGAAGAAGAAGATGAGAGCAGCCAAGTGTACTTCCCATCGTGGGTGTACGATCAGTTGCGTTTGGGGAATGATATAATTGGGTTCGAAGATGCAGCAACAGAAGCTGAAAAGAAAATAATTAAAAAGATCATCATCGTGGCCCTGTGGTGCATCCAAATGAGACCCGCACACCGTCCTCCAATGAACAGAGTCATTGACATGCTGGAATGTGACGTGGAACTCCGAATCCCACCCAAGCCATTCGTTGCTCCACACGAGATGATGATGGCGACGACTTCCAACAACAACCGCGGCGGCGGCAGCAGCAGCAGCAGCAGCAGAAGAGAACCGTGGCGTAACTATGTATTAGAAATAGAATGAGAGTATACTAATAATAATCTATATAATAAATCTTAATATTTTTGGCATGTGATGACTTCCAACAACCGTGGTGCCGTCGAAATAGAACCGTGGCGGAACTACATACATACTGTAGCTTGTTTGTTAATCATGACAGACAGACAGATGATATATGGATTGAGTATTGGAGTATATATATATATATATGAATTATGATAGATGAATAATTATTATTATTATTATCATTATTCGTTTTCTTTTCTTATTGATGTGGTGTTACAATCATCAACAAGAACATGAAGTACATAATAATTTGATTATTTACAATCATATGCGCAGTTGCGGCATCTCCACTCCAAATATTTAAAGTGGAACTTACAAGATTCAGCACGTGTGTTTTGGTACTCAGGGAATTGTTTTTGGCATATGCTGTCGCAAATACTTCTAGTTGGACATATCAGTGGATTCGGCCCGTCATCCGGCGCGCATCTTTTAACACCACTTATTAACTGCAAAATATATATGTTCACTCTTGTCATCCATTATTTTATTCTATACAAAACTCCTCCAAAAAAAAAAAAAATACGCCAACGCCACCCAATGATTAACTAATGACTACAGATGCATATAAAAAAAAAAAAAAAAAGAAGCTTGGAAGAATGAAATGAAATGTAAAAATCAATTAAGTAAAAATTACTAATATTCACCTGTATTGACATAAGCAAAACCACAATAAAAAGTAGCCTAGCTGATTTCATTTCCCCCATCTCGAAAATCGATCGAAATGTAAATTTATAGTACTTCGGTATTGTATAGTATGCGAGTTTGCGGGGTAGTCCTTGGCCTAAATTTATAGGAGTGTGTACGATTATATATTTGGTACTTTTATAAGGTAACTTGCATCCATATATGTAGCAAAATCGAAATAATTAAGGACTGTATTTATTGAAATTTTAATAATAATCAAGAGATTTTGCTGGCTTTCCAAAAGAAAAGAGATTTTGCTGGATTTTTTAAGACTTATGGATTATTTTAATTATATATATATATAAGTAGATTCTATTAAATTTTTATTGACCTGATTTTTTGTAGATTAAAAAATCCATAACTTTGTATTGGATTAAAAAAATTGGATTTATGATATTATTATTCATAACATCAATATTATCAAAATTGCAATTATGGTAATAGCATCGTACAATTTTATGATCCTGATTCCTGCCTCCTCAAGATACACAAAATCAATATCAATAATGAAGTGAAGGATCTTAAATATACGGAGAATGGCGCAAAATCGATAGGATTGTGAGATTGTTATAAGATTGTTCTCCAAAAAAGTTTTTCGTTAGTGTAGGATTTTGTCGGGCACACGAAACAACAAAGTCTAGCCGACGACGACAATTAACTGTCACCTTCCGTCAAAGTTGTAGTAGTGGTTGGTAATGGTTGAGACGACGATATATTATTGTGGGTGAGATCATGTAATGAGTAAAGGTAGTACTGTGAACCCTCCTTCTCCAAAAAAAAAAAAAAAAAGTTCTTAGTTCCTGTAATTTGATACTTAAGCAACATGCATAGTTGCTCCTTTTTTTTCTAGTTCGATAAGATTATGATATAAGAAATCAATCTTAAAAGTCAAGTGGTTATAAGTCTCCGAACTTCCAACAAAAGGTTTTGAAGGTTCGATCCCACCGGCCCCTATCCCTTTCTTTTATTCTTAATTTGTGTGATATGGGCTCCCACCACCCCTTTCTTAATCTTAATGGCTCATCCAAAAAAAAAAATCTTAAAAACCCTAATCTCAAAAAACTTGTATAAATAGAGGTGTCAAACAGGCTTGAGGGTGAATGGGCCGGCCGCACGGGCCCTACATTTTTGCGGGCTCTAAATACCTAGGCCGCGCATACGGGTCAACCCACGGACTTTTTAGTAAAATAATATTAACTTTACTTATTATTTTTACTTTTTATTGTAAGAAAATAAAATTGAGATAGATTTTTTTATTGTATTATTAAAAATGGGATATAATTATTTATAATTAATATTTAAAATTATAAATAGTTAAAGCGTGTATTTTTGCTGAATTATTTACTTTAATAATGAATTTGTCGAATAATTCTTTAAAAAATTGGATTTATTCTAACTTCTAAAACTAAAGGTGTATATTATATTCTAAAAATATAGTATTGTGCAAGACAAAAGCTTTATAATTAATGATTGGGTTGATAGAAAATTTGGGTCGGGCTTTCGGAATCTTTAAGAGATTAAGTTGTTTTGGTATAATAATTAAATGAGATAATAATTAAAATAGGCCACGATAAGGAGATCCTTCCACTTTTGCGCCACGATATTTTGATTTAGGAAAACGGACCATTAGAAGGATTTCGGGGCCGAATTTAGGCCATTTGGCTGGAATTAGGGTCGCGATAGCCTAAAAGTGAAAATCACTCCTTCTGATGGCTTATTTTAATTTTTTTCAATTATTTTTTATTTGATGTAATTAAAATAAATAATACACATTCCGTGCCATTATTTATGTCCTATTTTCTTTTTTTATGTTCCAACATTTTTATTTTATTTTCATTTTAAGAAATAATTAAATATTAATCGCCAAACCTACCCATCAATTACATTAATAAATAAATATATTAAACTTTCAAACCCACTACCATTAATAATTACAATCCAATCTACAACTACATATGTGATGGATAGGTTTGACGGATAGGTTTGACGATTAAATATTAATGCTTTTTCATGAATGAAAAGAGGCCTTGGAGGCCATCCAACAACCCCTTTAAGTTGATATATGGACAAGGAACAACACAAATTACAGAAAGAGGCTAGCTATATACTATTTGTACGAAAGAACATTAGAACGACGCCTACATAAACAAAGAGGATGTTGTGGTTAGCATATCTATGATGCCTTTAATTTGCTTTGGGAACTGTACAAAGCATGCAAATCTTAAATATGGCCCGTAACTTTTGAATATTCATTTCGATCAATACTTCAACAGCATATTAAAGTTCTTAAGGAAACCATGTGTTTTATGATGGAACCTGTTCTTAAATATGGCCCCTATATATCTTTGTTATGTGATTGTAAAGATTTCTTACACAATTTGGGCTAGTAGGACTCAACTATATGATGAAATACAGTTGTATTAATTCCAAAACGTATGTACAAAAAGAGAGGGCACAAGAAAATATCATTCATTATAGGTTCAAAATCATAAGCATAAATGCAAAAATACCCCAAAAAAAAAGGCACAAATATAGAAGTTACTGCAGATCTTCACATACAAGAATATAATCTAATAGAGTTTTATCCTCGTCTCGATGTGCATTCGACAGATGGGACACGTCAAGAGGTCTTGCCCACATTCGCAGCATGTCTGAAAACAAGAATAGCAAAACAAGAGCACAATGCATTCAACATTTCTCAACATCTTTTATGGGATCCAAACTGAGGGAATAAAAAATTAGTAAGTACCTGGTGCCCGCATCCAAACGCCATGTCCTTTGGCTCGGTAATGCAGATCGGGCAAAGCTGCAATAAAATAGATATTGGCAAAACACTGTTACTTTTCTGTCAAAAAAAAAGTGATGAAATTATCAAAAATTCAAAACATTTTTTTGTAATCGAACTGTGTCAATTTAAATGTAACATCATTAAATTCAAGTCACGCACTCCACAGAATGGTTGTAAGTATTTTGACAAGTATTTAAGATCCATAAAAACTCCACTCAATTAAGCTTGTGAAAAAAATGAATATCAAGCATGAATTGATCAGTTAGATTTATTCATGTATAATGGGGAGAGGCAAAAGGGGATGAAGATCATTACATGGTTGTCAGAAGTGTGGTTTCCGGGCTGGTTTGTATTATTCACGAATGACTTGTTTCCACTGCTAGAAGTGGGTGCGCTGGGACGGAAGCTACTGGAATGGGAGGGCTTTGATGTGGAGAAAGAAGATGCACCATAGAGTGGAGGAGGTAGAGGGACCCGATCAATGTCCTTCCCTCTGGAAACACTGCATCAAAAATTTCAAAGGCAATATAATTGCAAATTGCAAAATGGATTCACAAACAAAAATAATGAGTGCAGATCTTTTACCCAAGAATATTAAGCTCCAGTGTTGCTTTATACTGAGCAGGAATTTCCATTAAGGCCCCGAGTGCAAACTCTGCTTCTTTCCTAGATCGATCCGTGTTTCTTGACATAATTTCTGTGAAGTTCACAAACTAGAAACACAGAGAAGAATAGCAATAGGTTGTTCAGTGTAATTAATTAATGAAAACATGGTGCTGAATAGATCAAGGTCGATCAATAAGGCCGAACTTAGCACATGAGTTGAGATGATGAGTTGACTAAAGCACGTAAAATGCTCGAAAATAGAGCAAGCCAAGTGCTTGGCTTGTTCACAAAAATCGAGTTGCTTGAATAAGCTCATTAAGGGTTAAATTTTCCAAGTATCTTACTAGGAACGAACTTTGGGCCATAGTAATTACATGCATAAAACCTTTCAAAAATTTATATACAATCTAAAAAAGTTCATTGTGCAGCTTGATGATGCCGAAATCACTGCTGATGTTATTTGCCAATTAAATAACTAAAAACTTGAGACTAAGTGAACAAGCTTCAGCTATGTTAAAATTGCAAGTTGAGCTCAAAATAAATATTCAGCATCATCAAGAGCTATGGAGACGGTACATTTGAAGAGTACCAAAGTGATTCCCAATTTTTTTGTTTTTCTACAAGTGAATATGAATATAGAAAACATGAAGTTAACTTGCCTGGAAATTGTCAAATGCTCGGGCAGGAATATTGTCATCAAATTCCCTCATCATGTCCCATGGTCCATCACCAACTCCCACTAATATAATCGACAATGGGTACTCACTGTAAATGACCCAAACACATCAACAAAGTAAATTTATAAAGTTATTATATACATAAAGGAATGAGTGTCTGCTTAGAATACACTACCATTACGCTCCATAAGTACCTTGCCTTGACAATTGCGTCCACAGTCTTCCTCTCTTGAGGACTTAATTGGCCACGGTCTGTGTCAACACTTCTTGTGACCTATATACCAAATAATGAAAATTACTATTGATATGCTAAATCCAATTTAAAATTGTTGTCACAATAACAGCATAAAATTCAAGTGTTTATATACTATCGTTTTCAAGTTCAATCAACAGATATAAATATTATCATAAAAGTTATTCAAATAGCTAGATTCCAGGATAATATTCCTAACAGAACAAAATTATCTATCAAAATTTTATAGCGATTTTAATTAGGAGCTTATTATTGTGCTTCTATTTAGCCACACCTGTCCATCCGCTATGATCAGTAGCACATGGTACTGGCCGCCACTTTGTTCGACAATGGTTATAGCCATTTCAATAATAGGAGCAAAAGAAGTAGGTCCTGTTCAGACAATGAGTAAACATTTGTGGTGGGAAGATGACATGGATCAGAAAGAATATATGTATATGAACAGAATCAAACATGAACCTGCAAGGCGCAATTGAGGAACTAATTCCCTATATCGGCTCAGCACTTCCTCAAACCCTTCACAAAACCTCTCATCAGGGAAAAAGCTGAAGACTTCTTGGTCATGTGTTGAAGCTGCAATAATGTAATCGCAAGTTCAGCATTTCATTTGATATTTTCCACAAAAACTTCAAAACCCAAGAGAAATACCATCTCCAAATCCAAAACATGGAATTAAATTATCTTCATCAAATTTTGACAGTGTTCGTCCAATAATTGAAATGGCTTGTTCATATGGATTTTGCTCATCTCCAATGTGATGCAAACTTTTTCGGTGAAAGGACCTGGCACCTACAAACAAAATAATATATATATATATATATCAACCAATATCTATAATTATGATCTATGAATTTTGAGCAACAAATGAGACCATACCTGTCCACTCATTGCTCTTAGTGAAATCAATACCGACAATTAAATTTGAGGATTCCAGACCAGCCCGTGCAAGAGCATCTGTGACCTACATTAATCATTAATCTTTTCTTTATCGCAAACTATTTGGTAAACTCAACTTCTCTTTTTCAATTAAATTTCAAGTCCTTCACAAAATCCAACAGTTGAAATTTCAACACTCTTGAAATGTTTGAGCACAGTTATACCTGGTCTAAGGTGGAATAGTTGTCATCTATTTTAGAGAACTTCCTCTCCAACCTTCTCTTGGGCTGGGGAGGCGGTGCATGGCCATAGGCTGAATGTGGAGGTGCGTAGTCGTGACTTGGCTGAGGATACGATGACTGTGGGTATGCTTGATTATTCCAATTAGAACTCGAAGCGTAAGATGAATAACGACCGGAAATTGACCTCTTCGAACCCCTGTTACCCATGAGCTCTTCAACCTAAGACACCGAATTCTTTATTCATATACTTATTTTTCCATAACGTGTAATCCAAAAATTCCTCCTTCCATACATGAAACAAAGACATACTAAAGTAACTTGAACTGATAATAAATTTCAAATCAAAATCTCATTAAATAACAATAGATCCAAGAAGAAAAATAACAATAAGCATACACGGTATCCCTTTTAGCTTATCGTTCCATCATCCTCTACTGTTAATTTTCAAGGTTTCCACAACCATAAATTAACTAGTTTTAAACTATAATTTTTAGTAGTAATAAACAACAAAAATAGTTAGGAATTTCTATGAACTTCAGTACATTTTCTTTAATTTGATAAATCCGATTGGAAAACTAATGACCGACAAGGGAAAGGGTGAAAAAGTAAACTAAACTTTCTTTCTCCAAGATTGAATCTTCAGTTTGATTTCAAATATTTCCAAAAGAAAAATGCATAATTACAGTAAAGATCCAATTGCATACAGCATAGAAGCAACAATTAAATTTTGCTGCAGACTAATCACCATTTAAATCCATCAAAAGTTCTTCACTCAAACATTGCACACAAAAAATTCGAAAAATAAAAAAAGGCCGTAAAATAAGATTAGAATAGCACCCAAAAATCCCCAGGAAAAAAATGAAGGAAACAAAAAGGCAGAGAATTTCACCAAAACGAAAAGCACTTTCACTGAATAAAAAAAGCAACCCAAAAAATATACATACACCAAACGAGCTTTATCCTGAGTGTGTAGTGAATTGGAGATCTCCCACACTGACCTTGCAAAGGATGTTTGAGTACGTTCAGCATTAGTTGAGGAAGGAGATAGAGACGAAGGAGAGTGAATTGGAAGCAAGATTGAGAAAGAGGGACGAAAGCGGTGAAACTTTTTGGTTGTATGGCAAATGGTGAAAGGGAAATCGATGGATTATTGGATTGCTTTGTCGTTTGGAACTTTGGATATTGAGTCACATGTGGAATTTTTACCTCTGAACGAATCCGGCATTCGGATTTATTGCTTTCGCATACCTACATCGAATTTCATGTATTGGATTATTGCATGTATTGCTTTCGAATTTCTAAATCAAATATTTTTTTGGTTCGGTTCGTGATTTGATTCGAAATTATTCAAAAATATTCGATTAATATTTGATTGGATTCGATATTCAATTTTGTATTAAATTATGTATAGTATATAAATTAATTTTACTAAATAATTTAAAATTTTAATTTTAATCACTATATTTACAAATTAAAATAAATATATTGATAAATGAGTATTAAAATATCAAATTTGATCTATAAATGAACTAAAGATTTAAGTTCAATAATTAAAATTAATTTTATTAAGTATTAAATTACCTTGTAGAATAATTCGATTCGATTCGATAATATTCGATAAGTTTATCGAATCAAAGCGAATACTGTAATATTCGATTCGATTCGGTTCGTTTACAACCCTACCTATGATATTTCTATTTTAACCGTTGTACATAAGAAAAGGGGTAATTACAAAATACTAAGTATTTTTAATATGCATTACATATTCTGCAATGTACACGCAATCTAAAGTACAATTTTTAATAATTAATAACTCGCGTTGTGTGTAAATAAAAATTATAAAAAATTATTATTATAAAATCAAAAGATGTGACGATTCTAATAAGATTTTACTTAATTATGTTCTTTTTCTATATTTATTTTATCAACATGAATCAACGTTGTATAATGAATAGTGTCAAAAAGCCAAACATTTCATATTCATAAAAAAGGAGATAGTATACATTTAGTGGGTGTTTGATTATATATTGCATTTCGAAAATATTTGCAGCACCATTTTTGAGCGGTTAAACTGATTATTTATAATTTTAAAAATACAATAATCAGATAATTCATTTTCTTGCAGTTTATCAAAATAACATTTTAATATGCTTGGATGAGATTTTGGCCTAACAGTCTAGTGGTGTAGGGTTAGGGTAATGAAGAAACTCTATAAACCCTCCGGTGATCATGAGTGTTATTTAAGACAACATGTCGTCTGACTTCAAATTTTATGATTGGAGTCAGTGTTCACAAGTGTTAATATTTTTTTTTTTAAAAAAAGCTTAGTTTAATTTTATGTCCGCACATCTCATATTCAATGCCGAAGACCATTTGATTATTTAATTTTTTCTAGTTATCCAAAAAAATAAGAATTGTGCTGTTATGCCCTTTGCTTTCGAGTTTTAAAATTAAATACATAAATAAATAAACAAAATCAGTGAATGTGAATAAAAATGCTAAACTGTCAAACGCAATCCTAAATGCAGACGTTGGCAAATGGCAAATCCAACAGTAGTAATTATAGAATTCTTTAAATAGAAGAATAATTTTGAAGGAAAACGAAATAAAACTATATATCCCAACATAAGGATTATATCAATGACTTTTATGAATTAAATTAGGAACAGAAAGATATTCTACCTATTTCTATACCCACCTATTTCGATTTCGACATAGGTATATCCTATGAAACTTTATAAATACTCTAATAAAATTAAAGCTTTTTCAACTTTGGTCTAAAAAACAAATTTTTTTAGTGATTATATAAAAATTATTTTAATTAGTCAAATATTAGATATATAATTGTGTGGATAATACACACTGAAGAAGATAGAAAAAGATGTCTCTCCCGTCTCTCCCGTCCCCCCCGTTCCTACCACTGATTCTGACCCGCCGGATCCGGGCGCTCCACCGGAGAAACCCCTCTTTCGAGATATTGTCATCCCTCGCGCGTCTAATGCCCCATGGTCTCCAGTTACGACTGTCCCGTATAGCGAATTGGTCTCCTTTGATAATGTGGACGACAATCCATTGTTACCAAGAATCCAGATCCATGATGCGGCTATTAAACGGTTAAGTCTACCTTTTGTTGATGCGTTGGTTGTTCGAATACTTGGCAAACGGATTGGATTATCATTGATGCAGTCGAAGTTGGAGGCGATATGGAAACCTAAAGGCCATATGAGGGTGGTGGATGGCATTAAAGGCTATTTCCTAGTTAAATTTGCGGCTGAAGAAGATCGTCGACATGCCCTCTACGACGGGCCATGGTCGATTTTTGATCACATTCTAGCAGTGGCACCATGGTCGAAGGACACACATGCTACAGCGGGTATAATCACAAAAACCTCCGTTTGGATTCGTTTCCCCGACCTTGATCCGATCTATTTTGAGGAGGATATGCTGTTGCTTATTGCTTCCATGGTAGGCAAACCATTGAGAGTTGATGCCAACTCCAAGGACTTGAGTAGAGCCCGATTTGGCCGAGCATGTGTGGAAGTTGATTTAAGAAAACCCCTCATTGGGAGGGTTATGGTTAATGACTGTTGGCAAAATGTGGCATATGAGGGACTTCACCACATATGCACGACCTGTGGAAGGTATCGGTTTGAAGCCGGGGATTGTTTACATCGTGATCAGGCGCCTACTCCGGCGGAACCTGCTAAGGCGGCGGCCCCGCCTGCTACTCCAGCCTGTGATGATGATGGCGTAGGGTTAGGGGTGACAGGCGATAAATCAGGAAATTCAGATCCTGATCAAGATACGTTTCCATGTGAAGAAGATATTGACCATGATTTGGGGGATAAAATGGATACGGGAACTAATTTCACTCCAGTTACCCATTCTGAAGACCCTATTTTGGGAAAGGATCCGCCCACCCCAGTTTTGGAAAACCTACCCCTGGTTACCCACGGTGAATGGATTATGGTTACCCGAGCACCACGTCCTCGACATAATGGCCAACAAATCATCGGGCGAAGACCCCTTCAAGATCGTTCCAACAATCTTGAAAGTAGTAGGGTTGGTGGCACTCAAGGTAAACAGACGGATAGAGGGAAAGGGATGTTATCTGAGAAACAGATACATGCAGAATCTGGAGGGATGAACAATCAAAAAAAGTTTAAAAGTAAACGCCCTCGTCGTTCGGACGACGCTGGGCCTTCTGCACTCCCTCCTGAGGACCTTGCGACTGTTTACCAACAAAATTCTTTCCATGCTCTTACATGGGAGGACAGTAAAATGGATGAGGATCAGACGGAACGGGGACAGCATGTCCAAGCGGCCACTGGTTCTCAATGATTGGTTTTAACGAATGTACGATCCTAGCATGGAATGTCCGTGGCGCCATGCATAGGTCTACTCATCGCCACGTGAGAGATGTCCTCTCTCAATATAAGCCTGCCATTTTCTGTCTCCTGGAGCCGCAGGGCAGATTTGAGAGGTTACGGATTGCTTTATATCGCATGCACTACGAAGCCATTCATATTACGGAAAGCATCGGAAGGGCAGGCGGGATATGGATTCTTAAGAGGCTTGGGGTTTCTTTTGACATCCAGGTGGTTAGTGTGCATGCTAGAATGGCTACACTCAAACTGTCTTCAGGGCTACACAACTGGAATCTCACTGTGGTTTATGCTAACCCATCTTTCAATGATCGAGTTCGAGATTGGAATGATATGCGATCTCTAGGCCAGTCTATCCAAGGGCCGTGGATGGCGATTGGTGACTGGAACGACATCTTGGACAGCTCGGAAGCTCTTAACATGCCGACTCCTCCCCGACAATGTGAGCAATTCCGAGATATGCTTTTCGACTGTAGCCTGGAGACGATCCACACTATTGGGGATGCTTTTACTTGGCAAAGAAACACTAGGGGCGGTCCTTTGGCCAGAAAGAGGCTCGACAGGGCTGTTGCAAACACTCTTTGGATCAATAATTTCCCGGAAGCGTTTGTGGAAGTTCTCCCGCGCCGTGCATCTGATCATAATGGCCTCCTTCTACGTTGTGTTCCTCCTCCTCGAGCAACAGGAAGGCGACCATTTCGTTGGGAGGGTGCATGGTCGCATCACCCTCACTACTCACATGTTGTCGACGCTGCCTGGCACATGGCGGATCCTTCCATTGGAGACAAATTGTCGTCAGTGAGGGATGCCTCGCTTCATTTCAACAAACACTCTTTTGGAAACATTATGAGACGCAAAAGAATTGTTCTCAGGCGGCTTGAGGGCGTTCGTAAATACCTCTTGAGGGTAGACTCTGTCCGACATCATCTTCTTGAGGACCAATTAATGAAAGATTTGGACGACGTGTTACAGCAAGAAGAAACCCTTTGGTTTCAAAAGTCTCGGGATAAATGGGTGTCTTGTGGAGATAAGAACACCAAATATTTCCACACCCAAACAAAGATTCATCGACAAAGGTCAAAGATTATTGGTCTTGACATCGATGGGACATGGACGACGGATGACTTGCTCCTCCAACAACATGCCAGATCGCATTTTTGTTCACTGTTTGGACTCTCCTTGCCCCCTGATCAGAATTTTATGCATTTGGTTGATCTTCCTCCACTTCCCACTGTTCATGGCTTAGACAATGAAGTGGGGTTTCAAGAGGTGCACACAGCGGTTAAGGAGATGGCTGGTTTTGCTTCGCCAGGACCAGACGGATTCCCAACGGAATTCTTTAAACTTTATTGGAATTCTGTAGGTGGATCAGTATGGAGCTTTGTTCAGAATGCCATGACCACTGGATCTTTTCCGCAGGCTATCTCATGCACATTCTTATGTTTGATTCCT